>JAYKKM010000047.1:4625000-4987500 GCA_035772405.1 Chrysogorgia sp. JL179-B06
TCACATTTTAGTTGCAGTGCATTGCTACATGTACATCAAAACAAAAAAGCAGTCCCTAATAATTAAGGAACAAAACATCTGACCAGGATCGGTGAGCTGAAGTAGACTGAATTCAGTAAGTATTTTAGAAATATATACACTATCGTACATTGAGTACTCTGGCTTTTGAATAATTTCTACGGATAAGCATTTCCAAATGAAACTGTTCCATTTATTGTCCAAAACAGCTGTCTTTGTTATTTTATTACCTGGGGCCGGTTGTTTGAAGCATGGATACCAACTTATCTGGTGGATAAGTCCTATCCAGTCAATTCATTTTTCATTCATTCAATACTGTAGTTATCTGAGAAAAAAATAGTAGTTGAATATGTTGTTGAAAACATGGATGGTGATATTAATTCACTTGCTATTTTTCTCAGATGGTCATTCAATGGATAGAAAATATATTCAGTACTGGATAGGATATATCCATTGGATAAGCTATCCAAGCTTTGAATAACTGACTCCAGGTTATTTCACTTTGTTTAATGCCAAGGGGGAACCCTCAGCCATCATGCATCTTGGGGGTTAAGGGTGTTCGGACGTATTCCGTTGCTAAACACTGGTTGCTAAGGACAGGTCATTTAGTGCCCAATATACTTCATGAGTGGACAATAAGGTATAACCAAGATATTTTATATTTGGAATATGTTGGCAAACTTCTTTCGTCTATTGACGTATTTGATGACGTCACATTGACATCAACAAACACAAAAACTCTATAATTTTCGTCATTTTTGACAGTATGTTATATTTTTGGTGTCATATAAACCTAAATTACTTCCTACAAAAAAGTACGTATGGATTCATTGATAAATTAAATAAAAACGAAGTTATAAACATTTTATTGTGTTTATTGACCTTACAAATCTGATATCTTCTTAAAAATGTGTGAAAAATTCTTAAAACCATGCATACTTTTATGAAGGTAACCGTCCAGATTCTAATCACATGTAACAAATTAATTTTTCTTAAAAACCTTCGAAGATTATAGGAATTTTCATATTTCGATGACGTCATCATATGACATTACCAAACGAAAGAGTTTT
This sequence comes from Chrysogorgia sp. JL179-B06, assembly GCA_035772405.1. Taxonomy (NCBI): domain Eukaryota; kingdom Metazoa; phylum Cnidaria; class Anthozoa; order Scleralcyonacea; family Chrysogorgiidae; genus Chrysogorgia; species Chrysogorgia sp. JL179-B06. Next base: position 4,626,089 of record JAYKKM010000047.1, read on the forward strand.
GCCCACATATACCACATACACACTGTCTTGATGGATTCTTAAACTGAAATTATATAGCAAATTTTGTCAATTCTATGTTTCCTTAGCAACGGATATAAGGTCTGCAAATCGAAATACGTCCGAACACCCTTAAGGTGATTCGATAGTCTAAATTGTGAGAAATTGCATTATTTTCACATAGATTATTTTGCAATGCATAGTTCTATGGTAGTCTTGATTATTGAAAATTGTTATCCTACAATTTAACCTGAATGGAGAAACTGTGTTTCCAATAAATCCCCGAAACCTAATTTGCGTAAAGCCTGCCACTTATACACAATTTCTCAGAATATGCAAATGCTACAAGTAATTTAATAATCAAGACCCCCACTAGAGCTATGCAATGAACTAGAATGAAGCTCAGATCTGCATTATAAAGTTTTCAAATGTAAAAATAATGCAATTTCTCATGATTTAACTATCGAGCCACCTTAAGTCAACCAACAGTGCTGTAAGTGTAACTACTGTATTGCTTTTGTTTTTTTATATTTAATAACTTACACCTCTTACTGTATTTACTATTTATTTACAGAAACGAAGACTAAGAAAAAATGTGCTTGGCAATTCCACATTGATTACAAGCCACCCTGCATGGGCTGTCAGGCAGTGAATGTGCAAAAAACATTGAACTTACATGTGCTTTAATATTTTTAACATTAAGAAAATTGGTTCTGCAGTGCACACTGCATGAAATGAATTTGGTGTCAGTTGTTTAAAAACTATACTAAACTTAGCATGAATAACCTTCATTTTTATAAACTTTTTATTTGGGTTTTTTGGTACTACTACTGTTAAATGACTTAAATCCTTTCATTTCTATGAAAGTGGGCTTTACAGGCTGCACCTGGATTTTTATTATTTAACCAGCAACAAATTCAACAGACTGGATTTGCTCTGATCTCCACACAACAATGGCTCCGAGTGGAGGTGATTTTGTCTTACCAAACCTAACCTCGAGCCATTGCCTGTGCATATTGAAGCAAATTTAGGAAATGTGTATTGTTGGTCACTAGTGCAAAATTTAAAATTGACAAGAAGTAGTTGAAAAGTTAGTTTAATTTAACCTCAAACAACTCCAGAAGAGATTATTTGGTATATGATACTAGATTACATTATGTTACATTATATTATATGATATCATACAGGTATATTATATATCAAGTACATGTATATTATATTAATTCATAATAAATGTCTATATTTGGTTTGGATTTGGGCTTGTTCCTCGTTTACTCAACGCAAACAAATACGATTCGTGAGCAAATATAAGTAAATAAAGTACTTACGCTATTTTTATATATTTACTTCATTTCACTATATTTGCGAATAAAGGCAAACATGACATTTGACAATATTTATCATTTCCCTAAATGAGGGCAAATATGGTTTTTACTTTATCATTTGCTGTGAAGTAAATTCATGACAAATGTCTATATTTGGTTTAGATTTGCACTCGTGTTAAATTTGGCGTAAAAACGGCATTCGCCTCGTTTACTAACGAAGTAAATCCAATGTAAATATGCAAATCCGATTGTTGATCAAACATGAGTAAATAAGGTATTTACGCTATATTTACTACATTTGCGAATAAAGGCAAACATAACATTTGACAATATTTACCACTTGCTTAAACGAGCGCAAATATGGTTTTTACTTCGCATTTACTTTGAAGTAAATTCATGACAAATGTCCATATTTGGTTTGGATTTGCACTTGGTGTTAAATTTGGCGTAAAAACGGTATTCACCTCGTTTACCAGCGAAGTAAATCCAATGCAAACATCAAATCCGATTCCTGATCAAACATGAGTAAATAAGAGATTTACGCCATATTTACTACATTTTTACTACCTTTGCAAATAATGGCAAACATAACATTTGACGATATTTGCCACTTGCTTAAATCAGCGCAAATATGGTTTTTACTTCGCATTTACTTTGAAGTAAATTCATAACAAATGTGTATATTTGGTTTGGATTTGCACTTGGTGTTAAATTTGGCGTAAAAACGGTATTCACCTCGTTTACCAGCGAAGTAAATCCAATGCAAACACCATATCCGATTTTGAGCAAATTCGCGCAAATCTGACTAAATACGGTATTCACGATATATTTACCTCGTATTTACTGCTGTCGTAAATCAATTTTTTCGTGCAGTGTAAGTAATTCTGTTAAAAAAAGCTTTTTTGCATTTAACTGAATTGCCAGAAATGATTTCAGTTGTTAATAAAGTTTATTATTTACAATATATAGTGACTCCTTTTCTGGTGATTTATTTATGATAACAGACAATGAACCATTTTATTCATTGACAAGTGCCCTTGATAAATTGTTCACCCACTTTCAATTAAATATTCAACATTGTTTGTTGACTTTTAACTGCAACACGGTTGCAATCTTCAAGATTTGTGAAGATATATTAAAATTTTTGATTCCTACTCAACAGATTTATACGGCATGCCACACCCATGTGAGACATGTGTATTATTGTTGATGTTGAAGGTTTAGATAACTTCTTCATTTTTATATGAATAGATAATGGACAACCTCCTTGACAAGTAGTTCCAAATGAATTTTGCAGCACTTCTTGGTCAAGTAGTATTAAATCAACTTTAACTACCAAATTCTAGTCTAACCACTCACATACTGTACACTTTAAATCCCGCAGACAGTGCATATAGTATATGTGCAGTATAAAGCATGGTTTTCATTAAGCTTTCTTTACAATGATTTATTGCTAATTAGCGTTGAATATTACCATTGATAAGTAAACTTTATTACATGTCACTATTAATCACTGCCGCTACTTATGATTGTATCAGGATAAAAATTGGATGCCATTATATCGTGTGATTACAGTAGTTCTAAAACGTAGACGCATGTACGCATTGCGTGCCTATTTTTCTATAATCTGGCATGCATCGCTATAAATCGCAAGCATGTCTTATCTATTGCTGTAAGGGATCAACAAAAGCCATTCTTTAAACGCAAGAACAAGGACATTTTTTAATCTATAAAGTAATCTCAACTATATCTTGAACTTTTCCAAATTACTAATCCTAACCAAACAAAATGCAGAAAAGGCAAATTAATTGCTCAACACAGACCGGTGACAGTTTTATTTACCTTTTACTTGTGCCTGTCTTTGGTTATCTTGTCCGTCAACACTACAGTTTCGGCATGAAATCAGCTGAGAAAGTGTATAGTTTGTTCAAAACCAACATTACTGCATCCGATGATTTTGTGCGGAATATGGCTTGTTTGATGGCATATAACTTTCGCCGTCGGCGAATGGCGGCTTCTTCCGGAAAGCGGTTTGTCGCGCTGGCAGCAATTTGAATTTAAACGCCAAATTTAACGCACCAAAAAAAACTGTTGCATATTCAGGACGTCGCAATCACAAACCCTTAGAAATCCTAACCATTAACCGTGTCCTAACCTACGTATCCCGAGTGTAACTATTATCACGCTCGTCCCTATCTTCAGAATAGTGCTCCGAAATGTCATTTTAATTAGTTTCAGTTGTCAGTAATTTGTGTCACGATATTAAACAATCAAATGTCACTTGTTCTCCGGTCTTGTTTTTCTTAAGCACAAACATCTTAGTATATAGGAGTAGAACATAAATATCATTTTTAGCTTCAGTTGCCAAATATACAATCAAATATCACCTGTTCATGACTTGTTATGAACAAAAATATAAATCACCTTGAATTTTAATTAGATTTTCTAACGCTTTATATCCTAATCAAATTAGTCTGTAATAATTTGATTAGGGTGGTAGGTACTCATGCATAGTTATATTCAGAATAGCTGTCACACTTCAGTTGACAGTCATTTATGTCATGATATTAAAACCATCAATGTTTTCTACCGCTATTATTACCCGGGCTACTGTGGTAGCCGAGTCTTGATTTCGGCTCCGTTTGTTATTTTTCTTCGCCACGCAAAATTGCAAAATTGCGTAATCCCCCATCAGGCCTTGCAAACGTGCTCCTAACACGACCACTTGGCTTTCCTTGGCTATAATGCCTTCGACAAGTTGTTTTGCATTTTGCAAGTGATATGTACCATACTAATAGTTGATCAGCGATGTGGCTGTCAACTGTCTTTGTCATAAGTATGCTCACAACGCTTACAACAACACACAACAGTGATATAAAGGTATATGCTGACTATTATGTTTGTTTTCATTGTTTCAGTAAGTGTGCACCAGAACATTTTTTATTAGACCATATAGACAGGTGATAGACAACGATTAAGTAGATTAATGTAATTAGGAAAAGACTTCTTATGAACAAAAATGTAAATCACCTTGAATTTTAATCAGATTTTCTAAAGTTATTATATCCTAATCAAATTAATCTGCATTAATTTAATTAGGATAATAGCGTTACTGAATAGCTCTCAGAATATTATTTTTAGCTTCAGTTGACAGTCATTTGTGTCATGATATTATAAAAACAATCAATTTTGTTTTCTAACACTATTATCATCAAATTAGTTCAGACATGCGTTCAGCAAAAATACCTCAAGATACAGTATCCTCCTTGGTATTTTTAGTCTGTGCTATAGAGGAATAAAAATAAATATGCTTCTTTTTTCTCTTCTCGCAACAGCATACATCTATGTCATGCATATAACAGACAATAACTAGATGGTCACCAGCTCATGATGAGAGGGAATTCAATTGCATTAAGCGAGTTAAAACGTATTTACGGAGTACAATGACGGACATTACACCGCTTTTGCGTCTACGTTGCTTAGCAACGTAAGCGCTATGCATCGACGTTCTGACTGGGAACCAAATTTTGTGACGTCACAACCTCCAAACATTTGAAACGGCGTTTGCCGATATAGCTAGCTTACAAGTGATGCAGTGTGCACGTTCTTGTCTTCTTCATGTCTCATTACTGTCCTGAGATTTATGTAATTCAGTGTTTGCTTTGAAAGCTATAAGGCTGCAGATTTTTAACTGATTTATATTTGAACTTGAGCGAGTTGAGGTTTCATCTAAATATAAAACTATAGTCTACATATTTTTTAAAATATTTTTTTCTGTTTTAGGAGTGTTTACTCTTGTGAAGATTTGTGAGTGCAGAACTTGTGACAGTTTTGTTCTCGAAGGAGCCAGTGTGTTCGCGCTGATCAACAGTTCAATCAAATTAAACGAAGCCATTGTTTAGTCGTCAAAAAACTAAAGGAAGCCATTGTGCTCGTTCGCCTATTGACCGGTAAACAACTCGCCCAACGAGGCAAAACAACTCGCCCAGCGAGGCGAACTACAACAAAATATTTTTTAATGGGATTATTAAATATGATACTTAAGAATAATGAATCCCATGTTTTAATATCTTTCACTTGAGTATGTAATTATTGCAGTTTAGAGACATATAGCAACACATTGTTTACCAGAATTTTGTCCGAATTGTCAATATTGGCATTGTTACAATACTCAATCGTTTAGACTCCCATGTCGAAGGTAGTTTTGTCAGCCTCAATGGGCGAGTTGTTGACTTTTTTGCTATTAACTGATGAGTGATGTGCCAGAAATAATTTCAGTTGATAATAAGTTTATTTTACAATGGAGTGACTCCTTCACTGGTGCAGTGTATTCGTGATAAAGGAAGCCACTGTGCCACTGCTATTTACAATAAAAGAAAGCCGTTGTGCCACTGTTACTCTCAATAAAAGCAAGCCACTGCTATATTTCACAATAAAAGCAAGCCAGCCGTTGTGCCACTGCTACTCACAATAAAAGCAAGCCACTGTTATTTAACTATAATTATGACAAATCTGTATATACAGTTAATATATAATAGACATAAAACAGTCATTTGCATAAAATAGGAGTAACAATTGAGCAATACAGAGCTTGTATTGATATGCACAATAATTTTGTAAAAATCAAAGATCCAATATTGGTCATATTCTACCCGTGTGTACTTGTAAGCTATATTATGCATGTTGCATTATTACTGAGAATGGCAAATGATGTTGAGGAAAATCCTGGTCCCACTGTTTATGATATCAAACAATCTGTTCCAGTTTTAGTCAAGGCAATGTCAGAAAATTTGGACCAAATGCTGGTAAGCAATGTGTATAGCTATGTCATTGACTGTAATAGTAGATATTCAAGTTAAAGATATTACCATGTATGGGATACACAATTCTTATATACTATATTATCTGCTGGAAATAACCTTTATACTTTCTTAAGTAATTCTGTTAAAAAAGCTTTTTGCTGTTAACTGAATTGCCAGAAATGATTTCAGTTGTTAATAAAGTTTATTATTTACAATATATAGTGACTCCTTTTCCAGTGATTTATTTATGATAACAGACAATGAACCATTTTATTCACTGACAAGTGCCCTTGATAAAATTGTTCACCCACTTTCAATTAAATATTCAACATTTTTGTTGATTGGTAACTGCAACACGGTTGCAATCTTCAAGATTTGTGAAAATATATTATTTATTTATTTATTACTACTCAACAGATTTATATGGCATGCCACACCCATGTGGGACACTTGATTGAAGGTTTAGATAACTTCTTCATTTTTATATGAATAGATAATGGACAACCTCCTTGACAAGTAGTTCCAAATGAATTTTGCAGCACTTCTTGGTCAAGTAGTATCAAATCAACTTTAACAACCAAATTCTAGTCTAACGACTCAAATCCTGCAGACAGTGCATATAATATATGTGCAGTATAAAGCATGGTTTTCATTAAGCTTTCTTTACAATGATTTATTGCTAATCAGCGTTGAATATTACCATTGATAAGTAAACTTTATTACATGTCACTATTAATTACTGTCGCTACTTATGATTGTATCAGGATAAAAATTGGATGCCATTAGATCGTGTGATTACAGTAGTTCTAAAACGTAGACGCATGTACGCATTGCGTGCCTATTTTTCTATAATTTCGCATGCAAAGCATGTCTTATCTATTGCTGTAATTAAGGGATCAACAAAAGTCATTCTTTAAACGCAAGAACAATGACATTTTTTAATCTATAAAGTAATCTCGACTATATCTTGAACTTTTCCAAATTACTAATCCTAACCAAACAAAATGCAGAAAAGGCAAATTAATTGCTCAACACAGACTGGTGACAGCCATTTTGAGAATACTAATTTATTTACCTTTTACTTGTGCCTGTCTTTGGTTATCTTGTCCGTCAACACTACAGTTTCGGCATGAAATCAGCTGATAAAGTGTATAGTTTGTTCAAAACCAACATTACTGCATCCGATGATTTTGTGCGGAATATGGCTTGTTTTGATGGCATATAACTTTCGCCGTCGGCGAATGGCGGCTTCTTCCGGAAAGCGGTTTGTCGCGCTGGCGGCAATTTGAATTTAAACGCCAAATTTAACGCACCAAAAAAAACTGTTGCATATTCAGGACGTCGCAATCACAAACCCTTATAAATCCTAACCATTAACCGTGTCCTAACCTACGTATCCCGAGTGTAACTATTATCACGCTCGTCCCTATCTTCAGAATAGTTCTCCGAAATGTCATTTTAATTAGTTTCAGTTGTCAGTAATTTGTGTCACGATATTAAACAATCAAATGTCTTGTTTTTCTTAAGCACAAACATTTTAGTATATAGGAGTAGAACATAAATATCATTTTTAGCTTCAGTTGCCAAATATACAATCAAATATCACCTGTTCATGACTTGTTATGAACAAAAATATAAATCACCTTGAATTTTAATTAGATTTTCTAACGCTATTATATCCTAATCAAATTAATCTGCAATAATTTGATTAGGGTGGTAGCTATTCTGAATATAACTATGCATGAGTACCTGTCACACTTCAGTTGACAGTCATTTATGTCATGTTATTAAAACAATCAATGTTTTCTACCGCTATTATTACTCGGCTACTGTGGTAGCCAAGTCTTGATTTCGGCTCGGTTTGTTATTTTTCTTCGCCACGCAAAATTCCAAAATTGCGTAATCCCCCGTCAGGCTTTGCAAACGTGCTCCTAACACGACCTCTTGGCTTTCCTTGGCTATAATGCCTTCGACAAGTTGTTTTGCATTTTGCAAGTGATATGTACCATACTAATAGTTGATCAGCGATGTGGCTGTCAACTGTCTTTGTCGTAAGTATGCTCACAACTCTTACAACAACACACAACAGTGATATAAAGGTATATACTGACTATTATGTTTGTTTTCATTGTTTCAGTAAGTGTGCACCAGAACATTTTTTATTAGACCATAGACAGGTGATAGACAACGATTAAGTAGATTAATGTAATTAGGAAAAGACTTCTTATGAACAAAAATGTAAATCACCTTGAATTTTAATCAGATTTTCTAAAGTTATTATATCCTAATCAAATTAATCTGCATTAATTTAATTAGGATAATAGCGTTACTGAATAGCTCTCAGAATATAATTTTTAGCTTCAGTTGACAGTCATTTGTGTCATGATATTATAAAAACAATCAATTTTGTTTTCTAACACTATTATCATCAAATTAGTTCAGACATGCGTTCAGCAAAAATACCTCAAGATACAGTATCCTCCTTGGTATTTTTAGTCTGTGCTATAGAGGAATAAAAATAAATATGCTTCTTTTTTCTCTTCTCGCAACAGCATACATCTATGTCATGCATATAGATATAACAGACAATAACTAGATGTTCACCAGCTCATGATGAGAGGGAATTCAATTGCATTAAAATTTACGGAGTACAATGACGGACATTACACCGTTTTTGCGTCTACGTTGCTTAGCAACGTAAGCGCTATGCCATCGACGTTCTGACTATATTTGTTTATATATGGCCGACTGTGGTTGGGAACCAAATTTTGTGACTTCACAACCTCCAAACATTTGAAACGGCGTTTGCCGATATAGCTAGCTTACAAGTGATGCAGTGTCCATGTTCTTGTCTTCTTCATGTCTCATGACTGTCATGAGATTTATGTAATTTAGTGTTTGCTTTGATTTCTCGAGAATTCTAAAAGGTGACAAGTTATCTTATACCAACGTCATGTTAATCTACACAATCAAATTCAGCATCACGTGAATTTATTCGTTTTTCGCTCGTCTCGTATGAAGCTTTTATACGATTCATTGAGACATTGACATAAAATTGACGTAAAGGCATGCATATTGAAAGCTATAAGGCTGCAGATTTTTAATTGATTTATATTTGAACTTGAGCGAGTTGAGGTTTCATCTAAATATAAAACTATAGTCTACATATTTTTTTAAATATTTTTTTCTGTTTTAGGAGTGTTTACTCTTGTGAAGATTTGTGAATGCAGAACTTGTGGCAGTTTTGTTCTCAAAGGAGCCAGTGTGTTCGCGCTGATCAACAGTTCAATCAAATTAAACGAAGCCATTGTTTTCGTCAAAAAACTAAAGGAAGCCATTGTGCTCGTTCGCCTATTGACCGGTAAACAGCTCGCCCAACGAGGCAAAACACTCGCCCAGCGAGGCGAACTACGACAAAATATTTTTTAATGGAATTATTTAGAATAAATTGTCGATGTTGTAAAGCGCATTTGATCATTATACACATGCTAATTTGCGCTATATAAATAGTAAACATTATTATTATTATTATTATTGCAGTTTAGAGACATATAGCTACACATTGTTTATCAGAATTTTGTCCGAATTGTCAATATTGCCCTTGTTACAATACTCAATCGTTTAGACTCCCATGTTGAAGGATAGTTTTGTCAGCCTAAATTGGCGAGTTGTTGACTTTTTTACTATTAACTGATGAGTGATGTGCCAGAAATAATTTCAGTTGATAATAAGTTTATTTTACAATGGAGTGACTCCTTCACTGGTGCAGTGTATTCGTGATAAAGGAAGCCACTGTGCCACTGCTATTTACAATAAAAGAAAGCCGTTGTGCCACTGTTACTCTCAATAAAAGCAAGCCACTGCTATATTTCACAATAAAAGCAAGCCAGCCGTTGTGCCACTGCTACTCACAATAAAAGCAAGCCACTGTTATTTAACTATAATTATGACAAATCTGTATATACAGTTAATATATAATAGACATAAAACAGTCATTTGCATAAAATAGGAGTAACAATTGAGCAATACAGAGCTTGTATTGATATGCACAATAATTTTGTAAAAATCAAAGATCCAATATTGGTCATATTCTACCCGTGTGTACTTGTAAGCTATATTATGCATGTTGCATTATTACTGAGAATGGCAAATGATGTTGAGGAAAATCCTGGTCCCACTGTTTATGATATCAAACAATCTGTTCCAGTTTTAGTCAAGGCAATGTCAGAAAATTTGGACCAAATGCTGGTAAGCAATGTGTATAGCTATGTCATTGACTGTAATAGTAGATATTCAAGTTAAAGATATTACCATGTATGGGATACACAATTCTTAGATACTATATTATCTGCTGGAAATAACCTTTATACTTTCTTAAGTAATTCTGTTAAAAAAGCTTTTTGCTGTTAACTGAATTGCCAGAAATGATTTCAGTTGTTAATAAAGTTTATTATTTACAATATATAGTGACTCCTTTTCTAGTGATTTATTTATGATAACAGACAATGAACCATTTTATTCACTGACAAGTGCCCTTGATAAATTGTTCACCCACTTTCAATTAAATGTTCAACATTGTTTGTTGAACAATTGCAACACGGTTGCAATCTTCAAGATTTGTGAAGATATATTAAAATGTTTGACTGCTACTCAACAGATTTATACGGCATGCCACACCCATGTGGGACACTTGATTGAAGGTTTAGATAACTTCTTCATTTTTAAATGAATAGATAATGGCAACCTCCTTTACAAGTAGTTCCAAATGAATTTTGCAGCACTTCTTGGTCAAGTAGTATCAAATCAATTTTAACTACCAAATTCTAGTCTAACGACTCACATACTGTACACTTTAAATCCTGCAGACAGTGCATATAATATATGTGCAGTATAAAGCATATGGTTTTCATTAAGCTTTCTTTACAATGATTTATTGCTAATCAGACGTTGAATATTACCATTGATAAGTAAACTTTATTACATGTCACTATTAATTACTGTCGCTACTTATGATTGTATCAGAATAAAAATTGGATGCCATTTGATCGTGTGATTACAGTAGTTCTAAAACGTAGACGCATGTACGCATTGCGTGCCTATTTTTCTATAATCTCGCATGTATCGCTGTAAATCGCAAGCATGTCTTATCTATTGCTGTAAGGGATCAACAAAAGCTATTCTTTAAACGCAAGAACAAGGACATTTTTTAATCTATAAAGTAATCTCAACTATATGTTGAACTTTTCCAAATTACTAATCCTAACCAAACAAAATGCAGAAAAGGCAAATTAATTGCTCAACACAGACCCGTGACAGTGTACTACTATTATTAGCCATTTTGAGAATACTAATTTATTTACCTTTTACTTGTGCCTGTCTTTGGTTATCTTGTCCGTCAACACTACAGTTTCAGCATGAAATCAGCTGATAAAGTGTAATGTTTGTTCAAAACCAACATTACTGCATCCGATGATTTTGTGCGGAATATGGCTTGTTTTGATGGCATATAACTTTCGCCGTCGGCGAATGGCGGCTTCTTCCGGAAAGCGGTTTGTCGCGCTGGCGGCAATTTGAATTTAAACGCCAAATTTAACGCACCAAAAAAACCTGTTGCATATTCAGGACGTCGCAATCACAAACCCTTATAAATCCTAACCATTAACCGTGTCCTAACCTACGTATCCGGAGTGTAACTATTATCACGCTCGTCCCTATCTTCAGAATAGTTCTCCGAAATGTCATTTTAATTAGTTTCAGTTGTCAGTCATTTGTGTCACGATATTAAACAATCAAATGTCACCTGTTCATTGTCTCCCATTAAAACATCTCAAGTCTTGTTTTTCTTAAGCACAAACATTTTAGTACATGTATATAGGAATATAGAACATAAATATCATTTTTAGCTTCAGTTGCCAAATATACAATCAAATATCACCTGTTCATGACTTGTTATGAACAAAAATATAAATCACCTTGAATTTTAATTAGATTTTCTAACGCTATTATATCCTAATCAGATTAATCTGCGATTGAGGTACCAGGCCAGCAAATAACTTTTAGGCACAGCATTTCAGTCGAACATTTTAATGTAGCTAACGTTTCGTTGTATATCACAACATCATCAGAGCAGATAAACAAATAACATGGTAAGATACATATTCAAATATAATGTAAGTGTAAGATTACATAAACGGTCAATAGAAAAAACGGTAAACTATAGATAAACGGTAAAGATTACAAACGGTAAAAATTTAAAGTGCATATAAACCCAAATTCGTTTCATTCTAATTAAATTTGTCATGTCACCAGGATTCTAATGATATATATTACATCTTGTTTGAAGAAAAACTCATTTTGTTAGCGCTTGCCAAACATGCCAAAAAATACGATTTTTTATTGTTTCAAAAATCATGGCCGGTGGTACGGGATCTGAGTACTAGTAGTGTTGTGACGTCTATGTAGTCACGCATATTTCAGAACCACGTTGAAACATAGTAAACATAGTCTTTTCAATATGTTGTCGCTGGTTATTCAAAACAATTATTATTGTATTATATTACATAGGGTGAGTATATGTCAAAGTTAAGTTATTAATAGCGGAAGAGAGATTAGAATAATGAAAGTGGTATAGAGCTGATATTAGCATTAAGACTGGGTTTGAGTTTGGAAGACTTTCTCTAAGAAGTAATTCAAATTTAGATGTTGCAGAGGTGAGGATTTTAAAATCAGAGAAGGAAATAAGGTGTTTGGTGAAATGATTATGTGATAGAACACTGGATAGAGAAGAAACAGAACGTTTCTTTCCAGTTATAGGGGAAATACCCATATGTTCGGAGATTCGTTTGTGAATGTGTCGGCACGTTTGTCCGACATACAATGCACAGCATTGACACTTATATGAACAAGACGCCCGCTAGGCGTTAATTCGGGCTACTTAGGCTGGTGGCTTTTTGAAAGACATTGTAGGCAAATTCAGCAATTTGAATGCAATATATACAAATCTATAGGGGGTGGTTAAATTTTCCACTGAAATGTTCAACATCACCAAACTGCACACCTGTAACAAATTAAGCCATCAGCTCAGCATCAGAGCTGGCTTACTGAGAAGTCTGGGCACCAAACGAGCCATCCTGTTTGCTGAACCCAATTCAGTTCTAGCCAACAGGATCAGCCTGGCAAGCAAGCTGGCCTTTGCTCATGTAATAACAATTCACCTGGCCAGTCTGGCAAACAAGTTCAGTTTGAGCAAGCATTAAAATAATTAAATCAGTTAATCTTTTTCTCAGTGTATAAGGCATAGCAGTAAATCAAACCATTTAGCTGGCAGTATCAAGGAGTCATAAGCTAAACAGCTTAAAGAAGTTTAATTCAAAATCATTATTTCTTTGTGAAGTCAACATTTTGAGCCAGTATAAACATATTCATAATTTTAGCACATTTATTTGATTTGATTTATTAGCGGTTTTATAATGGCATGATTAGTCCAGTGGACCAGCTAGCTCGCTTCATGTAATATCAAGACAGATTACTGTCTTGGTTGGTGAGCCAACTTGCCTCCATGTAGTCAAGGCCAAAAATCAGTCCAAAAGGTATGTATATGGCTGTACAGACCAAGTAGCAAGTGGTGTGCTTTTGTTATGCTTTTTACAATTAGACTATTATTGTTGATTTCATGCACATTTCATGTGTCGGTTTGAAAGATCCACCAAAGGGTTCGTGGTTCTGCCCGAAGTGCAAGCCTTATAAAGAGCTGGATATTAATGAGGTTTAGGGTTAAGGGGTCATGAAAGTGCATGAGGCAGGTCACGAGTGGTGAAGGACTAGGACTGGGCGACGTAAGCATAGCGTAAGGTAAGGGTTACAGAGTCCCAAAGAAGCCAGAGACTGAATACTAATGTGCCAATATAAAGTGAATACTAATGATGTCTAGGCGATATACCGTTTGTATAGATATCGTGTAGATTCACTAGAAGTCATGATGCAATTCCAAAATTCGAAATAACGTATTGAATATTTAATGAGGCGGCATGCCTTGGTCCCTGTAGTGGGGGTATACTATATAATTATAATGTTGAAATAAAAGAAAGTGTTGAGTGCATGATATTTCCCACTATTCTAAACCGAATCGAGATTGTGCGAGTATCTATTTTAGCTGTATATTACATTGCAAGCCTATGAGCAGCATTGTCCAAGCCTATTCACAGACACAATAAGTTAAGGCCCACTAGGCCAGCTACTGTAGGCCAAACATGTTCCATTATGGATAGATCATGTTTATAGAATACCGACCAGTATACGATCGTCAAGCTCCTATCCTCAGAAAAAATATTATGAATCCCGGACAGGAATCGAACCTGTGACCTTTTGATTGCCAGTGACTCTAATCACTGAGCCATCGAGAGTCAGATGGAGAGAGAAGGTTACAATGATATGCTGGTTCGATTCCAGTGATTTCGAGCAAGTACATCACTGTAACCTTCACTATCCATCTGAGTTTCGGTAGCTCAATGGTTAGTGCGTCTCAGTGGTAATCAGAAAGTTACAGGTTCCATTCCTGTCCGGGACTAATTTTCTAAGGATAGGAGCTTTACAATCGTCTATGTTTCGTTTGTCTACCTCAAGCTCTCACAGCAATGTATATTATATCAAAACTGCATGACCAGTAAACAAGCACAGGCCCGCCCAGAGGCCGGGACGGCAACTGGGGCAATTTTCCCCGGGCCCCACTCAAGAGGGGCCCCTGTTTACTTTGTAGAGAATCGGTAGACGGTAGCCAAGAGGCTGTAGTTGAAATTATGAAGTTATCGAAACAGTATTTTCTGCTTCTCTGCGTTAGTGATTATTTATTTTGTCCTTATTTTGTACATATTTTACGTCCTTACATGTAAAACTGAAACATTTTCACTTGAAATATCCTTACATCCGTAAAATGTATGCGAAATATTTGCAAGGGGGGCCCCCAATTATATATTTGGTCCCGGGCCCACTTTAGTCTCTGTGCGGGCCTGAACAATTTATACTACAAAATTGTAGGCCCGGCCCAGATCGTATAAACACAGCTATAGTATGCACGTTTTTTTCACCCTAAACATATGGTACCAGTACAGTATATAGGCTAATTATCACGTATAGGATTTATAATTTTATAAAAGAGTAAACATATTGTGCATGCAATTTCAAAATTTGTACAAAAGTGAGTGTTTATAAAGTTTGTACGCTCGCTATTCTGCAGTATTATAAAGTACAAATGGTATACATTTTGAACTGCATGGATTAATTTCCAACTTCACTGTAAAAACAGATTGGTTGAAACAACCAATTTGATAGGTTGTCTCAGATGCATAACCAATTTGAATGGTTAAATTAAAATATTTTGGTTAAAATGACCTAATTAGTTTGGTTGTTTGGTTTCAACCCATAAAAAATGGTCAATCAACGCGAAGAAATTAGTTGTTTTAACCAATATGTTTTTACAGTTTTCATAAAATGATGTGTACAAATTATATCTTTTGGAAGTTCTAAACATTCAAAACATTACTCACTTTCACATTTTTCCTACTTCATATTTACACCACAATTATGGTTGTTCAAGGGTAAGAATAATTAATTAATATTAGAGGATTTAATATTGTCAAATACATATATGGAAAAAAGTGATTGCCCCAACCGGGAATCGAACCCTGGACTCCGAAAGTGCGCTCGAGAGGCCTTGCTCCACATTATGGTTAGATGCAATGTCTGCCTGTTGGTATCAAGTGAAATCGGCGAATTTAATATGTATATGGATGGAAAAATCACTGACTGTTCTGCAACCGTGTCTCATTGGCTCAAAGGTTAAAGCGCCGAAACGTTGATTCGGAGACCGGGTTCGATTCCTGGTTGGGGCAGTTACTTTTTCGATATATGTATTTGACAGTATTAAATCCTCTCTAATACTAACTAATTATTTTTAAAGCCCTCTGTATAATAATAATAATAATAATAACTTTATTTATATAGCGCTAAATCCTAAAGTTCTAAAGCGCTTTACATGAATTTACAAAATAAGAAAATAAAAAATTAATAAAAAGAAACTATACTAGATTACAAGTTAAAAATTCAGTAAAAAGCCTTCCTAAAAAGATATGTCTTCAGTTTAGATTTAAAGCTATCAATACTAAAACTACATTTGATTTCATAAGGCAAATCGTTCCATAACTTAGGTGCACAAACTGAGAATGCCCTATCACCATAAGTTTTAAGGTTGGAAGATGGAACATCTAATAAATACTGTGATGAAGATCTTAATTGTCTAATAGGAACATAGTTATTAAGTAAGTTACTAATATATATAGGAGCCAAATTATTAAGGGCTTTGTAAGTTATTAACAATATCTTAAATATTATGCGTTGTTGCACAGGGATCCAATGCAGTTCCTTAAGTATATAGGTGTAATATGATCAAACTTATTCCTATTCATAATAAGACGAGCTGCACAGTTTTGAACTAATTGAAGTCTATGGATAAGATAACTAGGCAGTCCATACAACAAAGAGTTACAATTATCTAACTTGCAAGTAATAAAAGCATGCACTAAAATTTTGATGTTATCCACCGATAGATATTTCCTAATACGAGATAAATTTCTGATGTGGTAGAAACAAGATTTACAAATTGCACTAATGTGCGTCTTATAGTCCATGTTACTGTCAAATATCACTCCGATATTTCTTGCTGACTCTGAGGGTGTAATTAGCTCATTGCCAACGTTCACATCAGGAATCTTGAATTTGGGGCCAAACTGAGAACCAATTAGGAGAAGTGCCGTCTTGTCTGTGTTAAAGCATTAATTTATTAGCCGCCATCCATTTACCAATGTCCATAATACACGCTTCTATCTTGGATGCAATCAAGACACCAGGTACTGTAGATTCGAATGACAAGTAGATCTGTGAGTCGTCGGCATAGAAGTGGAAAGACATGTCGTGTCTCCTGACAATATTACCAAGAGGATAAGTGTACAGTAGATATAAAATGGGCCCTAAGACAGAATCTTGTGGTAAACCATATATCAGTTCAGATTGACTAGAATCGTGACCGTTGACAGAGATAAACTGATGTCGTTTTTGAAGGTAAGATATAAACCAAGCAAGGGCTCTGTCTTTGATGCCAAAGCATGAGGTAAGACGATTGAGAAGTATGCCATGATCCACTGTATCAAAGGCTGCGGTTCATCGATTGCTCTCATTATGTCATCGTGGACTCTCAAAAGGGCAGTTTCAGTACTATGTTGCTTCTTATAGGCTGACTGAAAGACTTCAGTCAAAACATTATCATTGATGTAATTTATCAATTGTAAATAAAAATAACTTTGGAAATGAAGGCAAGATTGGAAACCGGTCTGAAATTCCTCGAAATCCAGGTTTACTTTCTTTAACAACGGGGCGAGAAGTGCTATCTTTAGTGAGTCAGGCACAGTGGCAGATGTTAATGATGAGTTAACAATGTTAGTAATAACTGACAATAAAATTGGCAGACATTGTTTCAAAATAGTAGATGGAATAGGATCGAGTGCACAGCATTTCAGTTTCTTAGACTTGATTAATATCAATACCTGGTTCATTGTGACAGGTTGAAAAGATAGCAATTCACAATTAGGGTGCACATCGTTTCCAAAGTCAATAGTAGAATTAACTGATGGTAAACTGTCTCGAAGGATCTTAATCTTATCATCAAAGAAGTTCATGAACAATTGAGCCAGATTATCTTCAGTTGTAGAAGAAGGATAATGTAGTTCACACTTCTTATTCAGAAGAGCATCAATACAAATGAAAAGAGTACGTTGGTTACCTTTATTTGATTCGATTACTGAAGCATAATAGATCTCTTTAGCCTCTTTTACCAAGGCATTAACAGCAATACATTGTTCAGTAAAAAATTGGTGGTCAATTTCAGATTTGCTGGAACGCCATCTCCTCTCCATCTTTCGCCTTTTCCTTTTCGCTATCATAATGTCGTCCGCAAACCAAGGTACAGTACGTCGTGACGTAACTGTTCGAGATTTCGTAGGAGCATATCGGTCTAATAATGACTTGAGTGTATTATTATACAGGTCGACCAATGCAGAAATATCTAGCACTGAATCAGTAAGCAGAGGAGAATTCTCCAAATCGGAGCAAAAAGATTTCATGTCAATAGAACGTAATTTTCGATATACCATCCGCTTTATTTTCTGTGGTTGTTTAATGAAGTTAAGACGACACTGAACAGCAAAGTGATCAGATAGTCCGGGTTGAAAAACATTAAAGTCACTCAGAAAATTCTCGTCGGCACAAGTGATGACAAGATCCAGAATGTGTCCATCCCTGTGTGTAGCCGTATTGACATGTTGAAGTAGGTTGCAAGTTTCGAGCAGTCCAAGAAATTGTAGTGCTGTTCTATCATTCTTGATATCAACATGGATGTTAAAATCACCAACGAGCGAGCCCGGCGGCGAGAGCGAGCCCGGCGAGAGCGAGCATGGCGAGAGCGAGCCCGGCGAGAGCGAGCCCGGCGAGAGCGAGCCCGGCGAGAGCGAGCCCGGCGAGAGCGAGCCCGGCGAGAGAGAGATAGAGCCGAGAGCGAGCCCGGCGAGAGCTAGCCCGGCGAGAGCGAGCCCGGCGAGAGAGAGCCCGGCGAGAGAGAGCGAGCCCGGCGAGAGAGAGCGAGCCCGGTGAGAGAGAGCGAGCCCGGCGAGAGAGAGCGAGCCCGGCGAGAGAGAGAGAGCGAGCTCGGCGAGAGATCAGAGAAAGAGAAAGCTCGGAGAAAGAGCTCGGCGAGAGCTAGCTCGGCGAGCTCGGCTGGCCTCTCTCTTGCCTATCTCTCGCTGGGCTCTCTCGCCGGGCTCGCCCTCAGCTCTCTCTCTCTCTCGCCGGGCTCGCTCTCGACTCTCTCTCTCGCCGGGCTCGCTCTCGACTCTCTCTCGCCCTTCGACTCTCTCGCTAAATTGAAAAAAAAAGTCGCTAATTAAAAAAAAAGTCGCCAATGGAAAAAAAAAGTCGCTAATTGAAAAAAGAAGTCGGCAATGGAAAAAAAGTCTCTAATTGAAAAAAAAAAAAGTCGGCAATGGAAAAAAAAAGTCGCCAATGGAAAAAAAAAGTCGCCAATGGAAAAAAAAGTCGCTAAATAAAAAAAGTCGTGATACCTACAGACCTCCGTAATGATTAGGGTTATGATTAGGGTTTATTTTTGAACTCTATTTTTTCCGAAGAAGTACCGGTTACCGGACCTATAGCCACAGCGTTAAAATGAACAAATAATCGCTTACCGTACCTGTGAAATGTTCGTCCAGAGTCTGTCGAATTTTTGCACCCATACGCAACGCAGTTCGGCATCTTGTTCACTCTCAACCTGATGGCCCTTTTGTGTGTAGCCAAGGTGGCGGATAAAAATATCTATAAGTTCTATTTTGTCAAAGGAGCTACATTTTTTGCTCCAACAGGGCTATTTTGGGCGTACAAGAAGACTCACTGTCTGTGTCTTTCCAATGTTTGTGACAATATTAAAAAATGTGTCTATACCACAGCTGCGTGTTTAAATTGTTTTAATACACGTTCTTCGTTAATAAAATTCAATAATTTAAATAGTTTTTATTTCATAGTTTACATATAGATAGATAGATAGATAGATATTTAATAGTTAACTCCCCAAAGGGCTTTTCAGAAACTATTTACAAGTTTTGCTAATCTAATAAAATTTAAGTGTAAGAAATATTTCTATAACTACTAAATTACAAAGTTTAAAATAAATACAATTATAAGCTTTAAGTGCTTTCCTGAGCAAGCAAGTGTTTACTTAAGTGATACTTTAAAAGTTTTTAGCGAGGGACTCTCTTTCAGGATCTCATCTAAATTGTTCCAGATATTGGATGCTCTGTAGGTAAAAGAACGCTGACCGGCAGCAGATTTGAATAAAGGTATCTGTAGAGCGTCACAATTGCGGGTAGAACGGTTATGAATTGAAGATCGTTTGCGTAATTTTTCGCACAGGTATCCAGGGGCACGATTGTGTATACATTTGTAGATCATGAATATTCAACACAAAGTTGACTTGATAACCAAATTTCTAACTTAGCGAATGACAGTGACAATATATAAAAGGATCTTAACTGCGCGGCATATACACTATCATTTTGTATACAGTAGAAGAGTCTTCTCTTTTGTCCTCACTGAGGCTCAGACTAGTCTTCCTACAAAAACAGAAATGTATCACAATTGTTCACATACCGTACTAAAAAATGAAAATTATGACATACAAGTTACATACAAGTTTTTAAACTTGTAATTTGGTTGAATTTATTCAAAATACTAGAAATACGTTATACGCAACACCCCTCGCCCGCATACTGTTTGACACTTTTATAGCATAGTTGCTAATTTACTACTATAATACAGTACTGTAGTTATGCGCTTTGTCCTAGTGATGTCATCAGCGTTCAATAATTTTTGTTTTGGACACCTTCGTTCAATAATTCACAGTATTCGATAGAATTGGGGAACAGTGTTGAGATGAACTGGTACTTTGTGTTAGGTATGCAAAATGTAGCAACATTTCATTGGTCTGCAGATTACACCAGTCACAAGTGATTGATGTGGCGACGCGGCCGGGCCCCTTGCAAGGTCCAGGCTATTTTGCCCCCCTTCTCACCTACCTTGTGATTCATGAAATAATCAACTCAGTAGTTAGTATAAAAAGACACCAAAGACTGTTAAAGAATGAAGGAAGAAAGTGCATTCTCTTTATCATTGAAATGTCTAGGGGTGCATATAGTGCAAATGTATAGGCATCAATTTGGTTTTAATACAGTATTAGCGATTCTATCCCGATTGTTGGTGAGGATAGATGCTCTTGAGGTCTCAATTGCAGGGCAGAGAAACTGACCTTTCCTAAGTCTGGACATGAAACTGATCGGTTAATAGAAACCCTAGGATTGGTACCATGTTAGTTAAGAAATGTCTTGAAGGCATTTTACCACCATTTCTAAAGAACTATTTTAATCTCAATGAATTTGTTCATTGCATGCATGTAAGAGCATTATCTAATATCTATTGCCTTAATTGACAATACTACATTTGTAGGATTTATACAACTTTCAAGTTATAATTAGTTTTTGTAACATATTGTACATATATATGAATATGTGTAATAAATTTATATTTGTAATAAATAATAATTGTAATTTGTTAGGAAACAGGACCCCGTCAATAGTAAATACCAGTGTTAGCATTGAACAGGCTATCCTGTATTTCTAGTTAGTATTATTAATAGTGCCTAAACTTTTCCCAATCCCAGAATGTATATAGTACAACTCTCTCAGTTAAGTATTTCAAAATTTGTCTAAAGATTTCTATTTTCTGAACAATCACAATTGTCAATGCAGACTATATACAAGTTACAACTAACAAACAATAACATGACATGGTTGTTTTATTGAAGATAAAATATTGTTCAGCGTATTGTACATTGTAGGCAGAAATACAGATCTTTTAAAGGTTGGTGCACTGCCAAAATAGTGTGTAACAGGTCTCAGACATTCAACGTTTCGAGCGAAAGCCCTTCGTCATTCAAGACAATCAAAGAGTTTATACTGTACGATTATAAACGATAAAGTAGTGTCTAGTGAAGGCAGTGGCTATTCGTACGGTAGCAGTATTAAAGGCGGTAGTCTTTTATAAGTCAACGAAATGCTAATCCTAATAACCTAACCAAATTACCAACCCTAACCAAAAAACTATGCTGAAAAGGCATACTAAGTATTAATAATAATGTTTATCGAACTCGACCGGAAATCGCGGGTTGGGAACGAACGCCTTGTTTATCTCCTATCTTTATACAAATATATAGACACTTAAAAGTTAAAATAAAAGGGCCTTCGCTCAACACAGACTCACAGTGTACTATCCTTGAATACTGAGAATACTAATTTATTTACCTGCATTCGTGTCCGAGCAAAGTACCATAGGCATAGATGAATATTACAAAATAAAACTTGCTTGTCCGTCAACACTACATTCCACAGTTTCGGCATTTTCATCGCCTTTGGCTTTGTTTGCTTTCAACCTTCTTGTTTCCCTTCTCTTCGCGTTGTTCTGGAGTTTCTTCTCGCGATTTTCGACGCCTTTGTTCACAATCTTTCGACCTTGTTGATGTATTCTTACCTGTTGTTGGTTTCGTTTTCCCGCGGGCAATATCGGATAGTCTTACTTCATGTCCACTAAACCACTTTCGTTCTCCTCTGCTCGTCGGACCTTACTTCATGTCCACTTTCGTTCTCCTCTGCTCGTGCAGCTTCAACCTGCCATTCGTTGTTTAAATCACTCATTTCACTTTTTTCCAGTTTTCAATACTGTTTAAAATTCACAAACAGTATTAAAAGTCGCTTCTGAAAAATATTTTTTAAAACGATAACACAAAATGTTCCCGGCTCACGACCTAGATAAATATCCTTGTAGATCCATAAATATCCTTGTTTAGCTATTTTCTTCCCCGTGAGATCCGATCCTCGTCATGAAACCAAAAAACGTACGGTTGATGGATACCGATATTTAGTATCAACCAACTAGTGGTCTATTACAAATTCGGCATTCTGATTGGCTGAGCTACTCACCGTCTATTGGTGATAGACGGTGAATAGCGTTACCCAATCACAAACCTTCTTATGCTGGAATATTCCTATCTTGACCAATCAGAAGCCACGACATATTCACGCTGCACGGCCAAACCTGGAATCTAGTCCAAACATGGCGCCCGCTAAAATTTATATACGAGTGATGAAATCATGAAAACATTGGTCCGAAAGTAATGGAAAATTGTTCAGTTTGACATTTTCGAATAGGAAAATAAATTCGCTTATGCTTATGGAGTATATCTATACCAAATGTGAAGCAAAGTAATTACAATCTCGTTTTTTGTGAGCGATTGTTTATCATGTGTCATCGAGCTACTCTACATTTTGAATGGGAGACTTCTACAAACAAAAAGGTAAAACTATCTGAAAATTTGGAACAATGTTAGAAAGGTTGTTTATGGTTGATACTAAAACAATTAGACAACTCGCCCTCGTTGTCTATGAGCAGATAGTCAACTCGGGCTTCGCCCTCGTTGACTATCTGCTCATAGACAACTCGTTCTCGTTGTCTAATTGTTAAATATACACGGGACAAACTTTTTCTGAAACTGTTGACAGACCAGACGACCGGACATTGTACACGACCGGACATTGAACCACCCCGTCAAGATTATCACCCTCGCCCCAGCGCCTTCGGCGCTGGACGGCGCTTCGCGCCGTCCGGGCGAGGGGATAAATACAAAATAACACACGGCGAAGACGACTTCACACGAAGAGCCCATGGACGGCCATGGCTCCCTTGCCAGAATTTACTTATTTTTAAAAGAACTTGACATCACCTCTATTTTGCAATAACGGATAAAATCGATAAAAAGCTATCTTGAATGTTGTAAATATATTTAGTTTCATTCATTTTATATCTTAGTTTCGGAAATCCATATAATTTGCTTCCCAAAATCAGCCAAAATAGACTATTTCGAACGGTAAAAAAACGAGAGTTACCTTGACAATTTCTCCTAATTAATATCCAGACCACGGTCCATTTGGGTCCAAACATTTGACATTTCAATTTCGGGAGTGAAAACGGTTGGACCATTGCTGTCTGGAAATCAGCGCGTATTGATGATAAAAACCGGTTGCAGTACACCTTAAAATTTTCGATTTTGGTTTAAAATCTTTTCAATATTTTGCAAGCGATGACAAATTATAGTCCATTTATACTTTCTTAAATAGGTGTAGATTTTGTTGAAACCAAATTCAGCCATATTTACGAACGAAAAAGATGTATTTTTCGGCGTCGAATATGTCGGGGTCAAATTTCGAAAATCGAACTTTTTAGCACCGTAAAATGGCGCCGCTGGCTTCAATCGTTGCACTGGCGTGCGCAGTCCAGTTTTAAAGTTTTTATTTGGTTATATTGTATTAATTATTAAACCCAAATTTTATGAAAATATAAAAATGCTAGTTTAACAAAAATCAAGTGACTGCAAATCAAATTTAATGTGCCATGCTAGCAGTTTTGTAAAAACACTTCGGTTCTTAGTGTTAGGACTAACTTACACTGTGTTATTTTAGATTAATTAAATCCGTCCAGTCCGTTCTGCGCATGTGTTATATTTCAAACGTGCAGGACTCCATATGTCAACAAACTTCAACGGAATAGATTTTCGACAGTTCGAAAGCGAGTATTCGTCAAGGTGGCGAAGGCGCGAGTGGTAGTTAAATATATTATCCACGAAGCCATTTAAAATGGTGAATGGTGCTTTCTATATTGCACCCAGATGTAATATCCCAAAAACTTGAGATGTATATACATATGCCCCTGCCAAGATGGAAGACCTTAAAATTGACTTTTACTTCAATTTAAAACATTTCAATCTGTACATGCTGTGTGAACAAATATGGGCATTGTAATTTCATACATTTTTACCAATATTATTGTAATTATATCAAATCAGAAGTTGTAATAATCATTGTGTGAATAGTTTTTCCAGTGACAATGGCGAAATGGTGGTTATAATGGTTGTCCAATGACCACTACCTGTCAGAGTTTCCATAAAACCAATAATAAATTGGTTAAACTAAACAATTTAAAATGCAAGGTAGTTTTTTGGTGGTCAGGTAGTTTTTACATCAACCAAATAAATAATGGCAAATTCGACCAATTTAAATCCGTCGTAACATAAAACAATTTGGTTATTTTGTTCACATGCACTGTGACCAATTAACAATTGGTTTAAATAACCAATTTATATATGGTTGTAACCAATTCGTTTGGTTATTTCAACCGTTTTGAATTGGTTGCAACCAATTTAAACGGTTGTTTCAACCGGTCGTTTTTTACAGTGTACCGTCAACGTATTGAGCACTCTATAGTCTATTGTAAACCACTTCTTCAATTATATATATATATATATATATATATATATATATATATATATATATATATATATATATATATATATATAAAATTAAAGATTAAAGATTAAAACCTAAGATTGTTCATTTAAAAAAGCACTACAGTTCTGTTTCGAGAGACCCTTCATAGATCCTCTCTCTTCAGGCGCATAAGAGAGAGGATCTATGAAGGGTCTCTCGAAACAGAACTGTAGTGCTTTTTTAAATGAACAATCTTAGGTTTTAATCTTTAATCTTTAATTTTAAGTTAGCTCCACTTTGGTGTAGAGCACTATACGGCTGAAGGAGAAAACCAATTTGTATATATATATATATATATATATATATATATATATATATATATATATATATATATATATATATATATATATATATATATATATATATATATATATATATATATATATATATATATATATATATATATATATATATATATATATATAGATAAGTGTCAGGTTCAAAATCATATCAGGTAGAGTGCTCAATATCTAAGTAGAGCAGAATAGTAAGAACAAAAGAGACGAACTTACTATATATATATATATATATATATATATATATATATATATATATATATATATATATATATATATATATATATATATATATATATCGTCACTAAATTCTCGGCAGTTTACCACCTTTTCACTTTGCTATATATATATATATATATATACATTTTATTACCTATCGTCTATTCACAAATTATGTAGATATTTAGACACATAGTTTTGGTTTTGATTGAACATTGTAGACCTACTTATATAGCTACTGATTGTTCATATATTAGAAAAAATATACGAGCCGATATTAGGTTTAAACATAATGATATAAAACAAGCGTTCACTGATATATAAGTTTTTATTGGTACGAGCTTTCGGCTGTCAGACTACAGCCTTCAACGAGAAAATGGAAGTCTTATTAAATGATCGTAAAACTTACGAAGTAATAAAAAAACCGCCTTTTCAGAAACTTGAAAGAGAACTAAATTCAAAACTTTTAAATTTGAAGAAACATAATGATATAAAACAAGCGTTCACTGATACAACCCGTCTGACAGCCGAAAGCTCGTACCATGCAATAAAAACTTATATCAGTCACGCTTGTTTCATATCATTATGTTCATATATTATTATATATGAATGCTTAATACAAATGAACATCTCGTATCTGACACCCAGACCAACTCCAATCCAGATCAACTCCAATCGATGAAGTGTTTGTTATTGTTCGCTGGTTTTCCAGTGATATTATGTTGTGCAGCCATGTATTTTCCATTGTCCCTCACCCCACACAAATTATTAAATTGTTGTTGTTGTTGTTGTTGTTGTTGTTGTTGTTGTTGTTGTTGTTGTTGTTGTTGTTGTTGTTGTTGTTGTTGTTGTTGTTGTTGTTGTTGTTGTTGTTGTTGTTGTTGTTGTTGTTTGTCAACTGCATGTTAGTTGGTCTGCACAGCCAGATACATTGTACACACCTTTCAAACTGATTTTTGTCCTTGATTACATGGAGGCAAGCTGGCTCGGTATATGAGTTTGCTCGCTAACCATGACATCACAGTAATTTGTTAATTGTCCAATACTAAGGGGCTGGTCATTATTTATAGGGTTTACTAGGTTGGGAATATTTTAAAACTATTGATTCAAATATTTGCTTGACCCGCTCTATCAGCGAATAAAATTTTCGAAGCCTGTCCAAACAAGCATAATTGATGAATTTAATACCCAGGTTGATCCCTGTGAGATCATCATGGGCACATCCACTGTGAAATATGGAAATGCATGTTGTTTTGAAAGTTGCATTGATGGTGCATTTCCACACTGGTGAGACAATCTCGTCTCAGAACTTTTAAAATACTGTTTCACACATGAACAGAAATACTGTTAGAAGAAAATTTATGGTTTTGTTTTTTCTGTCTTACTAAAAACACAAACACTTTGTGTTTTTATGTGTGCTTGGCTCAACTTATTGTTTTACACTTTTTTATTATACACTTTTAATTGTGTGTTATATACAATTATTGGATGAGCATGATATCAAGAATTATCCAGACCTCGGTCAATGTTATTTGCCGAAGCCGAAGGCTTCGGCAGATAACATTGACCTCGGTCTGGATAATTCTTGATGTCATGCGTAAGCCGAATCCAATAATTGTTTTATTATACATTGTTCAAAATAGTCTTACTAAAAATATACAACAAAGTGACAGTCTGGTAATAAACTACTACAAGCCATTTTTTGTTTTGTAATTTTCGCGCGCTTTTCCTAGTGACGTCATCAGCGACCAATAATAGTTTTTTGGACACCTCTGTCCAATAATTCACAGTATTCGGCGGAAATGACGTCGCGCCTGTCGGACATTGGGAATTCACTGGAGTATGTTGACCAATAAGAATTGATAATGAAGTTTGAATGTACAGTACTGCCTAGAATTAACCTAACAGAAACCGCGGTTTACCGGGGTTCATCCGCGGATCATCCGCGGTTCAACCTGGGTTCATCTCCGGTTCAACCGAAGGCGATCCTCGGTCGATCGGCGGTCGAACCTCGGTCGGTCCGCGGTTCAACCTCGCGTAACCTAACCGCAATATTAACCGCAATCGCATTTCGGAATATGTCGTTTATTTCCGAAGTTTGGCGTCGTTTGACACATGGTTTAAGTTCTGTTGCAGTTCGAAGAAATGGGAAAGTTGTCAAAATAATGAAATATGCTAAGTTACGGCAGCGATGTAGAATATTACTTATTTCAGAATATTATATCGTTTGCTATGAATTTGATAATATCGTTTGGGAGAACTTGTGGCAACTTAAAATAAATACTTGTGCATTATCACAGGGAGCCGTAACGTGAAGCGAGTTTATAAACAGCGAACTAGGAGTTTATTAGTGAAGCGAGTTTAACAGTAAAGCGGGTTTGTTTGGTATTTTTACACAAGAATTGTATTAAATCGCTATTAAAATGTTCTTACTTGTTGATTTTGTCGACAATCGGGACAAATTACAGACAACCAGACCAGAAAGGCAATGAGTCAGTGTTTACATCAAATAATTCGGAAGGCCGTTGACTGTGCGTCTCGCGGTAGTGATTTCGGTAGTGATTTGTTTTGACGTCTAATGTAGTTGTTAGGTAAAATCTTAGCTTGAAAATCGGCTACATGATAGATTAAAGGTTAATGTTCACAGTCGTTTTGAAAATTTTGTAATTGAAAGCTGTGGTAACTTATATATTGGAAACATTTTTAGTGGAGACCTTTCGTATCATCTGCCCCGACTTGAGTCGACCACCGGAAGTTAATTAGTCAAACATATCATCTGTCAATCTTTTACACAAAATATATAATCTGGAGGCCGTTTACACGAGACCAACCCGGGTCGACCCGTCTAATAATAATAAACTAACAATAATAAACTGCTGTTAGCGTTTACACGACAGCCGGGTCGACCGGGTTAATATATTCATGTAAACACGGGTTGACTTGACCCCGGGCTCGTGTAAAGTGTCGGCAATACGATACCCGGGTAAGTTTCCATTTTTCCGCGCCAAGCCGCAAGCATGGCAAGTTCGAGCGCTCGTAAAGAAAAAACTCCTCAATGGCAATGGCAGTGACCAGTGGTCATAGACTGCACCAGCGCTCGGATATATATTAATAACAAATAAACCCGCTTTATTGTTAAACTCGCTTCACTAATAGACGTTACGGCTCCCTGTGGCATCACGTTACCTGCCTGGTTTATCACGCAATCGCTATTCAATCCAATAAAAACAGTCCGACGATTCTACCGTAGACTTGCAATCTGCAATTTAGCGAAAAAACTGCCTTGCTATAGTACACTGCCCAATCTTTAACGCTTGATGATTTTGTCGTCTTATATGACATGTTGGCATATTGAATCAATATGATTTGTCGATTTATGCCCAGTCACAGGCAGTGAAAGGTAACGAGACTCATATACATACTCCAATTTAAAAGCTCTTGTTATATGACTGTGTTTCTGGAGCATTCTAACTCGCACAATTAATTCAACAAACAAGTAATTTACGCCGGAAATACGCGCGCCGATGTACGTTGCTAAAAATATTAACAGTTCACCACCTTTTCACTTTGACAAGACCCGTTTTTCCAGTCGTATTACTTTAAATTTTAAAGGTCATACTCTGATGGACTCCTAGGCTCGAAACGTTAGTATTTCGTGACTAAAAATCTTGGCAGTTTACCACCTTTTCACTTTGCAATTTGTCATTTACACTCGTTCTTAATAACGACACACAGCCATACATGTGGTTGAAGTAAGAATCAATATCATACATAAATATGTAGTTTGACCAACTCAGACAAAACACTCTTACAATAATGTATAAATCACCGTTTGCCGACACAATAGCGTCCAAAATACTCATTGAATAGATCTAATTTCATTTGCTTTCGTGTTCTTACGATCGGGCGAGATCGGAATCCGAAGTGTACGGTCGCCAATACTCTTGCGGTTGCGGTCGAATGTGTGGACCGCAACATCACCGCAACCGAACCGCAACCGAACCGCAACCGAACCGCAAACGAACCGCAAATGAACCGCAACCGAACCGCAAATGAACCGCAACCGAACCGCAACCGCAGTGTTAGGTTAATTCTAGGCAGTACTGTATAATAATACTTCTTATTGTGTGTTACATTTGATAAACAAAACATTTCATAGCCTGTAGAAATGAGGGCAAAAATGTCATGACCCCGTGGCTCCGCACTTACCGGGTAAAATTGACCCGGTAAGCGGGTTGCCCCGATGAGCGTTGACCTTTTAAAGCAGGGGTGCCAAGGGACCGCACGGTGAAAATATGCGGGGGGGGGGGGGGGCAACCTTAATCCGGCCCTGCGTCGAACGGGCGAGTATATTTTATTTCATTACCTCAATTCGGACGAGTAATTGCTATCTCTGGCCCAACGGAGTCGCGATTAGTATTTGATAAATTTGCCTCAGCGGACAAGTTATTAATTTTTCCTGCCTTATAGCACATCCACCATAAAACTAACAACCCGTAAACTTGCGACAGTATTGCACAACCATCAAAAGATTAAGGGGCAGGTAATTACCAAGTGCAAATTTTCATAGAATTTATTATTGTGACTTTTCTCAACACATGCATTAAGAAGTATGAGATATTCCTAATATTGAATATTTATCATGATGTTTTATATCCATGCAACCTAAAAGAACTTAAATGGGATTATTCATAAATCAAAACCTACTTTCGATAAAATAATAATTTTCATGTCATGCCACTTTAATGAGTATGAATAATGGTTTGAAATCCGATGAAATATCAACGCCTTATTGGCATAAAAATGTATATATTTTTTAGACCAAAGAAATATTGTAGTTTGAGGTTGTAAAAGCGTTCGTAAAGCGTATATTAAAAGTGAATTAGGGTTCTTCTGCCAAACGAACTGTCACATCTCGTCTTACTCTGGTGAAGGGCTCCGCTCGAAACGTCAGTATTTCCTTACTAAAGCGGTCAGTGTTGACGGAAATAAAAAGAAATTAATTAAGCTTTTTCTCAGCGTTATTTTTGTAATCGCTATTACAACCAAAACTGGGCAATACATGGCTCCATGATAGGTACTAGTTAGCCTCCTCCGCAGGCAACTCTGTGACTTCTTTTTTCCTCGCCTTGGAAGAGATTTGACTATGTTTTGGCTGGGATTGCAGGGAAGTATAGGGATTGATTGACGAAGAGGGGACTGCAAGGGACCAAAAATGGCCAAAACAGCGTTGGAAGCTATTTGACTCGGGAAAAAGAAGCCACAGAGTTGCCTGCGGAGGAGGCTAGGTATACTAGTTATAGTGATAATATTTGATAAAAAAGTAGTTATTATATTTTGTTGCCAATGTCCTCTAACATTTCGCTGGGGAATAAAAAGGCCGTAGGATGAGCATCGAAAAGACGTAATTCCGTTGCACCCCTCGTGGAACTAAGTAATTTTTGCTTAAATCAAAAGATAAGAACTTATTTTATCAGAATCCACTGCTCCCCAAGCGATAAAGTTGCACAAATTGAAATAAAAACCCTCCGAAGTTCGGTTTGTTCGCCTTTCAAATTCTACGTTGACCGCCATTTCGTGTTGCTATGCCACAAGTGCTTTAGTGTGATTGGCCAGTTGAGAACCGTCAGCCAATAAGCAAGCGCAAAAGACCGGAAGTTGCTTCGCGAGGTAAACACACGCGATGAAACATGGAAAGTGTTGCAAGGAGCACTTGAATAAATAAATATTACGGTCAGTTTTTTACAGTTTATTATGTTTAATAGCCTCAGGAATATTTAAGAATAGTCTAGTCGTCTGACAAACCGATTGGATTCTTACAATCTTGAGCATAGCATCCACAAACAGGGTGCATCGCTGGTTACTTTTGTAGCAACTTTATACAAGCTGCGCTGTGGTATTTCTTCGTACATCCACATGAAACCAAATCATTGCAGGATACTGGTATAGATGGTAGAGTTAACGTACCAGGCAGGGGGCAATTGCCAAATGTTCCCCAAACGTTTGAAAAATGAAAATTTCGCTCACTTTTTGAAAGAAATTTCTGGTAATATTAATTGCTGTTAAATATTCATGAAAAGTAATTTGTTTTAACATTAACATAATATATTAGAGTTGTTTGCAGTTGCCCAGTTTAAAATTATACTAAGGACAATATATTATGTTAATGTTAATAATCACATACAATAGATTAAGTACCAGTACTCCCCTATTTTGGTGAGGAAACTGCTGAGAAATATAGTCACATATGAAGTTACACCTGCCACACTGCATCCGATGATTGACAGTCAACTCTTAATTTTTCAGGCAAACATGTTTTGCCCCCAGACATAACTAGTCAGGTATGCCTATGATTCTGTCTGATTTGGATCAAGGTATTGTGTATGATATGGGAACTGTATGGCTTCATTATATCAAAACTTGCTCAATGGGAAATATGGAATTTCCCCAAAGATTATACAGATCAAGGAGAAAAACATTCTATGATGATGTTCAACAGTTCACGGGTGATTGGGCGGGCTGGTTTTGTTTGAGAAATTGACCCAAAGGTACATCTGTTAAAATATATCCATGGCTAAGTATGATTTTGTCATATAAACAGCACCTGTCAGCTATTACAATGGAAGATGATGAAGATGAAACACATGAACTTTTCCCTCTGCAAGACAACCTATTGCAACAATTGGTTCACAGTGCCCTGCACATCAAAAACAAATTAAAAAACACCCAAGAACTTCTTGGGTGTTGATGCCATGTTAACTAAAATCATTCCTCACTACTACAATACTACTTGGTGGCACTGATGTTTTAGATTCTGATCAGAAGTCATCATCAGGTACAGATACGTTGCACAATTAAACTTGTAATATAGCTCAGGATATAATATTTTCAGCTTCAAAAAGGAAACTGCCACCAAAACATATAGGTCATGGTCTCAATACTGCCATTGGCAAAAGTAAATGGCGATATGAACACATCCAATTCAGATTTGCATGATATTTTGACAGGTGATATTGAAATTCTGGTAACAATTGACATGTTTATTGATTAATGGTCATGGCCTTATTCAATACCT
Organism: Chrysogorgia sp. JL179-B06; assembly: GCA_035772405.1. Classification (NCBI taxonomy): domain Eukaryota; kingdom Metazoa; phylum Cnidaria; class Anthozoa; order Scleralcyonacea; family Chrysogorgiidae; genus Chrysogorgia; species Chrysogorgia sp. JL179-B06. The sequence goes on from JAYKKM010000047.1 coordinate 4,658,828, forward strand.
TATTAAACTGCATAATAGCAAAATATTTGAGGACTATGCAAAAATATTCTTCAAGACAGTTACTCACCACATTGATGCAAATGTTAAGTGGGTTGATGTACTTTTTGATACATGTCCAGCAATCAACAAAAATAGCGACTAGCTAGGAAATAAGAGACCTATGATCAAGATGATTTACCACTGCCACAAGTCTGGGAAAACTTGAAATAAAGCATACCTTGTGTCTTGGTTGTGAGTTGTGTCCTTGAATCCATCACTTGTGACTAAGGCACATTCAACAATGTCAGGCAACACAGTGCATTCGAAATGCAACCATGAACAAGCTGACACACATATTGTTTTGCATGCTGTGATGCAGTTAGTAACAGCTACAATAAGCTTTTAGTAGTGTGTAGGGACACAGATGTGTTATTGCTTTTAGTTGATTTCATAGGACAAAATCAAGATGTGGAAACATGGGTGCTTGGTGGAACTGCTAAGAAAAGAAAGTGTTATCCAGTGCACACTATTGCTCAACAACTTTTCCAGCAGATGATAAGTAATCTTCTGGGATTTCATGCACTAGTGGTAAGCTGTAGTGTCGCTTCCTATTGGCAAGAAAAAATCTGGCTACAGCCGCGGCAAATAGAAGTTGGAAAACAGACTGTTGGCTTAGAGTGAAACTGGTGGGTGGCAAGTATCTAAGGGAAGCCTTGACGTAAAATGGTTAACTCTACCATCTATGCCAGTATCCTGCAACGATTTGGTTTCATGTGGTGTACGAAGAAATACCGTGCGCAGCTTGTATAAAGTTGCTAAAGTAACCAGTGATGCACCCTGTTTGTGGATGCTATGCTCAAGATTGTAAGAATCCAATCGGTTTGTCAGAAGACTAGACTGTTCTTAAATATTCCTGAGACTATTAAACATAATAAAGTGTAAAAAACTCACCGTAATGTTTATTTATTCCAGTGCTTTCCTTGCAACACTTCCACGTTTCATTGCGTTTGTTTACCTCGCGAAGCAACTTCCGGTCTTTTGCGCTTGCTTATTGGCTGACGGTTCTCAACTGGCCAATCACACTAAAGCACTTGTGGCATAGCAACACGAAATGGCGGATTACGTAGAATTTGAAAGGCGAACACAGCGAACTTCGGAGGGTTTTTATTTCAATATGTGCAACTTTATCGCTTGGGGAGCAGTGGATTCTGATAAAATAAGTTCTTATCTTTTGATTTAAGCAAAAATTACTTAGTTCCACGAGGGGTGCAACGGAATCTGTTTTATAAGCATATTTTCGACTCTCATCCTACGGCCTAGAAAACTATCTATCTTGTGACGTCATCACGCTAAAATTTCAAATTCTTATATCTAGACTACGGTGATTGAACTGAAAAAATTTAAATGGGATTATTCATTAATCAAAACATACTTTCAAAAACTTGTTTTTTTAACGTCATAGACACTTAAGTAAAAAGTGTCAGAATAATTTAATAACCATCAAAAGAACGCAAGAACTGATTCCTGATAGAGGTAAGCTAAAGTCTGGTTGCTATATTAAGTCGTATATGACAATCGTGCTGTAGTATTCGTGGTATCTTCTGTAGTATTCGTGGTATCTTCTTTATGTATACTAGAGAGACTATAGGAATAGGCTACATGATAGTCGCATTAAGGTTGTTTCCTCGGGATTCAGAAGCTTTACAGAAACAAAAACTGTAACCTTAACCCAAATAAAAACTCTTGACGTCCTTGACCTAATCCTGAAATAACCTACTTCTAAATCCAACATTTTAATGATGTAATATTCTTTGTCCGATACAAGGAGCCGTACTCGTAGCGATTTTTGTTATTTAATGGCGACGTATTAGCTGTAGAGACTGAATAGCAATGATAAGAATGGTTGCCATTAGGCATTAACTCTTTCCTGTCCGGCCGAGTCAAAATGGTTCATAGAAGACCGATGAAGTCGTCAATCGAAAAACACGGCACACGGTAACGTAAGATTAAAAATTGAAATACGACAAGCGCCAGGCACATTGGACCATTCTCACGCCAAGTTTGATTTTATTTCATAAACAACTCTGCGATTTATATTAACATAATGTGTCTTGTTTGGGAAATTTAAAAGCACTAGTAACAGACGGTGTATTGGGCTTTCAGAAAATGTATAGTTTTCACAACAGTTATGGTTATTTCTAAAGATATCAATAGAACAAAGAGGTAGTTCAATTTTGGATGTTTTTCAGCCGGACAGGAAAGAGTTAAAACGCAATTAGGTTCAAAATCGCAACAATTTTAAGTTTAAGATTCTGTCGCTGAAGTCTGAGGTAACAAACTCTATAATGGGTGCATTTACATGAGACCGACCACCGGCCTGAATTTGATCATTTCATGCAGCTTTTGTTTACGTGATCGATTTTCAAATCCGGCTACAGTCAACAATTTTCCGTTGACTCATGTCGTGTAGGTTAATCGTGATAATAAATGTTCATGTTACGCTGAGGATGAGTAATTCTGGCAAACCTTTTCTGCAGCATCAAAGAGTGACCACTATATATTAGATACGAGTGTCCAAACGTGGGTCGTTAATTGTAACTTTTAAGTTACTTATATTCAATAACTTTTAAAAGTCTAACATCAAATTTCTAATATTCTTCCAACATATCGTTGGGAAACTATATATTATTGATTCATTATGTTCTATCCATCTAGAAGGTTCCAGAGCGGTACAAGTATGCCAAAAACGGCGTTTATCAGAAGTTGGGTCTTTATTTATATGGCTCTTACGTATTTTGTGGACGGTGTTGAAGATTATATTATAATGCCAACGGCATGGTACTATATTCGCTCGCTGGGTGGAACAAAGAGTTTTCTTGGGATAGTCCTTTCAATATCCAGCATTTGTGCTTTACTGTTTTCCCTACCGTTTGGTGTACTGTCTGATAAATTCCGTTGTCCAAAAACTATCTTGATCGTTTGTAGTGTGTCAGCGCTTTGTGGAAATGCAATATACTCGTTCCCAGTCTCCAAGTACTGTCCTCTTGTGGGTCGCATCCTCAGTGGTATTTCAATGGCAGTCGACGGATTACTGGCTGGAGAAGTAGCAAGAAATACCGCGGGTGACGAACGTGCAAAGGCTTTTCTGATTCTCGAAGGAATATACTCTCTCGGCTGTAGTGTTGGTCCAATAGTGAGTGCCATTTTCACATTTGAAGCTAATATTTTCGGCTGGCAAATCAACGCTGGAAATTCTTCTATGTTTGTGATGATATTTGTTGCAGTTCTCATCGTTACACTGACGTTCTTTTTACCGAGAAATCTTAGTGCCAATGAACATTTTTATAACCTCGTTGATGAGTCTTTTATCATCAATGACGATACCGCCATCCTAGAAACAAGCGACGCTCTCGATAATTATCTTTCTGAAAACGAATACAGTAAAATTTCGTGTCTTTTCTACTTGATATTCCTCACCTGGTTTTTCTCCAGCGTCGCAACATTCTACACACCGCTACTGGCCATGGAACTATTCCACCTCGACCAACTTCAGGTAAAATTGCTTTTTGCGTGCGGAACAGTGAGTCTTTTGATTGTCCACCTCGCACTTTACATCGCTGCTGGATATTTCCAAGAACGAACCCTGCTCTTGTGTGCAATTTCTTTGCAGATCATTCCGATCATCTTGTTGTTCATCTTCGCGTTGTTTTGGAGAAGCGGTCCCATGGAACTCAGCTACCTGCTATTAGTCTACATCAGTCTTGGGATTTTGTACTGTGCCTATCCGATTACTTGTTCGCTCTTGGCTAAAGTGACCAACCCGAATCAAAGTAGCTTTTATCAAAGCTTAGGTATCATTGTTCTTAATATCGCTATCGTGTCTGGTACGCTTGTTCCTAGTTTTATTTTTACAAAGACATCCATCATGCTCTTTTCAATCGGACTTGGTTTTCTTTGGGCGTTAGGACTTGTCTGGTTTTGTCTCGTGTTTCGAGTTTCCCCCAACGCCGATACTCGATCAGAAATAGAGAACGAATTCAGTTTATAGACAGATAGATAGAGCTATACGGCTGAATAACGTAATTTACACATTGAAATGTTCGTATAGTGATTTATATCTATATAAGATATATGCTACATTAAATATAAAACTGGTGAATTTAAGAGTTTAACTAAGGTAAAATTTTAAAACTATATTAAACTACATATAGAAACATTAAAAATTGAAAATTGTAGACATTTGAAAAAATAGGTACGCAACGCGTACATGTGTCTGCTTACATGGTTATTTAGTTACAGTCATTAGTTCTGTCGTTGAAAGAAAAGACCTTTGAATTTGTAAATAATTAAAAATGGTAAAAATCTTAATCAATTGGCCACAAATTAACAATATGGACATTTAACCATTTGTTGGTAAAACAACAGCTTCACATGGTCATTTTAATTTCAGTTACAGTTACTAGTTCTGTTGTTGAAACAAGGGAGCACGTTACAATGAGATATGTCCAAGTTCATCCGTACAAATATGCGTAGACTGATCAGTAACTCGTTTTGTTTAATACTTTTTGTATTTTTTTGTAATTTTTTGGCGTCTATTACTTAATACGTATGTCATTCATTTTGTGTAGTGTTCAACAAACCACTGTCAATTAGAGGCTGAATTAGGATACGTACGTACGCCGACTGCTCGCCGAAGTGCACGCGAAAATTAAACGGGGGCTGAAAACTAACCCATATATAGGTCAGTGGGGCTGAGAAGAGAGGAGGGGAGTGCAACTATCTGGCACGTGATTGTTTTAAGCCAATAAAATGGCACGATTAGAAATAGTTTGTTCTCATGATACTCGTAGCAGTATATATGGAAACAAAATGTGTGAAAAAAAGTTAATTTGTATAATTTAAGAGTAGAAATTAATTATTTAATAATTTCAACAACAAAAACATGGCGTCTTTGAGCAGCGAACAGGAAAAAGTGAAGTCTCTCGTTGAAAGCCCAATGTGGGAGAAGACGAGAAGTGCGTTGACTTTAATGCCTTGTGTGCTGTGTACAGACAATCCCAAAATGAGCTTATTGATGTTCTGAACGATTTCCGTTCTTGCAAACTATCATTCTATATTTACTACCAGTTTTGTCCGTCATAACTTGACCCGTCCCCTACATTGTGGACCCCTTGACATTGTTCATTTGTATTCCCGTGTAAAAGATGCATCCGAAGAAAATTCCAGATGCCTATCTCTTATTCCTGGTGAAGTATAAGTTATCTTTCAAAAGACAGTGGAGATGTAAGTCGCATAAGAAAATGTACAGCTCCAAAGACTTTAATTTTAAAAGTGAATGCTAGGGTTGTTCTTCTTAGAAACATCAACGGTGATCTTGTCAATGGTCTTTGTGGTTATATTGTGTCTTTTATTGGAGAATTCCCCTTACTTAAGTTTGATAATGGCAAGATATTTTTAGTGAAGGAATGTTTATTTACTTTCGGAAAAGATGAGTTTGTACAGGCAACAAGAAATCAGATCCCACTTGACCTTGGCTTGCATATATGCCCGAACAGTTCACAGAAGTCAAGGGATGGAGTTTAATTATTTGGACAGTGGAGGGATGGCACTTATTCAAGAGGTAATACACTTATTGGAAAGTGCTTATTTGAATCATTTTAAAATCTGAAAAAAATTAAATTCACTAAATATCAAAAGTACCTGCTTAGTTTTTCCTTTATGGTACTGTAGTAGTCTCTTTGATGGAAGCTCAATGAAGCCAGACTCTTTAAGTAGTTTATAACTTGTCTTTGAACGGTGCCACAAGGCAAGACTTGATTACACAATGATAGAACAAATAATGTGATGATATTGTATATAACAGGGAGTTTAACTTGGGCGCTGACTAGAAGAAATATGGTAAGCAATACAGTACTAAGTGATAGAGATGAAAAGCACCAATCCATTGAAATCTTGAAATCATGCCTTCCAAAAGTCGCTTTATTCAATGGGTTAACCTTTGTTTGTTAACAATCAACTTTGTACCTATTGTAGGCTTGTTCGGTCTCGATATACAATTCTCGTGGAGAGTTAACAAAGAGACCTGCGATTCTGATAAAATTCATTAAAGGTTTTCATCAAAAGAGCGATACATTATTCAACGATAATAGAAAACACTTGAGAATTTATGTCCTTATCATGATCAGTTTTCAGATTTGTCAACATGGCGTAATTATTGTGCATTGCAATTACGTATGTGCATAGCAACTTTCTACGAGCTTGTGTCGAAAGAAAATCGATATGGTTGCACTACCCTCTTCTTTTCTCTTCCCGTTTAATTTTCGCGTGCTCTTCGGCGAGCAGTCGACGTACCCGCAGAGCGTCGGCGTACCCGCGGGCGACAAACCACCACGAACCACCATAAACCACCGTAAACTACCACACACCACCACAAACCATAAAGAGCTACCACAGAACCACAGCGAACCACCGTAAACAACCACGAACCACTATATGACACAACATATATAGACTCAAACCTCTATATGTATCCTAACATGACGTACATAGGCCCGACACAAAATGATAGGCATACGCCCAAAAATTACAAAAAATACAAAAAATTACAAAAAATTAAACAAAATGAGTTACTGATTTACGCATATTTGTACGGAACTGATATGCTTTGCCAAAATTTAACAATTAGGAACTTGGACATATCTTATTGTAACGTGCTCCCTTGGTTGAAAGAGAACATTTTCAATTTGTAAATAATTCAAAGTGGAATTCTGGTTTTAGTAACACAATTATGCTGGATATTTAACTATTTTTTGGTATTGAAATAAAACTTACAGCTTCACATGGTCGTTTAGTAATACAGTCATTAGTTCAACCTCGTTTCCGCCCTCCCAATTTCAAAAAGGGAAAAGGCCCTGGGAACGAGGTTGTCGTTAGTTCTGTCATTGAAAGAAAAAACCTTTCAATTTTAAATAATTAAAAGTGGTAAAATCTTAATCAATTGGCCACAAATCAGCTGATTTTTAATTCGGTCATAACTGTGTGTCTGTGTCATTGTGTCCATTCTTTGTGAGTACATCCAAGGCTATAAGAACGGGTGCTTAACTAGAAGATAACAGAATGGGGGCAAACCTTTTTTGGAAATTATGCATGGTTCAATAGCACTCCGTCGAGATAACGTCAGTATCGATGTTTGTCCGCTATTACCCATAATTATTGCGGCCATAACAAATGAAAATAGCTCATTTGCAATAATTTATGAGTCAAATTTGGTTTGTTTGTCCGTATTTTGAGCTATTAATAGCAGCCAGACGCTACGAAATTTTTGTTATGACCATCTCCCGGGAAACGTGTCCCAGCGGCGAGGGTGAGTAATTTTATTGATTGTAGGATTCCGTGGGTGTAAGAGGTTTGGTGCCTAGCGTACGAGCATGCAGATCAGTTATTCAGTTTGACATTCCAAAGACGAGGTCGGGGTACTTTTCATCAGGAAAAACGACAAAACAGAACCAGAAAAAGGGAGCTGCTTAAAATTAAGGTTACATATACATACTACGAAAGAATCCGATTTCACGAAAACGCTTACCGCGCGCTCAGTTTTTGAGTTTTGTTCCTCAAATTTTGCATGTATGATAATAAATAACGGTAGAAACGAACAATTTAGAAAAGAAAAACATCTTTAAAAACTGTAGTTTCTAGGAGCCATGTTTTAAATACTGGCGACCTTTGCGCCAAGAGATTTAGACGCCTTTGGTTTTGCTCAGGCGCTTCCCAAATATCATATTTCTCATCTCAAATGATCAAAGAACAAAACCGTGTTCGCATTTTTTGACAGGTATTATATTTGCTTTGATATAAAGCAGGCAAGTTGACTCATCTTTTTGGGGGAAAACGTGAGAAGAAATGCATATAAATTGAAAAGTATTCCACTAAAACAAAAATGCGAACACGATTTTACTCCTTTACTCTTGTTTAACATTGTGGCAAAAATATTTAGAAAAAATAAATAATTAGAAAAATAATTAGATAAAACGCAAGCCGTCCAAATCTATTTTAATGGAGCAAATTTGGGAAATTTCCTTTCTCTTTTACGGACAATAAAAGATTTGGCGGTTTTTTTCCATTTCTATCATTTCCCCGCCCACAATTTTAATCCTCTTATCACCTTGGATTGTAAACCAATCAGATGCAACTTCATTATGATTAGGAAAAAATCTTGCCAAGACATACTAAAACAAATAACTTACACTCCACGTACGGTAACCAGACAATATACATTTTAATATGCCGGCGATAAATTATGAAAAATTTGATAACTTGTCTACATGAAAGTTGTTTGTTATGTTGTTCCCGGGGTGGGGAATAATTTTTTCTATGCGCAGCGGTGGGAAACACGCAGTTTAGTAGTAAAAAATACCCGGGGCTGGTTACAGTATAGGAATTGAACCATGCGTTGTAAGTTTATTCAAATCATATAGGTTGTATGTTGGCAATGTCTGAAAAGTAAAATAAATATATTTTACTGTTTATATCTACGAAGGACGTGTAGATCAACACGTTTGAGTTAATTCAGACACGATATAATATGACAAATGCATGTGTGTGCCACGGTAAACATCAATACCCGTACGAATGAAGGCCCGCTCTGGTCAAAAATATTAAAAATATTTTCTCTAACTTTTGTGCTAACCCTTTTTTATATGACCTGAATAATGTTTTGGGCAGTTATCCCTTTACTTTTGACCACTATATCATTTTAGCTCCATTGCATGCATTTACACATTTAAAGTATATTCTTCCTAGATGGAGTTTGTTTCGTTGCTAAATATTGTAATACTTCTTGTATTTGTATTTGAATAGAACTTATTATTTAGACCTTAAACATTTAATATGAACTGAACTACTTAAGATATAAGACAGAGTAAATCAATGACCACGAGTTCGACTGTTCATGACGTCAGTGTCACGTGATATTACATCCCCTTCTGTTTGTTACTTTTGTAGTGTTCTTTCGCAGACACCACATTATATATATAGTTTTATTTTACATAACTTATAAGTTGAGTTTGTTTGGATTTTTTACAGTTCGTCCACTTTTTGTAGTGTAGTTGCTTGTCGTGTTTGCTTCTGTTTGTAGGTGAGTAGGTCCAGTTACTCTGGGCCTAAGGTGGTCTCTTGTTCGCCGATAGATGGCACCAGTGTCATCAGATCTGACTAGATATGATCTTGGTTCTTTTGTTGCTTCGATGACGGTTCCTGGTTGCCATGTCTGGTTGGCCTTGTTGTGGATATGGATGGGTTGTTTCTGTTGTAGTGGTTCTTGGAATGATCTTGCGTTGAGGTTATAGTAGTGGGCTTGTCTTTCGTTCTGCTTTTGCTGTATGTTCTTCATCACATCCCTGTTGCCATCTGCTAGAAGCGCTCTTTGTGCCATTGGTAGGGTAGTCTTGAATTTTCTACCAGTGAGTAGTTCTGCAGGTGATTTCAGGTTGTGGTCTAACGGTGTTGCTCTGTAGCACAGAATTCCAAGGTATGGGTCTTCATCCTCTTCTTTACATTTCTGTAGTATGTGTTTGACAGTCTGGACCATTCGTTCGGCAAATCCATTCGACTGTGGATAGTGTGGTGAGCTGGTGATATGCTCAATGGTATAACGTCTGGTGAATTCTTGGAAAACCTCAGAGTCGTATTGTGGTCCATTGTCTGTGAACAGTTTCGTTGGAATACCATGTTCAGCGAAAATACTTTTCATGTGATTGATAATAGCTTGTGATGAGGTGCTAGTTAACTTGCGAATGATGGGGAATCTGCTATATTGGTCTGCAATCAGGAGGTAGTGTTGTCCTTTGTGTTCAAATAGGTCTGAACTGACTCTCTCCCAAGGTCGGCTTGGTGGGTCTGGTTGGAGCAGCGGCTGCCTTTGCGTGTTGTTTTGGTGTCTCTGACAGGATTCGCAATTTGTTACGAGGTGGATGATATCTTTGGTGATTCCTGGCCAGTATATACATGTTCGGGCTCTCAGTAGGCACTTTTCTTGCCCTTGGTGGCCTTGGTGGATGGTGGTCAGGATTTCTGGTCTTAATGGCTTGGGTATGACCAGGCGTTCACATTTCAAGATGAGGCCATCTTCGATGGTTAGTTCCTCTCTAAAGTTCCAATAATCTTGGATGGATGGTGGGCACATACTTCTGTATTCAGGCCATCCTTGATATATGGTTTCCCTGAGAAGGGAAAGGGTTGCATCTTTAGATGTTTCTTCTCTGATCTGTTGTAATCTTGCTGGTGTTGCTGGGAGGGTGTTGGTTACCTGGTGGACTTCTAGTTGTGGTAGTTCACCAACTGTTGGTGCTTGTTGAGGATTGATTCTTGATAGGGCATCAGCAATGGGTACATTGATTCCTCTTACATACTTGACAGTAACATCATATTTGAGTGCTCTCAGCAGTAGTCGTTGTAGTCTCGGTGGGCAGCTGACTAGTTTCTTCTTAAAAATGGATTCCAATGGTTTATGGTCGGTATTTATGATGCAGTGCTTGCCATAAATGAAATAGTGGAATCGTTCTAACCCCCATACGACAGCTAGGGTCTCTCTTTCAATGTTACTATAGTTACGTTCTGTGTCTGTCAGTGCTTTTGAGGCATAGCATACTGGTTGTCCACCTTGCAGTAGTACGGCACCAAGTCCTTTGAGCGATGCATCGGTTTGGATGGTTGACTCGGCATGTGGGTTGAAATATCTCAGTATTCCCATTGACGTAATCTCTTGTTTGATTCGTTGGAAGGCTTGGTTATGTTCTGGACCCCAAACGTAGGCAATTTCCTTTTTGGTTAGCTCTCGTAATGGTGCTGTGATGGTTGCTAAGCTGCTGGAATATCGTGTCAGATAGTTCACAAGACCAAGGAAGCTCTGAAGATCTTTAGCATTTTCAGGTGGTTTCATAGCCAATATGGCAGATATCTTCCTGTTATCAGGTTGTATTCCTTCTGGGGTCCATGTGTGTCCAAAGAAGCTGACTTTCGAGCACTTGAACTGTAACTTGGCTTTGTTAAACTTGATCCCCTGTTCTCTTGCTCTCTTCATGAGGTTGACCAAATTTCGGTCGTGCTCTTCTTCGGTGGCACCATGGACGAATGTGTCATCAGCAATTCCAGTGATACCTTGAAGGCCTTGTAGGGATGTGTCGAGTTGCTTTTGGAAGATGTCTTGGGAGATAACTGTCCCGAAAGGGAGCCTTGTGAATCGGTACCGTCCAAATGGGGTATTAAACGTTGTCAGCAACGAGCTTTGTTTGTCTAGTGGAACATGCCAGTAACCCTTGGATGTGTCGATTATTGTAAAGAATTTGGCGTTGTGGAGTTGGGTCACTACTTCGTCCACAGTCTTTGTGTAGTAGTGTTCTCTCTTTATGGATTTGTTAAGATCGCGTGGGTCTAGACATACTCTGACCTTGGTTACTTCACCTTTCTCATTCTTTGTTTCAGATAAGACGATACTATTTACCCAGTCTGTGGGTTCATCCACTGGCACAATGACACCCAGTTGTATCATGTTGTCTATTTCTGCTTCGTACAGCTCCTGAAGGTGGATAGGTACTGTTCGTGGTGCATGGATGACTGGTTCAGCAGTTGGGTCCAGAGTAATGTGGTACGGTTTCATGTTGAAAGTTCCAAGTCCTTGGAAACAATCTTCAAACTCTTCCAAGAGTTGTTTCTCCCTGAGTGGTTGCTTGACATGCTCATCTGTTTCAAGGCTGCAGTTGAATTGTACTAGTCCTAGGTCTTCACATGTTTCACAGCTGAGCATGGCTGGGCCAGGTATTTCAGTGACGTTGAAATTTGCTTCTCTGATCGCACCGTCGTGGTGGATGTATAGCTTGCAAATGCCCAAGCTTTTTATTTCTTGGCCTCCATATGCTGTGATTCTACATTCTGTTGGCTTCAGGCGTTTACATTCGGGTCTAGCGAGGATTCGGTCGAAATCTTTTTTGGATATGACATTGATTTCAGCTCCAGTATCAACTTTACAGATAAGTTCTGTGGTGCGTTTGTGATATGACTCTGTTGTAACTTGAATACTTGTCATGACTTTCGTGCGTCGTTGTTTCTGGTTAACGCTGTTAACTTTAGGCGTACTTCGCTGCGAGTTGACGTTGTTTTCGGTTTTGAGTGTTCCGAGGAAAACACTTCCGGTGTTATCTGACACCGAACTTGTAAATGTGTTGTTTTCGCGAACTTGACCTTGTATTTCGTTAAGATTTGTCTTGCTTCTACACATCTTGCTAAAGTGACCAATTTTATGGCAGTGGAAACATTCTACACCAGCTGCTGGACATTGCTTTGAGTTTGGGTGGTTTGGGTGGCCACATCTTTGGCACTGTTTCGTCGACTGTTTGTGAAAGGCATTGTTTCTATTGTGTTCACCTCGAGGTGTTCTACGGGCAGTATCATGTCGTTGAAAAGATGATTTATAATTGTTTCTCTTACCATGTTGGTTGTGATCTTTTATGGAGTCGACTTCACGGGATCCTTGCGGTTTATCTTTCATTGCTTGAAGCTGAAGGCGAGTGGCTTCTTCTGTACGGGCTAATGGGGCTATTTCATGAGCTCTGGCAAATGTGAGGTTGTTGCCTTCGGTGATGCATTTCTTTCTCACGATTTCGGATTTCGTTCCGAATACGAGGGTGTCTCGTATGAGTTGATCGTGTAGATCTGCTGGATAATTACAGTTCTGGATGAGTAGTCTGGCTTCGGTGAGGAAATCGGCGAGTGTTCGATCATTTTGCTGTAAACTGCGGAGATAATATCGGTTTAGGATATAATTCGCTTGCGGTTCAACGTGGCTTTCGAAGCGCCTCCAATATTCGTTGATGTCTTTCTTCTGTTCATCGTTGAGTTCCCATGTATTGTAAAGATCTATGCCGTGGTCTCCAGACCACAAAAGTAAGTAGTTGCATTTCTGCTCAATCGTGCGTTTATTTAGCGGTCCATCGAACAGCAGGTTACATCTCTGGCGAAATCTCTTGAAGCGTGTTGGCAGGTCTGTATCCAGTTTCCAATTCATTTTTGGCGGCTCGAAGCCTGTTAGCGCTGGATCACACATCTTGTCTTGTTTTTTCTATTCAAAATCCCAGTTCTGACAACCATGTAATACTTCTTGTATTTGTATTTTGAATAGAACTTATTATTTAGACCTTAAACATTTAATATGAACTGAACTACTTAAGATATAAGACAGAGTAAATCAATGACCACGAGTTCGACTGTTCATGACGTCAGTGTCACGTGATATTACAAATATGTCCAAACGTACTGTTGTTATCAGGGAAAGAAATGAGCGAGGTATGTTTCTTTTCTGGCAAAATTGAAAAGGAATCATAAATCTTCTTCAGAACCCGCAAGATATCAATTGGACGAACGATTTGGTCGAGGAGATCTTGGACCGACTGGACGATTGCTTTGCAACTTTGACATTGATTGAGCAAGACGCTCGGGTATCTTCTTCAGACGGTCCAATAGCGGAGCACTTACAGAGATTGATAGGGCACGTTCGGTCTCTCATGCACTACAATATTAGTTCATTTAACGATGTATCCAGGAACAGTACCTACAACGTACGATTCGTATGCTGCAGAGGTTGAATGAACTGCATTATTTTATTTTGGTCATTATTTTATTTTGGTCATTATTTTATTTAGGTTATCTTAGACCACCAATCCATTGTTATTTATTTGTTAGTACGCTATAGTTTTATGTATTAATGTAATGCTAAATCGAGGACCCCACCAGCTCTGCTGAATAATTTATCCTCTTTCAAGCATCTGGTCCTGGTAGGCCACGGTTGAGGAACAAATTGAATATTTGCGGTCATTACATTTTTCATGGGAAAATATAGCAAATATGTTACAAGTATAAGTGTTTCGATTCTTCAAAGGCGATGCAAAGCGTTTTAAATAGGTGAGGATCTTGAACAATATTCAGAAATATCTGACGAGGACTTAGACTAACTTTACACGCAGCTTACAACTGCCGAGTCTAATTATATTACGGATCTGGCGGAGTGTTTCAAACTCCAAACCTCGCACGTCGAAGATATATTGGTGCCCTAAGAAGTAGGGCAACAAACATACCACGCTCATTTCTTTTCCTGATAACAGTACGCCTGGACATATTTAGCAACTAACCAAACTCCACCTAGGAAGAATATAAAGCTGGACGGCGGGCGCCAGATCCAAACGCGCAATGCATCATGGAACCAACAAATAATTACACCATCTAAAAATCAAATAAACTATGTAAAAATTAATTACACTTTGTAAAACCATGTAAAAAATAATTACACCATGTAAAAATGAATTACACTATGTAAAAATTAATTACACTGTAAATGTGTATATGCATGTACTAGAGCTAAAAATGCTATAGTTGTTAAAAGTAAAGGGATAACTGGTAAAACATCATTCAGGTCATATAAAAAAGCGAACTTTCGCTGTCATTCGTAGTGTATTCGGTGTGACGTATTGCCACAAACTGACACCAAACAGATCGCATAGTTTTGTATGACTACGTCATCAGAAACATAAAGGCGAACGTTTGCTTAATCACACCATGGATAGTAAATAGACTGGATAGGAAACTAAGATCACGTGCGACGTTTCCAGCATGCTGATTGGTTTAGGCACCAGTTGGTCGCGTGAAAACCTAGTTGCAAATCGTGATGTCACAAAATCACAATAATTCGCAACGTTTAGCAATACTACAGTTAAAAATGATAGTCAAACTACCAAAAAATATCACAATGCCACTTTACGATGGAATATCCGACTACCATTACTCATTTTAGGCGAAAAGATCCAACTTTAGACGGTGAAAAACGCGTCCCAAATTTCAACTAAAACAACGGTAGTTTTGCGACGCCAGTTTCTTCACCACAAAACGAAAACAGCTGAAACAAAGACGAACAACATTTACCTCGATCATTTGGTCGTGGCTTAGGCAGGTTTGTAAGACGATGAAACATTTTAGAAACTCAGCAAAATCTGTGTACTCGTGACATCTTCGTGACATCACGAATTTCAACTAGGTTTTCACGCTGACGTCAACCAGTTTCCTATCCAGTCTATTTACTATCCATGATCACACAAAGCGAAGAAAAAAGAGTTCATTTTTTCTGTTGGCGTGAGCTCGTGAAATGTTAAAGTTTCGTTCATTTCTTAGATTATAATTAGGGTTAAGCATAAGTTATTGATTTTATGGTTTGGATCTGATATCACTGACTGGAAGAGTTTTTAAACACATATACAGTAGGTATTCATGAATAATCCTTTTAAGCTTGATATTTGAGATATGTTCTTAATTTAAAAATAAGTTTTTGTATCTACGAAGTAGACCCTATGCTGTAGCGAATCTTGTGGTCTTGTCACCCATTACGTGGTGAGTTAATATCACGTGAGCGAATTAATTGAATCGGCTATGGCCGGACATGCGAAGCTGGTCTGGGCGTATGAAATTTTGACAAGCATGCAGTAACGGAAATCATGCACACATCAGGGTAGCTAGTTTTTAGCCAGCTTTCTTGATTTAGAGCTATTGATTTTCGCTTTTGTGTGTTCTCTTCGACATTCAAGGTAGAATAACACAACGTGGATAATTATTTAGACTTAATTTGTTAAATAAAAAATATAATAATATTACTATTCTAATACCATACTATTCTCCTTAAGAAACTAGCAGCCTATGGTATTGATTCCCAGGCACAGTTGTGGTTTAAATCGTATCTTAAAAATCGTTTGCAGCGAACGGTTCTGCATGGGAATACTATCATGCAATGGTAACAATATTACATTTCATATAAATCGAATTTTATACAACCGACAAAGTTTAAACAGTCGATGAAGTCAATTTTACCAACGATCTAATATGACGAACAGTTTACCGACAGCCTTAACTATTACAAGGTTTTCCCAACTTCCGTGACCAATCGTTTTTACCGACGATGCCAGGCTTTACCGACCGACTCCGCGTTTTACCGCGTTTTACCGTCCAATTCAGTGAAAAGTAGGGGGTGTCACACAGCTGTTCGAAGCCTAGAAAGCTCATCTAGTTCATAAGTCCTAGCTAAAGAACAGTACTAATCATCCTTTGAACAACCTAAAATATTTTTTCCACTGAATAGTAGTGACTTATGTATGTGATATTGCTGTTGATCTGTTCAGTGCATAAAAGTTAAATTGGGTTGCTCAAAGCACCACTAGTCGTGGTTCTCTAGCTAGGACTTATCCACCGGATAAGCTATCCAGGCTTCATATAACCAGCCCCAGATGTTTTATTTACATATGAACTTTGCAAGTTCACTTCAAATGAAATTGGAGGCATGTTTATGATCATGTTATATTTTGTAAACAGCCCATATAAAAATATATTATAGTATGTGCCATGTTCAAATTAGCAACACATTTATAAAATGATGTAAAATAACTATCAATTTCTTTATGTCTCTGGGTGCACGCATTTTCATGCATTGCTTCTTAAGTCTACATGTTCTGCGGTAGTATTTACAGGGTCACATGTACGCATTGCGTACCTATTTTCCCAATTTTTCTTTCATTTGCTCCTACGCCCGCAATTACCATTCGTCGTGTCAGCGGTTCCTCGCGTCAGCGGTTCTCTTGTAGGTGATCTACGGTCCAAATTACTCACTGGACTTGTTAAGTTATTGTAAGCAGTGAATTATTGGATTGTAACCAACCCCAAAACAACAAAGATCCTAACCCCCCGCCTATTGAGTTTTCTAACCCTACTACCCCCCTCCGCCCAACTTGTGTTGGTATTTTGCGATATGCATAATTTTTGGCCAGCGGAAACCAACAAAACAAGACAAACTTTTTGACGAAATATATATCACAAAATATGGCGTCGTCAATTGCCAAGAAATGGCCAATTAGCAAGGATGACTATGATCTGCAGGAAATTATTGGTAAGATATGGTTTTAAGATGTTTGTAAAATTAAGAATAGAAACTCAGTCTATTCCATTGTATTACTCAAAGGTTACGGAGCCACTGCTGTTGTCCAGGCAGCATTTTGCAAACCACGAAATCAAAAAGTTGCCATCAAGAGAATTGATCTGGAAAAATGTGGGGCAAGCATTGATGAGATGCAGGTATTCTAGCGTAGTTTTATTCTAATGTAGTTGTAATTGTTGAAGTATTTATTTTCTGTAGTTTCTACAGGTATACGTCTACAGGTATACGTCCGGTATATTTACAAATATTATTATTTATTGCAATTAAGAGTTAAGACAATGCTTTATAGATTCAGTTGAAACTGGATTGTATATAATTATATTATATTTATTATATATGTATTAAACTACAGTCGAATCCCTCTTAAGTAAATAGCCCTTGTAAGTGGACACCCCTCATAAGCAGATACCCAACATAAGCACCTCTCTTCAGTGGAAGTAGACACCTTATCTTGCTATCTTGAGATCCCAATGAGCAGAGCAATGTCTTGTAAGTGGATAGTAACCTCTCTTCTTAGGGCCTGTTCACATGATCCGGATAATCTTGGCTAGCCAGAATAACTTCCTGTGGTCAAAGTTGGCTAGCTTGGTTGATTGGTTGATTGGTTGAGTGGTTCATCATATTATAAAATCATATTCTTCACTGATATTCCATCAAGCTCAAAGTGGGATCTCACGTAACGGCGATGGCCTGTTTCCATATGTTCAAACACAAAGTAATTTTCCATATGAAATATATCTGTAGAATCTCAATTGATCCAGTTATCCTGGCTAGGTGAGATGGCCCAGCTGATATGAACAGGCTCTTAATGTTATGACATTTTGAGGGCCTTGATCACTTGAAACAAACATTGATTATTTCTTTAAACATTTTTAAAGATCATTATAACTTCCATGATCATAGTTGAAATATAAAGAATATAAATATCAAATCAGAAAGCATTATTATCACAATACCCACTATTGTGCCTAAAAGTATTTTCTTAACACTGAAATGGAGGCCATGGATGTTATATTCCACCACGCTCACGCAGTCAGTTAGTTACTGAAGTAGATGTATGTTCTCACATCTGCCATTCGAAAATATATAGTTGTGGAGTTCTTAACATTCAGCTTGGAATATTTGACACAGATTCTGTACAGTATATACAGTGTAGATCCTGGAAACGTTTTTGTAAAAATAAGGTGTGGTGCCAGGGGGCTAAATCCCCCCACCCCCTGTCAGAGAACCTTATTCCCCCCATCAGGGAAAAATGAACAATTTGTTGGGGAACGAAGGGAATTGGTGTTTTTTTACTTGACACTTGTTCTGATATTTGATATTTCTCATAAAAAATGGCATGATATTTTTGGCCTTCTAATTATCAAATTTTTAAGTGGGCATGGCCGCAACAACTAAGGGTAGTTAGCCCCCCCATTGGGGACCTGAGCTCCTGTGTTGAGGAATTCCTGGTGCCACTCCTGGTGAAAATTTGCAAAATGAAGAGTAATAATTCATGCAAAAGTTATAACTGCATTGTTGTTGGCTGTCAGATCTTCATCAGCTACCAGCTTCTTATCCTTCTGTTGACAATTACTGACTTTGTTTTGGGATATCCTACTTTAGTGACAACATTGGTTTATTTTTACATTTGTTGATTTTCGGATGCTATTACTACAGTACATGTACATTCATCCACAAATTCATTAATAAACCTCCCTGATAACTGTTTTGCATAAATTTACTAAAGAAATATAAACTGTTTTCTTTGAGCTATATTATATACTTTTATATTATCACATTTTTTTGTTTACCAGAAAGAAATCGGAACCATGTGCCAGTGTAACCATGTTAATGTTGTCAATTATTATACTTCATTTATTGTCAAGCAAGAACTGTGGATTATAATGAGACTTCTTAATGGAGGTAAGGCGTTATACAGTAGTCCAATGTGTCGTTACAACTTACTTGACCTGTTGTTGCATAAGGTTGTGTGCTACAGGTGTACATCAGGGGATTTAAAGGGTGAAAATCATAACTACAGTATATTACACTAAACAGGCTTACAAAAATCCAGTGGGTACCTTAATATTTTAATTGAATTCCTGTGCCCGTTGTTGCTACATGTATTTGTACTCTGCTACATGTATTTCTGTACAGTACAGTTTTACATGCACCTCCTCCAACTCATGCATTCCTATACTCTACATGTGAAAATGTAGAAAAAAATTGGTGAAAAAAATAGGTACAGTACATTGGCGTACATGTATCTGCACCTACAATCGGTTGTTTATACAGTACCTACATGTATTAGTTTTGCATTTGGGAAATAATATAAAAATAGTTATGCCAAGCAGACATGTATCTGCAATTGGGTGTCATGCCATATTAAGCTATGCTAAATTGTTACTTACATCACTCATATACAAAAACTCTGATTTCTTTATCAGACTAATTATTCAATTCTAGTAAAATATTAAAAGGTACAATTGTTGGCACATATGTATATACATCATTGTAAGGTTCTATCTTTCAGCAACCAAACATATCACAATGTACTGTACTGTATGTTCACTTTTGCTTAAACCACCCTGGCTAACTAAATTTATTTTTTAACATGTGAAATAACTTGCTTATATATACTTGTATTTTGTCCTGCTTCTCAGATAAGATTTTCCTGAATTTGAATCAATCTTTTCGAACCAATATTTCCCGAGTAAACCGCTAGATATTTGCATAATGCTTTTTAAAATGTTGCAGTTCAATTGAAATATGAATACATTTACAAAAATCGAGTTTCATATACATACAGTACAAACGAGGATAGCTCACTAAAAAATAGATACACAGTGCGTACATGTGTCTACTGGAATTTGACCCAGGTACAAGTGAAATTAATTGTCCACAGCATTTTGAATTGTTAGAAATTTGATTAAGTGTTATTTTTTTCATTCAAAGACTGAATAAAAATATAATAAGTACCATAATATACTGTGACATGAGAAAGTGAATTTGCACAATGTACATGTAAGCTTGGCCTCTGTTTGGTATAGTAAACAGACATGAATTCTGACAATGTAAACTTGGGCTCTGTGTTCGTTAATATTGAAAATATTGAATGCATTATATCCATCTCAGTTTGTATTCAACAACAATTGTTAGTTTTGTTATTTACACAGAACTTGTGCGCATTATGTTTCTGCCGTTTAAAAAAATCACTACCGTAGAAGTCAGGGAAAAAAATATTTGAAAAAAATCTAAATGTGACTTCCTGTAGACGTTTAAACCCGTTTACGCGGGAACATTTCCATTGCTGTAGTATGGCACCCTGTGATCCAATGATATATCGGTTGGTATTAAGACCAACAACATACATGTATCTTCAGATCAAAGAGAAGACTTATTAAGTGGCGAGGTCTGTATGGGAAGTATTTGCCCTAGGTTTTCGTTTTTCAAATACTTTCAGATACAGACCAAGCTATTATGTGGCTTTTGATTCCTTTTCTTCTCTGTTTTTAACGCTATTATCGTCTTCAGATGCTGCCTTTCCTTACCTCTTCGCTAGAACGTTTCGCATCATGTTTACTCCAGTTAGGCATTTATTTGCCCTGCTTTTGGACGGATAACTTCACTTAAGAAAAGCAATAACTACTGTACATGTATATTTAAAGTGCCTATCCGGGGTTTGGGGATTTCACGTCTTTGTGATCTTTGGAATCTCTTGAGAAGAATTGTAAAATATCTTGTGCGAAAATTTCATCTTCATGCCTTTTCCCTTGCAAAAGTGATTTACTATTCACAGGAAATGACGTCAAAGCAGGGACACGCAAATACATTGCACATTGATTCAACAGTGAAATACAATGAAAGTTTGGGAATTGGGTGAATTTTATTTACAGTAAACAGGTGTGTTTAAAGTTCAGAGCCAAACTTTCTTTGTATTTTACTGTTGAATTATTGCGAAATGACTTTGCGTGTCACTGCATTGACGTCATTTCCAATGAATATATAATAGTAAATCAACTTTAAGCAGGGAAAAAAGGCATGAAGATGAAATTTTCGAACGAAAGAAATATTACATTTCTTCTTAGTAGAACCCAGGATAGGCACTTTAAGAAAAGCAATTTTATTGCACATTTCATTACACAGCACATTTTATTGCTCGGTATTTTTCAATGAAGATACAGTTACATGTAGCTCTCTTTTATATTCACTCAAATCAAAACCTTCCCGTCAAAACTTACCGATAAAGCATATGGCCTTGGCAGCGTTTCGGCAAGGGGGCATATCATAGGATTCCTGACTTCTCAGCAACCAATCAGCGAGCGTTATTTTGTGTACGAACCTCAAAACCGCTGTCCACGTACTGCAGATGGCCTCAGGAGAAGCCGAAATGTCTACATTTAAGAATTAGAAAACATTTTCCGTGTTTCCATACAGATATAGAAATACGAGTGGAAGTTTTACGACAAGTCGCCGCGTTTCCACGGCTATTTTTAGTTCTCCCAAACATTCACGAGTGTTCCTATTTAAATAAAAAATACGTTTACCCCGGTTTCTTTTTAACAAACAGAAAATTTCTTGCGTGTTTTTGTACTGTGATAAGAACCTTGCGTGTTTTTGTACTGTGATAAGAACATGAATGATGTTATTCCAATCGGGAAATGTCTAGTGGAAATATGAGGCGAAGCCGAATGTTTTCAATTATTTTCCGAAATGCGTCATTCGTATTATTATTTATTATTTCGACTTTATAAAAGTCTTTGTTATTATTATTATTTCGACTTCATAAAGGTCTTTGTTATTGTTATTATTATTTCGACTTCTTGAGTATACTATATAGTTTTATTGGTTATACATGTTGTACAGTAGTTTTGATTTTATAATGAAATGTAATTAGTTAGTATTCATAACTTTGTTAAAGATCGTCCTAACCAGCATTTAATCTTTATTGAGCTTTACAAAGCTATACATGTGTCAGTGACCAAAATACCACGCTGTAATTGTGGCTTAGCCTCATGAATTATTCATGAATTTCACAAATAACTAAGAATGTATAACAACAATACATTCTTACAGTTATTTACAGTACATGTAAGCTATCTATAAAATAAAAATAAGCTATTTATTAATTAATGCTCTTGCAACAGTAAGAGCATTAAGACTATTATTATTATTTATTAAAACAATATTTTAATTTATTAAAACAACATAATTTCAGGGAGGTCCTGCATAAATTATGAACAATTATAAATAACATGCTCCTAAAACGTCCGAGTGATGTAATAAAAACACCAACATCTCCGGTGTTTTTATTACTTCACTTGGGATTGGATCCCAAGCCTCAAATTTAAAAATTTCACTCCAAGGCCAAAAATGGCCTAGGACATTGTCTAATAATTTGCCTATCGTCGGCCATTTTTTTATTCACGTATATACAACACCTTTGACCATGCCCAAGGCGAAAACGGACAGCCCAAATGTAAAAATCACATTTTTTCATTAAATATTTTATGATAAAGTGTAAAAATGTTAAATTTCAGGTACATACCAACAACAAGTAAGTAACCAACAAGTAATTTCATAAGGTTTCATGATATTTACTTTACAATTAATATAACATCAATATTTACCCATTTAAATAACAATATACCAGTAACTACATGAAATACGTTATTTAGTCATACAATATGCATGCATTACATTTACAGTTCGATGAATTAGAATGCAAATATTTTATCGTTCTAAATTGTTTAAAAATTATAGACGTCTATTGTATCTAGTGTGACTTGTCTTTACATTTCGAATCCTTCAAATCCATCACTCTGACTCATGTCATCTTGATCCTGTCAAACAAATCAACTATGTTTACAAAAAGCGCGATGCTTGCGGCGCAAAAACTCCAAAACAAGGCAGAACAAAACAATATCCCAAACCGCAAAATAGGCGCAAATATATTTAGTGCAAACATATTCCAACTCGACGATCATAAACCTTTTTATTTTCGAACCGCATTGGGGTCAAACTAGGGTCAAAGGTGTTCGACTTTTAATATAATTGAAATAAATTGATTAATATTGGCGAGTTTTAAACCTTGTTTTTGACAGCTAGATTTCCGCAAAATTAATTTCAAATAGTCAAATAACATGCGGAATTGTATCTACGGCCAAAACTGGCCGCCGATATCAAGAAAAAATTCCGATATCTAAGGCCATTTTCTGGCTATCGTCGGCCATGGCCGCGATGTCCGCGACTAAATTTAAAATTTGAGGCTTGGATCCTGTTATGGAGACCTGGGCAAACATTTTCTGTTATTTTTATAAAATAATTCAGAAACAAATGCTTACATTTTAATAATTACGCAAGGGGATACTAACGCTTTTGATTTAATGCAAATTCTCATTTGTTACTGACGTCGTTTTGGTTTCCGTAGCCTTATTGAGACCAAGAAGCTGACCAATCACAGCTTGCGTAGAGTAAACATTTTTTATAAATTCTGCGAGATTACTGTATAACATGATTACTGTATAACATGATTACTGTATGAATGATAGATAGATAGATAATTTATTAAAAATATCACATAAGCAGTTAAAAACTGAATTGCGTGATTTTACAAATAGGAAAAGAAATTAAGAAGTATATATAAATATATAACTAACAATATGAATAAAATTATACAACTAAAATTAAGGAAATAAATGTATTTTTACAAACAATCGTATTAAACTATTGTTCGTTGTTCATCATATTCACTGAAGCTGGAATGAAAGTATATTGGAAAACCTATTCGTCTTACATTTCAAAGAGTTAAAAAGTCTAGGCCTTCTAATATTGTACCGATTCGAATGTCTACATGTACATGGAATAAGATGTGCCAGTTTGTGTTGTGGATTTAGACTCGCCTCGTGAAATAGTTTCCTACAAGCAACCAAGCGTCTATTATATAGGTAATCCAATCCAGATAACTCTAGACTAACGGTGTAAGGCGTGCCAGGAAATATGATTGAAAGGATACGCTTCTGGATACGTTCAATGGCCTTGGAGAGATATTCCGGGAGGGCAAAGTGGTATACTTGGCAACTGTATTCAAGAACAGGTCTAATACAGGTAGTATAAAACATAACGATGTCAGAAACTGGAACTTTAGCGCGTTTTAGTTGGATTATAAAATAAAAACGCTTATTGGTTTTCTTAATGATATTGGATACATGCTCATTCCACCTTAAATCTTTACTTATAGTTAATCCTAATATCATGTATAACATGATTACTGTATAACATGATTACTGTATAACATGATTACTGTATAACATGATTATTGTATAACATGATTACTGTATAACATGATTACTGTATAACATGATCACTGTATAACATGATTACTGTATAACGTAATCGAGAACTCGATTGACGTAATAAAAACAGGAGAGAAGTGTATGGAGAAACACGAGCCGCCGAGGCGAGTGTTTTCTCAACTTCTCGAGTGTTATTACTTTATGAAGATATCGATCACGTTATGGAGGCTATACACGTTCTTTCGAGTTCATAATCCAGTTGTTGTATACAGGCACTGTAAAAACAAACTAAAAAGCAACCAAATTTAAAACGCAACCAAATTTAAAACGGTTGTCAATATGTATTGTTTAAAATATCCACAAATATGGGTAGTTTGACCAATAAAATTTGGTCAAGTGAATGTAACCTGAGACGACCAACAAGAAACTGTTAAAATATTTATCCAATTTACGATTGTTCAAAATCAAATTTGTATTTATTTCAACCAATTTTGAATTGGTCGAAAGGAAATCTGACAACAAACATAAATTACCTGCTCACATTTTATTCACTAAAATATTGAAATAAAATCTGGCTACATAATGCAATAAAGCAATAAATATTAAAACTGTTCAATGAACACGTGAAAGAAAATTTTCAAACAAACTCTGAATATATTTATAAATAAAGCAACACATGTATAGAATAATATACAACTGTTCATTGAATACTCGGAAGAAAATTTCTGTTCCCATCGCACGACACTTGAATGTTGAGAAATAAACAAATGTTCCGACAAAAATAAAACACGTTCTTGCTGTGCGCACAGGCACCCTTGGGATATCGTGCAATAATATTAGTGCAATCAAGTAAATAACTGCGATGAGGTATTATTTGTCTTGAATTTACATACAACCATTCCTTCAGGAATCAAGGTAATTAAATGGAGATTCTCTAACGAACCACTTGACAGCAGTTTGGGTGTGGAACACTGTTTAACTTTAATGACAAGATTCTCTGTAGTGCCTTACTGTCAATATGTAGCAATGGAAAGCAAAAACCAAATGACGATAAGCACGTGTAATTATTTCCATTTGCAACTGATTAAGAATAGAACTATCCACGGACACACTTTAGCATACACTTAACAGTCCTATGTGTTTGCTTAAGATATCTCTATTGGTCCATTTAACTCCTTCCTGGCGGGCTCTCCCCTTGGCGAGTAAAATCGTCTTGCGTTAGGCCGAGTAAAATACATGCCGCCCTTTAAAGTGTTTTCACCGAAGCACTTTTTAAGTCCACCACAACACACATTTTCAAAATGTTCAATCTAAAGAAAGGATATAACATTTTCTGTTTAGGTTCTATGCTGGATGTTGTGAGGAATCAAATAAAATTAGGCAAAGGACAAGGAGGTATTCTTGACGAAATAATCATAGCCACCGTGCTCAAAGAGGTCCTCAAAGGCTTGGAATATTTTCACAGTAATGGATTGATTCACAGGTAAAACATAATATCGATTCAGGAGCCATTTGAGGAATGGAATAACACCCAAAACGTGAATAATGCATTGCGATCTCAGTCTGCCATTTTTTAAAGCACGAAATTCGGTTAATAAAGTCATTCGTAAATGTCTTGCCGAATTTGGTATAAAGTATTCATTTGGAAGAAAACATATCATAGAAAGATATATCTGCATTTTTGACAAAACTCGACGTTTTGCTGAGTTTCGTTTGTAATTATGTCAGCCAAGACTGACGCGAAACGTGGAAGACCAATGAACGAGGTTCAAGCCAAACAAATCAAAACGTACGTTTACCTGTTGAACTATATTTCAACCTAATAAAGTAAATGGTTTGAACCTAGGAGTATCATTAAAGTGCCTATCTCACGTTTGGGAATTTTACATATCCGTAATATTTGGGTCTTCCTGAGCAAAATCATAATATATATTGTCAGCCGAAAATTTCATCTTCATGGAGTTTTTCGCTGTTAAAGTTACCGGATGTGATGCAAGAGGCATTCCAAACCAGTTTTCCTTTGTTGCTTGCCACAAAAATGCCTCTTGTGACATCACATCCGATAACTTTAACAGCAAAAAAGTCCATGAAGATGAAATTTTCGGCTGACAAGATATATTATGATTTCGCTCAGGAAGACCTAAATATTACGAATATGTAAAATCCCCAAACGTGAGATAGACACTTTAAATGTGTGAAGTTGATCATCCAGGTTGTTGTAGTCCTAACCCTAACCCTAAACGGCCTCAGCGGCGGTCATCTTCAGAGTCAAGTAAAGCGTGTTTGTCAGGGTTTGCCTATATTTATCTTCAGGTTCATTACGTCATCGTTTTTTTGTGTCATAATCAATGTGAGTCGGTGTTGCATCATGCGTTAAGCGTGGGTGTATTGTTTGTTGGTAGGTAGGTCTATTGTTCGTTGGTACGTGCGAAGAAGTCTTGTATATGACACAAACAAACGATGACGTAATGAACCAGACGTATAAATATAGGCAAACCCTGACAAACACGCTTTACTTGACTCTGAAGATGACCGCCGCTGAGGCCATCGAAACGTCAGTCACCAACAATAGTCTTTCTCAAGACTACAACAACCTGGACGATCAACTTCACACATCTATATTCAACCTTTTACCTACGTTTACTTACGGGTGAATCAAAGCGTAAATACATCAGTTGAACTATATTCAACCTTTTATGCACTTTTTACGTACGGGCGAAAAAACCGGCACTGGAAATCAGTCAAAAGGATGTTTTCGAGTGCTGTTATTTTCTATGTTGGTTTATACGTACCAGAGTTGCGCGATCGTAAACGCGTGAGTTGAAGCATGTTCAAATGTATTTTATGTATTACGGATTATTATGGAATAACAAAGCGGTCACTTACAGTGTGAACGCAAAGTGGAGCCTGTTTGGCCAGCCATTGGGTAAGGAGGATCGCGGGCGCACAGAATCGTCATCCCTAGAGAAAGAAATCAAGCTCAGACTTGCTCGGGATTGATCAATATTTGAATGATTTTGTGGTTTCTGAGCTCAAGTTAGTTCTAAATCGGATATTGTGAAGACTTTTATGAAATATTTATTAAGATAAACATTAAACCATTTTTAAGCCTGTGTGAATACACAAATTTTCGTTAAATGCGTGTTTGCAAACGTTAGTATAAAACTAAGGTTTAATCTCACGCGTATAGTTTCAAAGTTTCACAAAATTCCCCGAGTCGCAAAGCGCGAGTCAAATGAAACACAATTTTGCCCTCAATTAAAAAAAAAAAGCGCTACTGTAATTTTACCTTCCATATTATAACATGCGTAAAACCATAGTTAATCAAGATATGGTCTGGAAACTCGGCAAACTTCAAAGCGGTTAACATTGTTAAACAAATGAACTGCTATTTATGTTGAACGGTACCTCATCGTGCACGAACCCTTTGTTTTAGTTTTATTAATATTTAAACAGCATGGTTGAACGATTGAACCTAAACGATGCTATAGGATGATTGCTTCATTATGCCAAAAATACAATGTGTTCACTACCCGTCACAAATTTGCATAAAGGCGAACAAAAAGATAGAACAAAGACTTTCGTTGAGTTTCCAGACCATACCTCATTGACTATTGGTAAAACGCACAACCTGTTACAAGTTGTCAACATAAGGCGTGAACCATGTCGTGCTGCACTCCGTGAACACGATTTACATGTAACACGAGTTAACACGATTTTTGCTTTAGAGATGTAAAGGCTGGTAACATTCTCCTGGGGACTGATGGTATCGTTCAAGTTGCAGGTTTGACGTTTTCCTTATACCTACTGATCTCTATAAGAGATTATAAAATAATTTTACTCTACGCACGCTGTGATTGGTCAGTTTGTCGGTCTCGATCACGCTACGCAGATCGCAATGACGTCAGTAACTAATGAGAATTTGCATTAAATCAAAATCAAAAGCGTTATATATTGTAATTATCCAAAGCATAAGAAATTGTTTCTGAATTATTTTACTAAAATAATAGAATACGTTTGCGCGGGTGTCTACTGGATAACGTGATCGAAACCCTCGTGAAGTAATAAAAACACTCGACAAGTTGGGAAAGCACTCGCCTCGGCGGCTCGTGCTTCTTCCTACACTTCTCTCGTGTTTTTATTACGTAACTCGGGTTTCGATAACGTTATAGAGATCCGGGCAAACGTATTCTATTATTTAAGTTGTAGAGCATCTATTGTTCTGTAATTGACGCCGGATAATGTACATACATGCAGCGCAGGTGGACTCTCCAAGATGGCCGCCACGAAATGTTTTGGCTTTGTTTTTCGCATTATTCAAACTCTGGTCTTTAACGATGTGAAGTGAATCATTTATCGAAGGTTTTCGCGTACTTTAGCACATAAACTACGGCCCCTGACAAATTACACGGTATGCGAGGTGGTCTCTCCAAGATGGCCGCTGCGAAATAATATGACTTAGAAATATTGCAGCATCGAACAATGGGTTGTTTGATTCAGTCTCTTATGCAGATCAGCGATTATCTTGCGATTGCCATATTAATTTCCGAGCCCGTGGTTTAGTTACCATAAATGTTTGCACGGAAAAGCTGAGGTTTAAAGAAAGCAAAGCTTTTACTCAATCAATTTGATTTGTCAACTTCTCTCTTGATTCTCAATTTCATCGCTTACAATGACCTTTTCTTCTATCAGATTTTGGCGTTAGTTCTGTGCTGTATTCGTATGGTGATCGCACGAGACCCGAGAAGAGAACAACGTTCGTTGGCACGCCATGTTGGATGGCGCCAGAAGTTATGGAACAGGTAGGAGAACGACGTCATGGCTATAGAAATGTAGGACAAAATGGCGAACAATGTGCATTGAAAGTTTCAACATTTGGAAATCAAATATGACGGATTCATATACCGAGGACTTGGAAAATCATAAATGATACTGTACTGTATATGCATGTAGAATAAAATGCTGAAGTCTAACCAGATTGCACACATCTGAGATGTCAAATAACACTTCTTGCAGTACTTACCCAGATTCATAAGGCCTGCAGTAACTTGCCAAGATGCTGCTGAAATAGCAGCTACTGTATCTCTCCGATTTCAGCATAATCGTGTGTTATAAAATGCACTTGCTGTATAACATTGGTCTAATATTTGCCTTGATATATCCTCGCTTCAGTCAACTTATGACAAAGTACACACATCTCAATTTGTTGTTCCAAGGTCGGTCTTTCGATTTCATTTCGTGAATGGTTTTCAGAAATAACTCTATTTCGTCATATTTGCAGTTCACCATACAGTATGTTCCTGGTAATTCCAAGCACCGTAACATCCGATGGCGATTATTGCGCGTCCGCAGTAAGCAATGCTGTCTGTCAGATTCGCCTGTAACCATAACATAACCATAACCAGTATTTAACGTTTCTTTCGGGTCATGCTTATTTGAGTCTACACTGCAAACCCCAAAAGTCTCGAATCAAGAAAATATTTCTTGAATCAAGAAAAAAGTTCCTGAATCAAGAAAATATTTCTTGATTCAAGAAAAAAGTTCTTGAAAAAAGAAAAAAGTTCTTAAATAAAGAAAATATTTCTTGAATCAAGAAAAAAGTTATTGAATCAGAAAATATTTCTTGATTCAAGAAAAAAAGTTATTGAATCGAGAAAATATTTCTTGATTCAAGAAAAAAGTTGTTGAATCAAGAAATATTGAATCAAGGAAATATTTCTTGATTCAAGAAAAAAGTTATTGAATCGAGAAAATATTTCTTGATTCAAGAAAAAAGTTATTGAATCAAGAAAAAAGTTATTGAATCGAGAAAATATTTCTTGATTCAAGAAAAAAGTTATTGAATCGAGAAAATATTTCTTGCATCAAGAAAATATTTCTTGATTCAAGAAACACATTATTGAATAAAGAAAATATTACTTGAATCTTTATCAAGGAAAAAGTTATTGAATCAAGAAAAAGTTCTTAAATCAAGAAAATATTTCTTGATTCAAGAAAAAAGATCGTAAATCAAGAAAACATTTCTTTATTCATGAAAAAGTTCTTGATTTAAGAAAAAAGTTCTTGAATTATCAAGAAAAAAGTTCTTGAATTATCAAGAAAAAAGTTATTAAATCAAAGAAATTTCGTTATTCAACAAAATAGTTATTCAAGAAAAAAGTTATTGAATCGAGAAAATATTTCTTGATTCAAGAAAAAAGTTATTGAAAAAAGAAAATTTTCTTGATTCAAGAAAAAAGTTATTGAATCAAGAAAAAAGTTATTGAATCGAAATTGAAAATATTTCTTGATTCAAGAAATAAGTTATTGAATCGAGAAAATATTTCTTGATTCAAGAAAAAATTTATTGAATCAAGAAAAAAGTTATTGAATCGAGAAAATATTTCTTGATTCAAGAAAATATTTCTTGATTCAAGAAAAAAGTTATTGATTCAAGAAAAAAGTTATTGAAATCAAGAAAATATTTCTTAAATCATGAAAATATTTCTTGATTCAAGAAAAAAGTTATTGAATCGAGAAAATATTTCTTGATTCAAGAAAAAGTTCTTGCATGAAGAAAATATTTCTTGATTCAAGAAAAAAGTTAT
Organism: Chrysogorgia sp. JL179-B06; assembly: GCA_035772405.1. Classification (NCBI taxonomy): domain Eukaryota; kingdom Metazoa; phylum Cnidaria; class Anthozoa; order Scleralcyonacea; family Chrysogorgiidae; genus Chrysogorgia; species Chrysogorgia sp. JL179-B06. Next base: position 4,689,688 of record JAYKKM010000047.1, read on the forward strand.
TGATTCAAGAAAAAAGTTATTGAAATCAAGAAAATATTTCTTAAATCAAGAAAATATTTATTGATTCAAGAAAAAAGTTATTGAATCAAGAAAAAAGTTCTTAATTCAAGAAAATATTTATTGATTCAAGAAAAAGTTATTGAATCAAGAAAATATTTGTTGTTTCAAGAAAAAAGTTATTGAATCGAGAAAAGATTTCTTGATTCAAGAAAAAAGTTATTGAATCAAGAAAAAAGTTATTGAATCGAGAAAATATTTCTTGATTCAAGAAAAAAGTTATTGAAAAAATAAAAAATTCTTAAATAAAAAATATTTCTTCAATCAAGAATCTTAAATCAAGAAAATATTTCTTGATTCAAGAAAAAAGTTATTGAATCAAGAAAAAAGTTCTTGCATGAAGAAAATATTTCTTGATTAAAGAAAAAAGTTATTGAATCGAGAAAATATTTCTTGATTCAGAAAAAAGTTATTGAAAAAATAAAAAATTCTTAAATAAAAATTATTTCTTCAATCAAGAATCTTAAATCAAGAAAATATTTCTTGATTCAAGAAAAAATTATTCTTGAATCAAGAAAAAAGTTCTTGCATGAAGAAAATATTTCTTGATTCAAGAAAAAAGTTATTGATTCAAGAAAAAAGTTATTAAAATCAAGAAAATATTTCTTAAATCAAGAAAATATTTCTTGATTCAAGAAAAAAGTTATTGAATCAAGAAAAAAGTTCTTAAATCAAGAAAATATTTCTTGATTTAAGAAAAAAGTTATTGAATCAAGAAAATATTTCTTGATTCAAGAAAATATTTCTTGAATCAAGAAGAAAAAAGTTCTTGAATAATGAAAAAATTATTGAAACCAGAACTGATTTCTGGTCGAATGATCTAGTTTTGAAAATGATCTATTTTAAGAATAATATTAAGTAAAACATTGTCGTAGCAGTAAACATTTTTATTAAAAGACAGAAAATGCTCTATTAAAATCATAACAATCTAGCAAAATCTTAGAATTCTTCTATACAATATTGTTCTAAGCTACTGTATTTAATCATTTCATCACATCTGCTGTACATTCTGGATGGACTTTGTTATCTTTGAAGATAATTATCTGCAATAGTGACAGAGAAGTTAGCCATCCATGAGGATAGTCTAAATCCTATAGATAAAAACGGGCTATAAGAGTAATGACAGCCTTCAGCATCTCCTTGTGTCCAAAGATGATGAACACATCCCTTCGCAAAAGGACAGCAGCACTACTGTTAGAAACAACAAGCCTAGGTTTGAATCATGAGTGTTTCCATTGCCACTCATCAGGCTCTTCATCATCTTAAACATGAAACAAGTTGAACTTATTAATTATAATCATGGCTGCCAAGAGGTTTTCTGGGGCCTGGAGCACAATATCGATTGGGGGCCCTGATGACGTCACTATGTAATAGTGTAATAGGGTTGTGTTTAGGCACCTTCTCAAGTTTGGAACGCCTAGGGAAAATGCCCCATGCCCTGTCAAAGCGGTCCTGATTATAATTAAACTTCACTTTGGGCATGTTTTGTATAGGTAATAGCATGATTTCGAGTGCAAGTTGGAAAAAACACGTACAAGTTGACTTTTTCAAATATCTAAAAATAGCACGAGTCAGAAGGACAAGTACTATTTGAGGTCTTTGAAAAAGTCACAAGTGCGTGTTTTTTCGAAATTGTGTGTACATTAATATTTATAATGAAAAGACAAACGTTCTCTGACCAAATATTTAATTTAATTCGAGCTTTCGACTGCCAGACTGCAGCCTTCAACAGGATAATAAAAATGAAATATAAAACCTATATACAAATATTAAGGGACATAACCTAGTAATCTGATACAATGTTATTAACCTAATGAGTTATTTTATCTAGTATAATGCTATACTGTTCGGGTAATGGTTTTGAGTTATTGTCCGATTCGAGAATCAATGCCGTGTGCCAAGACTCTAGTGTTTTCCTTGTTCTGTAGGTTCCCTTGTCGATTTCATTTCAAGCGGGTTCAAACATAGCAAACCATGCGTGGACTAATGACCATGGAATCATATTTTTCAGCTGAAAATGCCTTGTTTAGCCTATTTTCCAGTCATCGCAGAAATTCAATTTAAGCTCTACACCGCCTATGGAGGCGGTGGATCTATCCTTTCTAAAAACTAGATAACCCGGGATACATATATTATCATTATCTATTGTATTATCAAGTCTGATTTCGTTAATATTTAGTATATCCACCGCTTTCTCTTTCATAAAGATCTTTAATTCATCCAGGTGTTTAGGTATAGAAGCGGTTTTTAAATGAGCGAGTTTAAAACCTTTAAACGTACGTAAGGTTTTATAAGGAGGATTACCAGCAATAAAATTAGTAAATAAAATAGCAATAAAATTAATAAAATTAAATTTACGTGTTGTAAACCCACGATCCTCTTTTGTTGTCTTATCTTTGTCTATACGCCTATAGACAAATATTTCAAAATAAGAACCAACGGGAACCCTCTTTATACACGAATCAGCCAATTGCATGTGGAATGAAGCGGCTGAACTGTTAAAACTTATAAAATTATGGCTTTTTACCTTATATCTGTGCTGCTCATCGGAAACGTTGTAAGCTTATTATATAATTTTGAGTTTCGAAATCCATATCGTTTTGACATCATTTTTTGAGTAACGTCCAATCTTTTCTTTCTTTAAACTAGGTGACTGCGTACAACAATAAAGCCGATATTTGGAGTTTTGGTATCACCGCTATTGAATTGGCGACAGGAACAGCACCTTATGCAAAATTTCCAGCCATGAAGGTAAACATTTAGTGACACATTCTGATTATACCCAACGTTTAATGTAGATATCGTCGCTACCTCAATTAGTACTGAGGGCAGAATAGCTTCACCCATGATGAGCTGATATCTTTCTAGTATAAGAACCAATAAGATTGCAGAATATAGCTCATATACTGTATGATGGGTGTCTTTATTATACATGTACAGTAATTGCTATTGTACTCGAGTAATAACGTTTTCATTCTCGTATTTTATGCTGTACTGGATGCTTCCGTTTTAGAGTTTTCAGTTTAGAATGAAAACTTTATTTCTTGAGTACAAGAGCAGATACCATATTAACATTTCTAAACATTATACCTATAAATGCCTTTATTTAAAACTAATTTATATTTTTGACTACAGCGGTTCCCTTTACCGGCGCGAGACAAAAATCACATGTGTATCCAAAGCTTAAAAATCACCGATATACGATTTCTATTTGTCGCAGGTCCTGATGCTGACTTTGCAAAATGATCCACCAACATTGGAATCTATCTCTGATGCCAAAACCGACGATTATAGGAAGTACTCGAAAGCATTCCGAAGAATGATCAGTCTTTGTCTTCAGAAGGAACCCCATGAGAGGTATAAGATTGATCGACAAGCGTTTGCGCATCCGCCGTTGATTGAATGTAAGCCATTATATACATAACACTAATTCTATCGTCAATGAACGGCCTTTTGTCGTGATTTGAGTCATAACTCAACGGCTGGGAAACGACTGCCCGCGATATAGGACTTTGAAGGACCGATTACATGAGCAATTTAAGCCCGGGCTCAAACCGAAATGTAAAGTAAAAACACGCGGGAAGTGCATGTCAAGAAACCATGTTTGTTTCCGTTTCACACGTTTAATTCATCCGTGGCTGTTCAATTATATGGTAAATTTTGGCTCAGTTCAAAATACGGAAAATTTAGCGAAATTATGTGAAGGGGATCTTTTAGTGGACTGTTTACGAAGCTCGACCATTTTATAAAAGAAATAAAAAAATATTTTCCCAATGTCGAGTTAGAGGCATTTGCAAAGTTGGGCCAACACGAGAAAAGTTTGTAAATTACGAGGCTATAAACGAGTGTTTCGCTGGCTTCTCGATAAAGGTACGGGTAACGTTATCTATCGTGTGTAATTCTTAATTGACGGCACAGAAAAAAATTGCGGCTGCACATTTTACCAGAATGCTTTGCCACCTTAAATCACCTGTAATAAACAGCTAAATATTGTTCACCTTGTCAACATAGATTAAATACATAAAAGCTTCCTTTTTACCAAACTTAATCTTTTTGAAACTCTATATCTTCTGATATTTCTACGAGGAATTAACCGTCAATTAAAACTTCGAATAGGACCAAGGCTATTTCATGTGCGAATAAAATCGACCACCGGAATCGACAGACAAAATTCGCTTTCACTGATCTGTGAAACATAACAGCGTCTTCATTTATTGTTTCAATAGGCCTGATGCTACTGAACTTTTGAAAAACCAATTTTTTAAGAAAGCGAAGGTAAGGCATGGTGATGACATTTTTTACCTTTGACTTGCCCAGGTGCAAATTGAATGTTTGTTAAATCAATATTCATGTTTTGTTTTTGCAGGGGAAGGAATATCTAAAGGAGTTTTTGCTTCCTCTTGCCCCGCCACTTGGTGAACGGTCTCAAAAGGTATGAGTGCATAATAACGCTTCAGAGCTTCCTATATATGTCAAGGAAACAAGGTTTCAATGAAACACGCCCGATTCAGAGCCTGTCATGGTGATCAACGAAATTTAAACCTTGAGGCAGTAGAGTACCATACCATATTTCCTTTATGACGAGGTGACAGCGCATCTATTAAATATGCGCTCTTTATATATATATATATATATATATATATATATATATATATATATATATATATATATATATATATATATATATATATATATATATATATATATATATATATATATATATAATATATATATATATATATATATATAATATATATATATATATATAATATATATATATTATAACTGCCGAGATTTTGGGAACGAAATATTGATCACGTTTCGAGCGGAGCCCTTCATCAGAGTAAGACGAAATGAAATAAAATAAATAGGGCTTACCACAGTAGCCCGAGTAATAATAATTTAATAATTAGCCATTATGGAACAAATAATTTTGTGTTTTTGGTGACACCCAAGCCATTCGTGTGAAAATAGGATTCATTAATTGGCATTTTTATAGCCAACATTTAATGAAAAAATGCAGTTTGAGAGACGAGATTAATTAAGTATGCTTATACCTGAACTCAATTTAGTGTTGTTCTTTTGCGCTGCTGAGATTCTCAAAGGTTACCTTTGTATTAAGGTCAAGAGAGTTCCCGGATCAAGTGGACGGCTCCATAAGAATCCTGACGGCTTATGGGAATGGTCAGATGAAGAAACCGAAGAAGAAAGACCTGAGAAAGATGTGAGTTAAGCAATCGATTATAATTAACACTAGAAATACGTATATGCAATAACCCCTTGCCCACCTGTTCTATCAGATAACATTTTTATATTACTTATTTCAAACGCTCTGTACTCGTTGATCACAAATCGGAAAAGGCGGTGTCGTCGTAGATTTTGAACATTATCTCCGTCAATATTTAACATGCTTGCCTATTATATTACCAAAACGCGTATACCCTCCGTAAAAACCTGTTTATGTAATTAGAAAATTAATTGACCATGTTTGTTTCCCCAACGAATACTGGCCGATTAAAACGGATCACCCAAAAGGCGTACTCCGAACTTATCGGTTGGTCCGTCCAATGGAGTGCTAGGAATGTGTAGCAGGCCAGAGTTCAACACGCTATGTCACCCTCGCTTCGCAAATAGACTCGTCCCAAAGTATTAAGGCTTACTAAAGTCAAACCTTACCTTTCCATCTTAAAAAAAATGTCAATCGCATTAGTTATCTAACTTATCTGGTCCGCAATTTTTAAATTTGACGCTTGGTGGAATTCCTCAACAGCTATTGTCAGCAATACAATAATACAATGGAATGGAATACGGTATTATACGATACGATACGGTACGGCATAGTATAGGACAGGGGCCTGTTATTCAAAGAAAAAATATGAAAGCTGCTCAAAAGAACTGGATATAAAATAAAAGAGAAATAAGAGAACTTCAATGTGTCGAAAAATACTTAAGTAAGAGTACTTACGTATATTAATGGATGACGTTTCGGACGATGTGTCCTTCTTCGTCCATGAATATACGTAAGTACTTTTACTTAAAGTGCTACTGAGATGAAAAATCCAAATTTCTAAAAGTATTTGAAAATGAGACAGAATGGCTTTCTCGGTTTCTCAATACGTCATCTCGTTCCAGAGATATTCAGGTTTTTGAAACATGTAAATTAGATGCCCTATGAAGTCATTTTCTCACACAGACAAAATAAAATTCACAAAATGAGAAATATCTCTGCAAATAACAAGCAGAATGTTTTGAAACTTTGTACATGTATGCCAATGATGAAAGTACACACCACTGCATAGTATGTTGTTGCCATGGAAATCGCTTGGTGTCAGATTTCTCCATTTTTAAAACAAAAATTGTTTATTTGTCCTCTTTCAAACAACGCTTACTGCAGTGCGTAGATTCGAAGATTCGTACACGCGTAGTTATTGTATTTATAATAATAAAAGACGTATTAGGAGCATTATACAATAGTCTCAATGCTCTTACAACAATATATTCTTAATGTTACTTATAAAACTAATTACAGTTTCATTTATATAAGATAAAGCCTATACGTAAAATTATCTTATTCTTTAAAGTGCCCCTAACCCCAATTTTTTTGGTTTAGAATAAAAGCACTCATAAAATTAGGAAGGATGTTCTTTAATATTTTTGTTTTAAAGTTATTCCAGTTTTTGTAATATGCAAATAAGGTATATGATGACGTAAGACAAGACGCCCACTAGGCGTTAACTCGGGCTAATGTATATATCTCTTATTCGCCAAATTTGTTAGAAGTTTCCGGTTTAAAATTGTTCAGGTAAACTGGGCCTAGTTGTCTATTAACTACAGGTTAACTGTTGTTTGGGCATTTAAATCCCACTGCGGGATTTCCCCCATCATGGTCCCCAGACCTCGCACGCCATGTATTTGTTGACTACAAATCGGATAAGGATGTTTCCTCGTAGATTTTAAAAGTTATCTCGATCAATATTTAACCGATTTCAATTCGGAGAACAGATTTGGAATTATCGAGTCTAAATACATAACATACATTATTTTTTTCCGGTCCGTATCCTACCAAATCCTGCTTTCTGATTGGCTAACGAGCGGTCCGTATGAGCCCATACGGACCGCTCGACATAATTTCAGTTTTAAATGCGTTTTATAAGCCGTAAAATATTCTAAAAAACATTTGAAAATGAACTCAAACAAGATTGAACATATTGAAAGACATATAAGTGATATTTTTATCCGGATAGAGACTTAACTCTCAATTTCCTTTGACGAAGAAAAAGCACAGACTTTTCTTTTTTGTCCACTAGAAATACTGATGACGACCAAAAAAAAACAAGCCTGGATATTAAGGAAAAAAATTAATAAATTATTTACCGTTTTGGTCGGTCCGTATTGAGAAATATTTCCCTTGGTCTCAAAAACGTCCCTCGGCCTGCGGCTTCGGGCCATTTTTGAGACCTGGGGAAATATTTCTCCATACGGACCTCCAAACCGGTAAATAACATATATTAATTTTTTTGAGGTCCGTAACTCAGGTCCGTACACGAGGTCCGTATCACACCAGTACGGACCGCCAAAAATTGCAATTTTTTTTACTTTGCTCGAAAAAAAAAAACACGTTATTTACCGTTTTGGTCGGTCCGTACTGGAAAAATATTTTCCCTCAGTCTCAGAAGCGGCCCTCGACCTTCGGTCTCGGGCCGCTTCTGAGACTTCGGAAAATATTTTTCCAGTACGGACCTCCCAGCCGGTAAATAACATATATGTATGTGTCAATTATATTATCCGAACGTGCATACCCTACGTAAAAACCTGTTTATGTACTAATAATAAAAATTAATCGGCAATCAGGCAGCCGCTTCGTCGTAGATTTTTGAACGTTATCTTGGCCAATATTTACTCGATTGCAGTTCTGAAAACAGATTTGGAATTACGGAGTCCAAGTACATAACATACGTATCTTCAGGTAATATCAACATAGCATGTTCAGGTAATATCAACATAGCATGTTCAGGTAATATCAACCTATCAACATAGCATGTTCAGGTAATATCAACATAGCATGTTCAGGTAATATGAACATAGCATGTTCAGGTAATATCAACATAGCATATTCAGGTAATATCAACATAGCATGTTCAGGTAATATCAACCTATCAACATAGCATGTTCAGGTAATATCAACATAGCATGTTCAGGTAATATCAACATAGCATGTTCAGGTAATATCAACATAGCATGTATGTTCAGGTAATATCAACATAGCATGTTCAGGTAATATCAACCTATCAACATAGCATGTTCAGGTAATATCAACATAGCATGTTCAGGTAATATCAACATAGCATGTTCAGGTAATATCAACATAGCATGTTCAGGTAATATCAACATAGCATGTTCAGGTAATACCAACATAGCATATTCAGGTAATATCAACATAGCACATAGCATGTTCAGGTAATATCAACATATCCCAAAATTACCAATGTTTGTCTTCCTGCACTGCAGGCTCTTCACTCTTTCTCTTACTAACCTTTCCAAGCCATACGAGTTTACCTGAGCTGAGCGACTGGGCCGGAACAACAATGCGTGCAATGGTCTTTTCTCGCGTATCCCTATTTTTTTCGCGCGCATTCTTGGATAATTAGAAGTGACTGGGTACGAGGAAGGTGTTTTTTAATGAAACATGTTTTCATCTCAATAGAAAGACACGAAGTCCGTACCTGAAGATAATAAAGATCAATCAACAGGTACATCAACATTCTTTATTTAAAAATTTTAAAAATTGCCGCAACACTCCCAAACCCACTTTCTCTCTGACTCAGCTCCCACAGCTCCGGTCGAAAAGAAAGAAAGCGTCTCTGCCACACCGCCTCCAAGCCCGACTAAACCTGAACGACTAAAGAGTGATGTACCCGCCATTTCCGTCGTCCCAGCCGCGCCTGCAGTGCTCGCCGTTCCTACTGAAGAAAACTCGAACGAATCTCGACCGGCGTTAAACCTAACCCTACGTCTAAGGTACTGTTTGTTACTTAAAGTGGTTCTTCGATGAAAAATAAGCTCGTAATTTCATTAAATAAATTAGTTGAAATAATGGTCGTATCTAATTTTATTATATGGCCAGTGCTACTTCCGGTAAAATTACGCAATATGATTGGTGAACATCAAGTCCGGATTAAACACTTATTGACCGAGTGGGAGGTCTTTACGGCAACATTATCCTGTCCACGGTCTTTCAGTACAGACCGAGCGACGAAGGAGCGAGGTCTATGCGAAAAGACCAAGGGTTTATGATAATTTTGCCGTAAAGGTTTATAAGGTTTTTATTATAGTCATATAATAATAAAAACCTTATAAACCTTTACGGCAAAATTATCATACACCCTTGGTCTTTTCGCATAGACCTCGCCCCTTCGTCGCTTAGTCTGTACTGAAAGACCGTGGACAGGATAATTTTGCGAAATTACGAAAAATTGAAATTACGAAAAATTGAGGAAATGTGAGAAATTTAAAAGATGGCAATTTTTCGTAATTTTTTAAATATTTTCAGCGGTTCCGTAATGACCGCTCCTTACCGGTTTCCGTAAAGACCGCTCAGCAACCAATCAGATTGCAGAAAACCTACGTTAAGACCGCTCACGAGCCAAGCTATATAATAATTCGCCTTAATGACCTGCGCAGGCATTGCGAGGGCATTACAAACATTGTTAATACCCTAGGAAGTCAAAAACACAAAAGGACGTCCGCGGCAAGACTTCGAAATAACAGAAAATCAATTTTTAATAGCAATTTGTTTACTAATTTTATCAGTTAAAATCTTGAGTGACGAAAAAACAATTAGAAAACGAATTTTGTTATTCAGATTTTCACGAATTCGAAAGTGCACACATAAACAATGAAAAATTCAAAGAGGATGTAAACAGTCATGCAACAAAAAATTTAAAAAAATAAAAACTCTAAGGAATTTCTTATTATTAAATTTTTATTAATTTATTCATTATTTTTAGTATATTTAGTAATAACAAAGTAACTATACAATTTTATTAAAAAACTTAACAATAAAATCATTATATGTGCTCCAGAACAAGTAATAGATAAACACCGAGAACGAGGGATGTATGATATATACAACCCCGAGGACGCGCAGCGTCCGAGGGCTGTATATTGCATACATCCCGACGTTCGAGGTTTATATCTGACTTATTACATGATTAAGGAGGTTTTCTAACGAAGTTTTGTCCATTTTTCCACCTTGGACAAAGTTCGCCTCGGGCAACAATGGCGGTCTCGGGTCCACAAAACACACTGTTTACCGAGGTCTCAGTAAATAAGTGTTTTGTTATATAGTATATTAGTGTCAAAGTATGAATAATTCACCGGTTATTGGAGTGAACTTTGAAACCAAAACTAGATAAATGGAACCCCGTAAATGTTTAATAAAAAAAGACAACAGTTAACTTTGGAACTTCACGGTTGACGCGCATGCGCACTGCACCCATTCTATTGTGGACCGGTCAATAAATGTTCTGTTATGGACCGGTTGCCTCGTTGCCAGGGCAATGCAGTAAACACGACGTTTTGCGGACCGGCACGTGATACGCTTTTGTCCAATCGGAAAACAGAAAAATTGAACTTTGACACTAACTATATAACAATGTGTGTTATTTACCGGATGGGAGGTCCGTATAGAAAAATATTTGCTCGAGGTTCAGAAACCGCTCGAGGTCGTATATATTTTTCTATACGGACCGATCAAAACGGTAAATAATATATTTGTGTATTTTTATTATACAAAATGACTTGAGTTACTTTAGTTTCGTAAAACTGCATTATTTGGATAAGGCAAGGAAATCAAACCAAAATAATTGTGTAATAAAGTTATTTTCAGCTTAATTTACTTGATTATATGTTGGCATAACTTATATGCCAACATTTGTAGCTGTAGCCGGGATAATGACAGCTCCGGAGTGACATATTTGTGTCCCGGATCCGTGGTCGTGGGAGGTTGGTGGATCCCTCTACTAAATATTGTGGATGAGACATATTGCACAACACTCAGCGCATGTCGTTTGTTGCCTTCTAACTCAGCTTTCTATTGGTAAATTGTCGTACTTTTTTATTTTAAATTTATTTTCAATTGTTATCAAACACCTTATAGAAATGTCAAGAATGAATTAAACGATATTCGCTTTGATTTTAAACATGGTGAAGGTAAGGCTTAATTTCTGTACAGTATTTAGGCTTTAGTGAAAAAAATATTTAAGCCAGTTCCGAAAAACAACATGTCAAGCAAGGTAAGAAATATGACGAGATTATTTTCAGACTAAATTACAATGATTTACTCAATGGTAAATGCGTTACACGTATAAAAGTAGGTACGCAATGCGTACATGTATCTGCATTTGAATACAGAGTCGGAGAGCGAAATGTGAGAACAAAGTAGGATTTCACGAGCTTTGAAAACAATCAAAACTCCGTAACTAAAGAAAGAATAATTGTTTCGACATAAAATGTTCTACGAAGATTCCTAACAACGATCTGCAATACATGTAAAAGGACCAGCGTTATAGGTTTTGTACCTTATATTTTAGAGTTTTGATGACGTCACATGAAAATGATATATAAGAGCGTGCAATGTAATAGTATTGCGGAGTCGTAATGGTCAAGTTGTAACCGAGTGTTGTATCCTTCGTGATCTTCCTTGATGCTCGATTCTTCGTGATCTTCCTTAATGCTCAAGGTGTTATATCATTCGTGATCTCCCTTCTGATTCGGATATGTTGTTTTTAGATACGCCTGAAGGTGTAGCTCAAGAGCTTGTCAGCGCCGGACTTATTGATGGATCTGACATGATACTAGGTACAGTAGGTGCACAACCATTAATATTTGTCCAACCTAACAGTTTGAATTATTATCATTAATATTATTATTATTTATTATATACATGACAAAATTACTACATTCTTGTTGGTCAAGACGTGTTCAATTATTTTATTAATTGCACTCCAGTGCAGATATTTTTCCAAAATGGCGCAAATACGCTTTTGAGGCGTAGCAAACTTAGAAGCGTGGGAAATTTTGTGAGTGCTGAAAATGTGGGTGTTGCTATCCCTGGATCGAGGATGAATATGCAAACAGCATGGTAAGCGGTTGGCTGGTTGCATTAACATCGCAGCACATTCTTTCATTTCGTATGATGATATACATCAGAACCGCTAATCCCAAAACAACTTAGATCCTAACCCCCGCCTAATTAATTTTCTAATCCTAACCCCCCGCCTAATGAGTTTTTAACCTTAAACCCCCCTCCATTAAGTGTCTTCCTAACCCTAACCCCCCGGTTCTATTTTCCCCATCCCTAACCCCCACCCAGATGCAATCTCGACATACATGTACATATAATAAACAACTCTTCCAGGTAATAAATCAGACATAGTTTGACGCCACTCTGGCTTAAAAAGTTTTAAAACGTAACTTTAAAAGTTACTGTCCGTGACCCAACGTTTCGACACTCCAATCTATTGTCTTAAAAGGCTGTTTTCGTTTCAAAAAAGGAAAATTCTGCTTTATCGGAGCACGCGTGCGTAAGCAATCATGAGATTGCAAGCAATCATGAGATTGCGCGGGAAAATTATTAATTTTGGGTTATTAATTAATGGAAAATTCAAAATTACTAATTTCCCAACATGTATTAGTTTGTAATACCATGTTTACCGATTAAATATAATTTAAATATAATTCATGGTATTACTTGTAATATACCCAATTCTCTCGGCAACGGCCTCCGTAGCTCAGTAGTCACAGCACTGCACTAGCATCGCAGGGTCGCGGGTTCAATTCCAGCCGGAAGGCATTGAAGTTGCATTTTTCGCAACTGGTCCCAGTTTGGTCTTAAAATGTATATATTCCAACACTCGAAATTTTCCTAAATTATGTTAAGGTTCTGTATCAACGTGAAAGCCGACACGTTTCGATCGGATCGTTTTTATACTGATCACAGTGTGAACAGACCTAATTTTGTTGTTTATCTTTTATTTCTGTTTTAGTTGCTGCGAATTTGGAAAAGGCAATTGTGAATCCTTCTTCTGGGAAAAGTGTCGTCTTTCCTTTGGTATGTTTCGCCAATGCTGTAAATTAAAATTACTTGACTTCGCTACGATTAACATGCACAGGTCCTTCGTTTCTAAATATCTAAAAAGGTTGGTGTACTGCCGAAATAGCGTGTAAGTTGTCTAACGTTTCGAGCGAAGGCCTTACAACGAAGGCCCTTCGTTATTAGCAGGCAACCTGTATAAAAAGTAGAGTACTGCGTAGGCAGTGTTTTGGATATATAGCAAAGTGAAAAGGTGGTGCTGAACTGCCGAGATTTTTAGGAACGAAATACTGACGTTTCGAATTCGAGCGGAACTCTTCATCAGAGTAAGACAAGATGAAATAAAATAAATAGGGCTTATATATATGCCAAAAGGGTGTCACAAATAGAAATTAGCCAATTAAATGCACGGGAGATAAACAAACTAGTAATTAATGAGATGCGAAAATGTCAAATCATTTACCATTTATACAGTCGATCAGAAATAGGCCTGAGGGGGAGGGAGAACTATTCAAGGCAGGGGTTGCAAGGGTTATCGTTACTACTTGAGATGCGAAAGATGGCACATACTTTCATGTCTAAAACCAAATGGCTCTAACCAATTGGTTTCAAACATGAAAGTATGTGCGATCCTTTCCATCTCAGGCGGTAACTTACGATAATTCTGCATATCTTTACCATTATCACATGGAATCGTTTGATGATTTTCATATTTGATGTTATTGGATACATTAACGCACATGCACCTGCATTTCAAGTGATTTCATTACATAATCTCAAGGATATATATAAGCGTTTTCGATAAGTTATTATGCAGTGTGATGTCATAAGTATGATCATTTACATATTAAACAAATCTTATTATTATTTATTTAAAATAATTCGTGATCGCTGATTGGCTAACAGCCAACGGTGAAATCGTCATATCAACTCATTGCCCTACCAAATATGGAGTTGTGACATCAATGGTGCAATATGACAAAAGATTATTGCACGATTGACGTCACCTTGTGCAATGTGAAAAACTAATATTGCACGCTATGACGTTTTTCCAACGATGCAGTTGTTAAATAGTTGATAAAGTTAATCTTTTAAATAAATAATAAAACAATTATTGAATTCGGTTTTCGCATGATAAGAAGAATTATCAACGCCTCAGTTTGTGTTATCCGCCTCAGCCTTCGGCAGATAACACAAACTTCGGCCTTGATAATTCTTCTTCTTATGCTCAACCTCATTCAATAATTGATAAATATCTGAAGAGTGAAGTAAGATATGAAAAAGTTGTAAATGGTTAGTCATGTTTTTATATTTTCAAGAGCTCTTTAAAATAAGAGTTATTTTACAATTGAATTTTTCATTACATAGGCACTTTAAGTATATTTAAATAAATTGTTATGAACTTTTGTATGAGATGAAACTGTTATCGTGTAGCTAGTGACTTTTAGAATTTAGAGACTCTTCTGAGAATCTTTATTTTCATTCTTTATCTTTTTCAGAAAACTGGTGTTGCGAGCGGGCAGGCAAAGGACGAAAAAACTCTAACGGGATTCGCGCAACTATCAATCAATTAGATATCGAATAATTGCTCAGCAAGCGTTCTGAATAAGGACCATACAAGATCCTGAGAAAATGCGTTCATACACGGAACAGAATACACAAAATAAATTTGGACATCGTCCATAGTTTCATGCTGCTATGGCTTAAAAGTTATTGAATATAACTTGAAAAGTTATACAATTCACTATCCAATTGTCCTATCTATAGTGTCTTCATATCAAATATTTAAAAAGGTTGGTGTACTGCCGAAATAGCGTGTAAATAGCGAAAGACCTTCGGCAGAGAGTAAAACGTCACGTTTCACTCTCTGACGAAGGCCCTTTGCTCGAAACGTTAGACTATACTTAGTAATACACGCTATTTCGCTATTGCGATTTTTAACGTTTGTTTTTCAAGCTCGCGCAAAAACGGTTGGTCTTCATACGCAAGCAAACGAAGCATGCTACGTATGCTGACGACACTGCGCGTGCTTCGATTTGATCTGTGCGCGTGCGTGCAGTAATTAACTTGGAATAAAACTCATCGAACTGCACTCGCTGTAGACACACGCACCATGATTTTGCTCCGAACAATCCACGTTATCCTTTTTGTTTGGTTGGTTCTTCGCGGGATTCGTCATACTGAGGAGAACCTAGTGGCCTTGTTACGTAGTGTCCTTGCTATATGTAGTAGGCTTTATCTTATAATGAAACTGTAGTTAGTTTTATAAGTAACATTAATAATATATTGTTGTAAGAGCATTGAGACTATTGTATAATGCTCCTAATACGTATTATTATTATTATTATTATTATATCGGCGGTACAGCGACCTTTTTAGATATTTGATTTGTATTTCTACACTGCCTACGCAGCACAACACGTTTTCTTATTCATTTGTGTCTTCATATAGGAGTGTTGAAATTTTGGGTCGTGAATTGTAATTTAATAACTTTTAAAGGTCAACTAGAGCCTGTTTTGCGTTCATTATTTTCTAATGGTTTTTGACGTGGTGAATTCGAATTCCTGCAAAGTCATATTCGAAATCTTCACTTTTTCACATTTTTTAGGGGCGAGTTTTTCACATTTTTCCTGGTGCAACTGTTGCTCAAGCATCAGTCAGATTTTGAGCTTCGACACAAATGTTTCTAATTACGATTTTCTTCATTACAATGTCAAATGGATGTTTTCTTCTTTTCATTTTTTTCTTAATCCTAGTTTCAGCAAGTCATTTGACATTTTATATACCGAGTTATTTTTTCCCGAGACAGTTATTTACCATGTTAAGTAATAATTACATTGTCAATTAGAATGATTCCTGCCCAGTCTCTCCACTGCGCAGCTGACCAGGGACCTTGATTGGATTAGTTCACATTAGTTGAAGTGATTTTATAATAATAATTATAATAATAGAATAAATATTAATTACCGTTGCCTAATTACTGAGCCAGGCGCAGAGTCAGGTTTAGTTTAGCCTGCAAGCAGGTTCTCGAGGCTTTTCCAAAACCGCGAGATCCTATTCGCAGGCGAGTTTCAGTTGGAAAGCTTTGTCATTGGTTTGCTTCAGCCAGCGTCAGTTGGGAAGCTGTGTCATTGACTTAGGCAGTCTCCAAGATACACATACAGTAGATGTTATAATCTTTGAAAGTTTCATAAAGATAGCTTGAATATTTATGGCAAACCTTGCTTGAAATATCAGGACCTTTGCTATTTCCGCATATTGAGAAAAACTGCTTTGAACTTATGCAATTGCTATTTATTATTCAGATAATGCTATCGAAACACCATTAGAAATTCAAATAAAGGTATACATATGACACCTTAAAATAAATTAAAATAAATTATAAATTTATTGTTCTGTATAGCATTGCAATTCTTGAATTTAAAAAAATTGGTGGTTTCACTCAAATTTGCATTATTTTTTTGTTGTCTATAAGACAACCTTAATCAGACCGATTTCGTCTCCTGGTACATGTTATATAATGACGTATATAAGTTTCAAAGAGCGTTCGCGAGCAAATGTTCCAATATTCTCTAGAGTAAATCCACTACATAACATGCATGCACCACGATAAGATATCGGCCAGATTACCAACAGTGTGTAAACGTGTCTTTACCTGCAAATGGCGTTCCCATTCGCCACCTGTTCGACGCTTGAATATGAATACATAATAATCATCGTACATATGCGTTAAATGTTTCTCTGTTAATAGTTCTCTCAATTGTTTCGATCCTGCAGCTATCGTTGGTCGTTTTCACTCGGGCAAAGAAAAAGAAAATACATTTCCATGCAGGCGCCTGCTCGCAAACATATCGCTGTTCCCCAAAAAAATAACATGCTGGGCTGGCCACCAGCAGTTAGCTACGTGCAAGCTCGACCAATATCTTGACTATGTTTATTTATTGCCTTTAATATACGCACGTCTTTAACACGAGTTTGCCGTTAGAGCCTTTTTTGAGAAATCTAATCGTCTTTAGTGCTTCATTGTAGCTCTGGGTTACTGTTTCTATAATACTGCCTTAGTTTTTGTTCGTGTGATATCCTCCATCGCCTTCGACAAGGGCGAAATACCGCTCTGACCTCTTTCGACAGGGAAATACTCTCGGCGAAATACTCTCGCGAGATTTCAGAACTGACGAGTAATGGAGAAAAATGATCCGAACCAGTTTCGGTTCGTCGAAGAAGCAGAAGACGAGATTCGCATGACGATGAAAGACATAAGGAGACGCCATGAGATCAGTCTTCAGGAGAAAAACAAGGAACAAGAAGGAGAGGCATTGAGTTACATCGGCTTGTCTTATCACAAGCTTGGGAACTACGAGAAAGCGAAAGACTACCACGAACAACACCTGAGGCTTTCCGAGGAGATGGAAAACGGGAAAGGAAAGCGACGAGCCTACTGCAACTTAGGTTGTGTTTATAAAGTTACTGGAGACATCCCGATGGCACTTTATTATTTTGAGAAGGCGTACGAGATAAGTAAAGAGCGAGGTGATCTCAAGGCGCTGGGACGTATCAGTAACAACTTGGCCAATATTTACGAGATGCTCATGGAGACGGATAAGGCGATCGAGTATCACAAGGAACGATACGAGGCCGCCACGACACTGGACGATTCTCACGGAAAAGGCAAAGCGTGTGTCAGTCTGGCTGCGTTGTATTTGGTGAAACAAGACCTGGATCAAAGCATGTTTTATTATGAAGAACTGCTGAGCATTTTGAGGGCAAAGCTTCGTATGTATATAATATCTATATATTAATGTTGATTTATAGCAATTTATAGTAACGCACGATTTATTATTAAATGATTCGTATAGATTGGAACGACCGATAGGACAAAGGAATGTGGCAAAACGTTATAAAAAACAGTATAACAATATATATATATATATATATATATATATATATATATATATATATATATATATATATATATATATATATATATATATATATATATTTATATTTATATTTATATATATTTATATATATTTAACAAATAGATTCCATTTTGCCGTTGTCTGTTTAGTTATAGATGCACAGATGACGTCAGAACGTGGTAAGAACTAAGAACAAAAAAGTGGCCCACGAGACGATAGTCGAGTGGGTCACTGACGTTCTGACGTCCTCTGTGTATCTACAACTGAACAGACAACAGCAAAATGGAATCTGTTTGTTTTATACAATAAAAATTGAAAACAAACCATTCAAAAGGCTTACTAGCTCTGGCGATTTCTGGGGCATGAAAAAAGATAAAATCATTCGGCTGGCGTGATCCGTGCATCTGTTCTCTAATAGATCATGGCCAACAATACGCGTAGTAAACAGGTTATTGTAATTATATATATATATATATATATATATATGGAAAAAGTGGCTACTTCAAGCTAGATGTCAGCTCCTGCACCATCGGTAATAGTTTTAGTAGTTCCACAGACAATTCCCAGCTAATGTGTTTTGATTTTTCATTGTCTTACCAGGAATTCAAGATACACTGGCAGACGATCTTACTGACGAAGAAGACGATGGTTTTATTGATTTTGATACCATTGCCATGAATAATACTATGGAGTGAGTATATTTATCCGCAATTACTTATTAGACAAATTATTTTATTAATTATTTTAAAGAATATATTATATGTTTCTCAATCAAAAATGGTCGCCAGTTATCTTGGTCAATATTTTATCGATTTTTATTCTGAAAACAGATTTGGAATTACCGAGTATAAATACATAACATACGCGTGTCTATTATATTACGCAAATGGGCATACCCTTCGTAAAAACCTCTTTATACACTTCGAAATTAATCGGCCATGTTTGAATTACAGGATATTTTTTTAAATGGTCTTATCATGTAATTTCTGTTTGTAGCTTATCTGTTTTTGAAATTTTACCTCAAACTGCCCAGTGCTTTATTCATTCATGAGCTCTTTCTCCAAAAACATATTTTACCTTACTTTATAAAATAACATTTTGAAAGATGTGTTCTGATTGGCTAAAAGTCGTGTTTCTAAAACTATCCCGCCATTCTTGAAGTCAAACGAAAGCCATATTGCTAAAACTTTCTTTATAAGTTTAAAAAAAGTCAGAATTTTTCTTTCAGGGATTAGTTTATTAGATTTATCACTCTTTTAGGTGAACGGAATACCTGGGCCTGCGATTTAAGGTCGTTAGACCCGAAAGTCTTTCCATTTGCTGGTATTATTGCAAAGACAGCACTTTCTCCTCAATTATTTTTAAGACCCTGAGTGGAGGTCCGACCGAGTATATGAACCTGTGTCTCCCAGCTCATAGACATGTGTGGTAACCACTAGACCACAACAGCTCGTCATTTTTTAGGAATCATCTTTCAGTACTTTTTTTTCAACTCAAATTGCTCTGGCTTTCACAATTCAGTCGCATGGACAGCTAAGGAAAATTTACATTTTTATGATTTTAATAAATGAACCTTATTCTTAAACGTATTTTCCAATGTTATTTTTTAAAGGAAATCGTCATCATACAGTTCTTTCAATTGTACGATCTTCAGTACGTCTTTTCTGTGGAAAATACGATACCACATCTTTCAGGAAATCAAAAAAGCACCTCTCTTCCACCCTCTTTGGGATTTCCCATATTCAGCACTTCCTCATTTGTCCTTCTCTCTGTCCACTTCATCTTCATTATCATCCTCCAACACCACATTTCAGACGCCCTAGCCTCTGGGTGTCTGCCATGGTTAAAATTCGCTTGCCGGAAGTGCGGTGCTTCATACAATAGTTTTGATTATTTGCTTCTTTACTTGTAAGTTAATGTTGCTTGTATAGAATCTTGTTATCTCCGAATTTGGCTTTTGCAATCCATATCCTGCTTCTTATATCTTTCTCACACCTTCCAATCCTCTGTGTCTCATGCTTCCAAAATAACAAAAATTATCATTAACTTGTTGCATAGGTACACCATTAATAGCCGGGCAAGTGTTTCCACTGCGATTTCGAGTTCTGGAAACACAAAAAATATTCTCTATTTCTTAAGCATTGCATTCTATTCTACTCTTTGCTTTGTTTCAAGCTTTTTTCCTCTTAATGCTTTTCACCATTGATGTATTCACTATCAATTTCCTATAGTGACGACGATGATGAAGAAAATCAAAAAGAGGGATCCAAGAAGGATAAGGGGGACGGTAAGGGGAAAGCAAAAGGGAAAAGCAAGATTAAAGGTCTCTCAAAATCACCGTTTAAAAAGAATAAAGGCAAAGACAAAAACAAAAAGAAAAAGGAAAAGGAAAAGAAATAAACGAAATCATTTACCTATAGTATAGAGGCGTCACATTGTGGCACGCAATGATGAAATCGTAAATCAGCTTTCCAAAATTCAAAAGAGATCTGCCAGATCTATTTAAGAGTCTCGTTTGTCTGGATTACTGTGATCTTTATCGTAATTTCGAACACCGAGACGTTTGTTGAAAACCGAGGCGAAGCCAAGGTTTTTTAACAAACTTCGAGGTGTTTGGATATCAGGATGAAATACTCTTCCGAGTGTTTCATATTACATTTCAAACAAATCAGGCTTAATTTGGCTTAATTTATGTAATTTCTTCCTCGGATATCCAAACCACCGTCTCGGTGATGATTTCCATTGTTTTCGGCTCATTTGATAATCACGCACCTTTGAAGAAAAACGCGTAAAAAGGCTACACCAGCCTGACTGGTTCACTGATGAGATTAGCGATACAATTAAGAAGCGCAACAATCTAATAAGCGCGCTATGTCTATTAATACTACAATTTGTTGGCGCGATTTTAGATCTGCACGTAACTGAGTGGTGTATTTAATTTGAGATGCATAGCGCACCTTCTATACCACTTCTATTAATGCTAATCTTGATAATCCAAAAAATCTCTGGAAAATAATCCGTAACATTGCTCCCTCAAAGTCCTGTAACTTGCCTAACCATAAATTTTAAATATTGTAAATAAATGGTAAATTGTTTGCTACTCAAGCTTTAACGCAAACTCAGAAAATGTTTCTGAGCCCCAGACGGGAATTGAACCCGCAACCTTCATAATCTCCGGTTAGACGCTCTCACCATTGAGCTACCAGAATTTCTTAAAATAGCTGCACCATCTATCTCACCCATTCTAACGAGGTTTTATAACCTTAGCATTACTTCAAGTATTTTTCCTGATTTATGGAAAATTGCCAAATTCTCTCTATTTAAAATGGGGTTGCATTCTGACCGTTCTAACTTCCGCCCTATCTCTGTTTTAGCCATAATTTCTAAGGTGCTTGAACGTCATGTTTATGTTTCATTTTCTAACGGACTACGATCTTCTGGTTGATAATCAATTTGGATTTAGGACATCTCGCTCATGGGAGCAGGCAGTCACTGATCTCTCTGATAAGATTCTAACTATATAATATAGATAACAAATTATTAAACGGACTTCGTCTTATTGACTTTTGATCAATAAGGCCTTTGATCTTGTTGACCATCGTATCTTCGTAAGCTTAAGAAGTATGGCTTTTCTCCACTAGCGTTTGAGTGGTTTACTTCTTATCTTAGAAATCGCTGCCAACGCACTTCCTTTAAAGGTACATTATCTGATATGCTTCATGTTACGGTTGGGGTTGCTCAGGGAAGCATTCTTGGACCACTTCTTTTCATATTATTTGTAAATTATCTTCTCAACTACCACACTCAAATTCTACAATGTTTGCAGACGACACCACTATACTAACTCCAGGCAAAATATTTTAAAGAAGCTTGGATAATTGTGTTCAGACCCGCCTAAACCACGAGAAAAAAGAGGTACGCATTGCGTACATGCGTCTACTGACGTATGCAACCAGTGGTGTGCAACAATAAATGGAAAGCAAAGTTTCAGTAAAAAGACTACAATTAAATACAAAGACCTTCCGCAGTCTGTTCTGTATTGCAGTATAATGCCGACGAACGTTTACACAAGTCCTTACTTAAAACATTAAGAGTAAAGATAATAAAGCATAACCTGTCTGTAACTTGTCAGTCATATTACTAATCGGAGATGATCAAAATAAAGAATGGAAAGCAAAGTTCAATCTTACAGTAACATCGAAGTTTGTCGAAAGCATTGCCAAAGGCTTATAAAATTGCAGGTATATGACATCTTCCTGTGCTAAATCTTCGTTCAATGAAGTATTAAGTTAACTTAAAGATTTGAAATCTGTATCTTACGCATAAGTTGTCTTATCTTCTCTCAATAATAAACTTTGAGCACATGGTCGGCCTAGTTTGGCTGACTTCCGCTTGTCCACGTGTACGTTCGCGCAATGTTCGTGAAACCATCGTGACCATGGTCCGAGACATCCCATGCCATGGCATATGCGGAATTTATAATCTACACATGACGATTTCTTGAAACACGTTTAGACATTGCTGACTTAGTCGAGGTTGTTTGTTAGGCAATTTCTAAGTTATACCACAAATTCCTGGACACAAACGTTACATAAACTCTTACATGTAAAATTATTGTATATCAGATTATACATCTATGATAAATAATATAATATACCAGTATAGTGGCGGCTAACGTTTCCTATAAGTATCCCGAATTAAAAACAGTTCTAACCCGGCCAAACCTTACCCTGAACCTAATACTAACCGGTACTCATGATAAAGCTTCATTTTTATAAATAACAGCTGATTTTAATTTTGAATTTCACTACTGATAGGCTATGTGACGTCATTTCGAGATTTATATGAAACTTCACCCAATATATAGTTTAATATATCGTTTATTGTATGGGTCAACTTTTCGACTGCTTCTATGTCCGATTCTGGACTATAAAAGTCATTTAACAATATAATTGTTGCATCGTGTTACATAGTGAAAATTAGCTATACATGGACGATCGTTAAGCTCATATCCTCAGAAATTTTTTAGTCCTGGAAAGGAATCGAGACAGGAATCGATCGTCCATGTATCGTCTGTCCACTCCAAGCTCTCCCACATTCACTACAGCAGTGTATATATTAACACATCCAAGCATTACCGATATATAGCGACTGCCACATAGGCAGTACATACATCAATCACACCAGTACATCATTGTAACCTCCGCTCTCCATCTGATTCTCGATAGCTCAATGGTTAGAGCGTCCGGGACAGTCAGAAATTTCTGAGGATATGAGCTTGACGATCGTCCATGCATGTATGATATATGATTGATATGGCATGGTATGGTATGGTATGATATTAATCACTCCAAATATGGCTTTTCAGTAATTAATTATAAATATAAAAGTCTTTAATTATAAATATATATATATAGATAGATATATATAGATATAAATTTAAAATATCCAATTAGTTCAATTTGATTGGTCGGCGTTGCTGGAGTTAACGTAACAGCCGCGTCTTTCGGACGATGTTTTTTTAGTATAGCCATAGCGCTACTAACTTAGGTGCTAACCCTAACCCCCGCCTAATGAGTTTTCTAACCCCCACCTTAAGTGTCTTCCTAACCCCCGGCTGTATTTTCTATGGTTATACTAAAAAACATCGTCCCAAAGACGCGTACTGTATCGTTAACTCAATATGATCTAACGCCGACCAATTTGATTCTACCTATATTCCAACCATTCTTCTAGGAGCATCTTTAAAAATTTTAATATTATCAATGTACTTTATACTGTCGGATAGCTCGTTCCACAATCTAATTACCCTAAATAAAAACGAACGTTGACCGGTAGTAATTCTACAGAGAGGGACGTCTAACATATTACATACTGATCGTCTGTCTACTTCAAGCGCTCCCACATTCACTACAGCAGTGTATATATTAACACATCCAAGCATCACTGATATATAGTGACTGCCGCATGCATAGGCGGTACATATATCAATCGAACCAACACATCCTTGTAACCTTCTCAAACTCATTAATGATTTATGAGTTTTGGTCCAACCTTTTGCAGCCTAATCAGTCACGTGATATATCTGGATATCGGAGGAAGTTCGGTATCATTAAAATTTCTGAGTGAGATACACATTCCTCAACAACAATAGTCATATATATCACCAATCAGCATGTTCACTGTACCCAGAAATTTTGTTCTCGATATAGTATCTAGAACCGAGTTTCTTGTTACGATACTGAGTTGGACCTTTTCCTATCAATAGCTATAGTAAGATACCTAAAATCTAATTACCTAAAATCCCATCATACAAACAACACTCAACAAAACTTTATTTCTTCTTACACACGTCTACTTAGTCAGACTTAGACTCGGATATCGCATCGTCGTTGGCTCTTTCAAATACAAATACCCTACTTTTGTACGGGGTAGTCTCGTATAATATTTTTGGAGCTCTCTTCCTCGCTCAACTCTTTAGCAAACTGTTTTTCCATATAGTCATTCGCCATATAGAAATTTCTGTGGATATATGAGCTTGACAATCGTCCATGTATTAATATACACAATGTTGTAGTGAATGTGGGAGAGCTCGGAGTAGACAGACGATACGTGGACGATCGTCAAGCTCATATCCATCTATTAGAGCGTCTCACCGGCAAACAGATGGTTACAGGTTCGATTCCTGTACGGGACTCAGAATCATTTTTCTGAGGATATGAGCTTGACTATCGTCCATGTACATGCATCTATTCCAAGACATTCACTACAGCAGTGTATATATAACACATAGTGAAAATTTTAGATTAATTACGTAAGATAAAACTCTTAAGCTATAATAATATAGTCGGCCTCAGATGGCATGCCGAGCCAATTAGTTATCAAATTGTAAAATATCCGTTACTCTGTCATCTGAGTCCGAGAAACCAATGGTTGTAAAGCGTTTCACTGGCGGTAAGGTTATGGGTTCGTCATTTCCATCTGGGACATTTTCTGAGTAATATATAGCTGGAAGATTTTTCTCATGAACTTATTCAAAAATCCGGCCAAGACAGCATAGTAATACTTGTTAGAAACATTTTAAGAAACCACGATGAACATTTAGCAATGCTGACCGGCTTAATGTTGATATTATGTTATTTAGGCTAGTTTTTTCCTTGAATTGAGCGTGTTTTGTGTTATACCTGCTGATAACCATGGAAATTAATTCAAAACAAAACGAAAAGAGTCATCCCCCTTAAAACTAGCCTCCGTTTTACCACAAAATATACTACCATCGAACTAGCAGTTATATAATGTCGCTTTTAGGCAGGTTTGAAATTATCATTCATAAAAATCTAACATTCGTCCCACTTTGATAATGGACGTTCCCATTAAATTTGACCAGACAATCCGGTATTTTAGAGGATTTTACAGCAAAAGCTCAAAGTTAATTACAGCCTTAAATTTATTATATATAGCCGAATGTTTTAGACTCGATAAAACACGTGCTGCAATTTATTAAACTACTTAGAATACGAACTATTTTATATGTTCATTGGCGTAATAATTTTCAGAAAATCAACGTTGATTTCTTTTGCATTTTTGTAATTTGCTTTAGTATTATAAGTGAGTGTACTTAATATTTGTTTTTTCTGGAAACATTGGAACACAATTTTTCATCGATCCCAGTAGCCCTTTAAAAAGCAATAAAATGTATACAACTCGTTACGTTGTTCATGATGTACAAACTTAATCTGAATACCCAAGAGAAATCGCGTGAGTTCCAGACGGGAATCAACCTGTAACTAGAAATACGTGTATCCGCAATAACCCCTCACCAGCCTTTTCTACACCCCCTTTTCTAAGGGGGGCCTTAGAGTTTCTTTTCCCATCCAGACACAGACTACGTCATATACACATCAAGGTTATTTTCTCCGGATTCCGAAGCTTTACAAGAATAAAAACTCTAACTCTAGTCCTAACCCTGAAATAAAGGAATACTAACCCTACTTTTAACTAAACGGATCGACGATAATCTTAAATGGAATACCAATACCGAATACATAGTCAAAAAGGCTACCAAGCGTCTCTTCCTCCTCAAAGTACTCAAAAGCTATCATTCACCTGTTAGTGATATGAAAAGATTCTATACTGCGGTGATCAGGCCAATTTTGGAATATGGCGCACAAGTATATGGAACGGTAGCCTAACCAAAGATCAAAGCCATAACATCGAACGGATCCAGAAGCGAGCACTTGGAATAATCTATTCAGAATACGACTCAACCTCGTACCCAGGGCATTTTGCCTCCACGCGGTGGAAGGTCGGCGAAAATGGCCCTGGGATCGGCTGGTCGATTCCATATTATTATAATATCAAAATTATAATATCAAAACACCGAGATATTCTGGGTGTCATGTGACCAGCCGATCCCAGGGGTCGCCACCTACCTATACTATCAAGTTTTGTGATTGGTTGATTAAAACAATAAAACAATAGAATCAACCACAAAGAAACCAATGCCCTAACCACCTTTGTTCCATATAGTCAATCACAAAACCTGTTCATTTTAGGTAGATATTTACCGGATCCCAGAGCCATTTTCGCCGACTTTCCACCAAAAGGAGGCAAAATGGAAAAATACTCTGGGAACGAGGTTGAATACGACTACGACCGTGTACTAAATCATGCACAGATTACAACTCTGAAACATTTGTGTTGACCTTATGAAAAGATTGTCAAACCCCCATCCTGTAAACTACATAACCTATTACCAGAAATGATTGGTCAAGTTAGGGAAAGGGAGATGAGGCCAAATGGCCATAAATATTATAATTCTAAAACGAAAACCGAACGGTTTAGGAGAAATCCAATTTCCTACACCATTGATGAATATAATCGAACATTGAGTCCTTAGACGTTTGATAGATTTAACTGTGATTAGTTGATAATTTTAATGTTGATTATTAGAATTTAGAACTCTAATTGTAAATATTTAAATTTTATAGATTATAGCTAAATGATACATATACTGTATATCTCCAACTTTTTAATTAAAATATGTAATGCGCATTTTAAATTAGCTTTTTAGACAGCTATTATATGTGTAAACCTTGAATAATAATAATAATAATAATAAACTAAATATTTCAATGTGTAATATTCTGTGTCCGATACACGAAGTAGCAGCCCAAACAAATCGCAAAAAGCCGTTTTCGTCATACGTAGATTTTGAACGTTATCTCGGCCAATATTTACTCGATTTCAATTCTGAAAACAGATTTGGAATTACCGAGTCTAAATACTGATACTAAATAACATACGTGTCTAATATATTACGAGAACGCGTGTATACTCTTCGTAAATCGGCAATCAGGCAGCCGCTTCGACGTATATTATTTTGAACGTTATCTCGATCAATATTTACTTGATTTCAATTCTGAAAACAGATTTGGAATTAGCGATTATATTATTATTATATTACTCAAACGTGTATACCTCGTAAAAACCTGTTTATGTAGTTCGTCAGATCACAAATCGCCAATGGCCGCTTCGCGTTGTCTGCCAATTATTTATAGGGTTTTTCTATGCCAGTCAAATTTTGGGACGGGTCCCCCCTCAGAACAATTGAAGTCTCTGAAATGCCATTTTCTGCATCAGCTGAGAGCACTTTTGATCAAAATCTAAAGGTCTTAAATAGAGGGTTTTCAAGAGTTTTTTAATATATTTTCATATATATAAAGATATATATATATATATATATATATATATATAATATATATATATATATATATATATATATATATATATATATATAATTTATAGACCCGGAGCGAGGGGAATTCGACGAAATATTACCCTGAGGGATATATCATCCCGAGCTGGGGTAATATTTCGTCGAATTCCCCGAGCGGAGGGTCTATAAATGATATATTATACCGAAACGATTTTGAATGCTGTCTTGAAACGTCTAGTAGAAACGTCTTGTTGTTCCTCCATTTTTTACAGCCTCGTCAGTATTCGAACTCGAATTCCCCGCTGAATACGTCATCAGCGGGGAATTCGAGGTTAAAGCGGGGAATTCGAGTTTAAATTGACTGCTCACGTGGTACAAATCTAGCTCTTTGATTGGACAATTTATAGTTGAGGTATAATATATATATTCAGCTTCATGAGTAATTTCGTATCCATTAGCGAATCCCTACTGTCGCATGCACACCCTGGGACTACCCATAATACGACGTGTAAAATATTATACGAACGATTATTTCAAGGGTGTTGCATAGTGTTAAGTTTTTAAAAAGGTTCTTAATTATTTTATCAAGCAAAAATAGTGAAACCTGTCTGGCTAAGCTTAAATAACTGGGCTTAAAGAACTGGGCCCTGAATGTACATTTCTAAGTGATGTATGAATTTTGAACCTGAACCTGAATTTTGTGATCTTAATATTGCATGTACTTTACAGTATCCAGGTATTAAAAGATAAAGAGCTGGAACTATATTTTGGTGTTTTCTTGTTCGGGACTTTTCTGTAGTATACAATTAGAAACTGTTTGATTAATAACCTATTTCAAATATTAGGCTTAAAAAGGTTCTTGTTTAGTGGATGGTTCTTCGTAGCGGGTTCAAAATTTTAAATCGCTGCAACACCTGAACCGTGTTAGGACGCAATTAACAGGTAACTACAGCGTTCCCTTTTTCCTTGTAGTTGCAACAAAGTAACTTAGTCAATTTTCTTTCTATTCCCAAAGTCAAACCCCTAACCAGAAAGCAGCAATACAAAATTATCGAAACCGGCGAGACATCATTTCATATAGCAAAAACGTCATCTAATCCCCCATGACTATCTCGCCATACATATAGCGGATCGAATTAGTGCAATCACAACACGTAAATATTTAATGCGCTGCGAAGCGGCTACCAGTCTTGGTGATGGAAAACATTAGGTACACAATAAGATTTCCTTGTTTATTACTCCATTAAAAATCTGAAATGTAACCAGGTAAGTCGCCGACAGTAATGGCCCGTGAATCCGGTGCCGATTGGATGGCAGTGGTGCAGGCTTCGGCACTGGGAATGGTGCCGCTGACTCCAAAGAGAATGTCACCGGTTCCGTTTGGTTCGTTGCCGAACAAGCGCGTTGTAATTAATGTGTCTGGAAGGCGCTATGAAACGTGGGAAGCTACTTTAACCCGTCATCCGAACACCCTACTTGGCAGCAAGGAACGAGAGTTTTTTCTAGACAAGGAAACGGGCGAGTATGTCTTCGATCGAGACCCGAGTATCTTCCGCCATATTCTGAACTATTACCGGACAGGGAGGCTACATTTCTCGTACTACAACTGCAGCAAGGATTTTGAGGACGAGTTTCGATTTTTCGGAATCCCGTTCGACGGCTTTGACTCTTGCTGTTGGAACGAGGTGAACGACTCGCACGAAGCACAGACGTTCATCGAGACGACGATGGCCAAATTGAAATTGCGAGTGTCTCGGACTCGTTTCGATACCGTCCGTGAGATGATCTGGGATGCATTCGAGAATCCTCAACGAACGCGAGCAAGTAGAATTGTGTACAACGTTATCGTGGTCGCTGTTGCGTTGAGCTTAATAGTGACCACGGGTCAAACGATCCGTTGCAGTAGCGGGAAAAAATGCGGCGAGGAATTCCACGATATATTCCTGTACACGGACGGAGCGTGTGCTTTCATATTCACCGTCGAGTACGCCGTAAAACTCTACGCCGTGCCGTATAGGAAGGCGTTCGTTAAAAGCTTGGAAAGTTTTATCGATATTCTTGCCATCTTACCGTTCTATTTTGACCTCTTAGAAGAACAGGCCACCGAGTTAAAGTCGTTTTCCATTCTCAGGGCGTTTCGAGTCTTTCGCGTTTTTAAACTTCTTAAGAAATCAACTCAGTTGAAAACCTTACTCGTAACGTTCCGTAATGCTGCTCCCGAGATGGGTTTGCTATGTTTTATATTCTCGATGGGAACAATCATGTTTGCCACTTGTATTTATTACTTGGAGAAACACGTAACAGACACAACGTTCACAAATATTCCATTGGCGGTATGGTATGCTATCATTACGGCTACAACTATCGGGTAAGTTCAGGGTATTTTTAGCTGTACGACCGACTTCCAAATAATCCATATCATTGTATTTTTTAAAAATTGATTAAGACCACGTTTTGGTACAGTTTACATGCATGCAAGTGGATGAATCCAAAATAAAAACTTCCCGGTTTGCTCACGCGTCCGGAAATGTTGAATCCGGAATCTAAAATAGAAATTTTGTATCTGAATACGTATGAATCCGGAATCTTTTGTTGTGTAAAGTCTTCTTATAAGTAATACCATGACATGAGGGAAATAGTGATTAAATGCCCCGAAACCCGAGGGAGGATTTGTGGAAGTCCCAAGGGCGAAGCCAGAGGGACTTCCACAAATCGTCCCGAGGTTTGAGGGGCATTTAATCAGTGATTTCCCGATATGTCATGGTATTAGTTTGTAATACCATGATTGACGAGGTAATATAATAATTGTCTTGATTATTTAATGCATTTCTTTGTTGTGTAAAAGAGTATTATTTGGATTTTTGCTCAATGCTCATGCATGTGTTACGGGAAAAATTATAAATTTGCGGGAAAAATTATAAATTACAAATTAAAAATTATAAATTATAAAAAATACGGGAATAATTATAAATTTGCCGGTTAGAGGGCGAATTAGAAATCAAATCGCCCGGTGAGAACAAAAGAAACCGATGCAATCATGGTATTACAATAACCATGAATATTTTCCTTCCGCGATCATACGATTTGCGGTGCAAGCTAACAGAGCGGTAAGTACTTCATCTTATGGAATATAGTGGATCCATACTGAACATCATCCTAAACCTGACCCTAAACATAAACATAAATCTAATCTTAAATCTAATCCTGATCCTAACTGTGGATCCACTATATCTCATAAGATGAAGTACCTACGTACAGATCAGCCGAGACAATCCGCGAAATGCTTACTAATTACCATTCCCGCATAACTCGCATGCATGTCTCACAAGATTCATCAGTGTTATAAACGATACGAATCCGAATACTCCCGTAGTGTAAACAACCTACGAATCCGAATACTCATGCAGTGTAAACAACCTACGATTCCGAATACTCCTGTAGTATTGTAAACAACCTACGAATCCGAATACTCCTGTAGTATTGTAAACAACCTACGAATCCGAATACTCCTGTAGTATTGTAAACAACCTACGAATCCGAATACTCCTGTAGTATTGTAAACAACCTACGAATCTGAATACTCCTGTAGTATTGTAAACAACCTACGAATCCGAATATTCCTGTAGTATTGTAAACAACCTACGAATCCGAATACTCCTGTAGTATTGTAAACCACCTACGAATCCGAATACTCCTGTGTGTAAACAACCTGCGAATCCGAATATACTCATGCAGTGTAAACAACCTACGAATCCGAATACTCCTGTAAACAACCTACGAATCCGAATACTCCTGTAGTAGTGCAAACAACCTACGAATCCGAATACTCCTATAGTGTAAACAACCTACGAATCCGAATACTCCTGTAGTGTAAACAACCTAGGAATCTGAATACTCATGCAGTGTAAACAACCTACGAATCCGAATACTCATGCAGTGTAAACAACCTACGAATCCGAATACTCCTGTAGTGTAAACAACCTAGGAATCCGAATACTCCTGCGCTGTAAATAACCTAGGAATCTGAATACTCATGTAATGTAAACAGCCTAGGAATCCGAATACTCCTGCAGTGTAAACAGCCTAGGAATCCGAATACTCCTGCAGTGTAAACAACCTAGGAATCTGAATACTCATGTAATGTAAACAGCCTAGGAATTCGAATACTCCTGCAGTGTAAACAACCTAGGAATCTGAATACTCCTGTAGTGTAAACAACCTAGGAATCCGAATACTCATGCAATGTAAACAGCCTAGGAATCCGAATACTCCTACGGTGTAAACAACCTAGGAATCGGAATACTCCTGGGAATCCGAATACTCCTGCAGTGTAAACAACCTAGGAATCTGAATACTCCTGTAGTGTAAACAACCTAGGAATCCGAATACTCCTGCAGTGTAAATAACCTAGGAATCCGAATACTCCTGCGGTGTAAACAACCTAGGAATCTGAATACTCCTGTAGTGTAAACAACCTAGGAATCCGAATACTCATGCAATGTAAACAGCCTAGGAATCCGAATACTCCTACGGTGTAAACAACCTAGGAATCCGAATACTCCTGCGGTGTAAACAACCTAGGAATCTGAATACTCCTGTAGTGTAAATAACCTAGGAATCTGAATACTCCTGCGGTGTAAATAACCTAGGAATCTGAATACTCCTATAGTGTAAATAACCTAGGAATCCGTATACTCCTGTAGTGTAAACAACCTAGGAATCCGTATACTCATGCAGTGTAAACAACCTAGGAATCCGAATACTCCTGTAGTGTAAACAACCTAGGAATCCGAATACTCGTGTAGTGTAAACAACCTGGGAATCTGAATACTCCTGTAGTGTAAATAACCTAGGAATCTGAATACTCCTGCGGTGTAAATAACCTAGGAATCCGTATACTCCTGCGGTGTAAATAACCTAGGAATCTGAATACTCCTGCAGTGTAAACAACCTAGGAATCCGAATACTCGTGTAGTGTAAATAACCTAGGAATCCGAATACTCATGCAGTGTAAACAACCTAGGAATCCGAATACTCGTGCAGTGTAAACAACCTAGGAATCTGAATACTCCTGCAGTGTAAACAACCTAGGAATCCGAATACTCCTGCAGTGTAAACAACCTAGGAATCCGAATACTCGTGTAGTGTAAATAACCTAGGAATCTGAATACTCCTGCAGTGTAAATAACCTAGGAATCCGAATACTCCTGCGGTGTAAACAACCTAGGAATCTGAATACTCCTGCAGTGTAAACAACATACGAATCCGAATACTCCTGTAGTGTAAACAACCTAGGAATCCGAATACTCCTGCAGTGTAAATAACCTAGGAATCCGAATACTCCTGTAGTGTAAATAACCTAGGAATCTGAATACTCCTGCAGTGTAAACAACCTAGGAATCCGAATACTCCTGTAGTGTAAACAACCTAGGAATCCGAATACTCGTGTAGTGTAAATAACCTAGGAATCCGAATACTCGTGTAGTGTAAATAACCTAGGAATCCGAATACTCATGCAGTGTAAACAACCTAGGAATCCGAATACTCGTGCAGTGTAAACAACCTAGGAATCTGAATACTCCTGCAGTGTAAACAACCTAGGAATCCGAATACTCCTGCAGTGTAAACAACCTAGGAATCCGAATACTCGTGTAGTGTAAATAACCTAGGAATCCGAATACTCCTGCAGTGTAAACAACATACGAATCCGAATACTCCTGCAGTGTAAATAACCTAGGAATCCGAATACTCGTGTAGTGTAAACAACCTACGAATCCGAATACTCCTGCAGTGTAAATAACCTAGGAATCCGAATACTCGTGTAGTGTAAATAACCTAGGAATCTGAATACTCCTGCAGTGTAAATAACCTAGGAATCCGAATACTCCTGCAGTGTAAATAACCTAGGAATCCGAATACTCCTGTAGTGTAAATAACCTAGGAATCTGAATACTCCTGCAGTGTAAACAACCTAGGAATCCGAATACTCCTGTAGTGTAAACAACCTAGGAATCCGAATACTCGTGTAGTGTAAATAACCTAGGAATCCGAATACTCATGCAGTGTAAACAACCTAGGAATCCGAATACTCGTGCAGTGTAAACAACCTAGGAATCTGAATACTCGTGCAGTGTAAATAACCTAGGAATCCGAATACTCCTGTAGTGTAAATAACCTAGGAATCCGAATACTCCTGCAGTGTAAATAACCTAGGAATCCGAATACTCCTGTAGTGTAAATAACCTAGGAATCTGAATACTCCTGCAGTGTAAACAACCTAGGAATCCGAATACTCCTGTAGTGTAAACAACCTAGGAATCCGAATACTCGTGTAGTGTAAATAACCTAGGAATCCGAATACTCATGCAGTGTAAACAACCTAGGAATCCGAATACTCGTGCAGTGTAAACAACCTAGGAATCTGAATACTCCTTCAGTGTAAACAACCTAGGAATCCGAATACTCATGCGGTGTAAACAACCTAGGAATCTGAATACTCCTGCAGTGTAAACAACCTAGGAATCTGAATACTCCTGTAGTGTAAACAACCTAGGAATCCGAATACTCATGCAGTGTAAACAACCTAGGAATCTGAATACTCCTGCGGTGTAAATAATCGAGGAATCCGAATACTCATGCAGTGTAAACATCCTAGGAATCCTAATACTCATGCAGTGTAAACAACCTAGGAATCTGTAGTGTAAACAACCTACGAATCCGAATACTCATGCAGTGTAAACAACCTAGGAATCCGAATACTCCAGGTTGTTTACAATACTGCAGGAGTATTCGGATTCGTACGTTGTTTACACTTCAGGAGTATTCAGATTCCTAGGTTGTTTACACTGCATGAGTTTTCGGATTCCTAGGTTGTTTACACTGCACGAGTATTCGGATTCCTAGGTTGTTTATATGCATGAGTATTCCGATTCCTAGGTTATTTACACTACAGGAGTATTCAGATTTCTAGGTTGTTTACACCGCTACCGTACGAATCCGAATAGTTGGCCTAAAAATATATATATATATACTGGAACAGAGACTAACGGACAGTGTATATACAACGGATATCTCCATACAACAGACTGTAAGCTTCGGTCACGATTTTATTTACTTTAACCAATGAAACTATAGAAAACCTCAAGACATGCAGCAGACACCTACAAACAACGGACAGCATGTTGGGTCGCGAAGAGTCCGTTATATGGAAGTTGTACTGTAAATTATAACACTCTAATGAACTTTATATACATTGTTGTAATAATTATGGGAACGTGGAGTTAACCATGCGATACATGGACGATCATCAAGCTCACATTATGCTCAGCAAATGTATATCTGTAGCTCTATAGGTAAAGTGTCTAACCTACGATCAGAAGGTTACAGGTTCAATCCCTGTTTGTGGCTCAGAAACGAGCATTTGAGTTTGATGAGATTATTCATGAATTTTCGATATATTGACGATCATTCTCGAGTTTACCTTATCTGAATAATCACCTCGTGCATATCCTGATCTTCTTTATAAGCGGTTATTATTGGGAGAGAAACTATAATGGATTATTAATGCATTATCGATATGTTGACCTTTTATTCTCGCAAAAACTGACAAGCGTGTAAATATATAGAAGTAAACTGTGTACCTCAAAAACATCAATTTATCCTGAGACTTCAAATCATCTGTCTTGGAGCTGATTATGAAAGCATAACAATCAAATAATCTCTCTATAAAGGAATTTGCTTTCAACGAAATAAATCCTAGATGATAAGAAGGAATGCTAGATCTAATAAGGAGTGTTTTATAGTAAAACTAATAGTTTAAGAATAGTCTGATTTCATAAGCCGTAGATATTTTTAATTCTAGTAATGCATATGTTTTATAATGTAATATTTTGTGAAATGCATAGTGATTTCACACTTTGTTATAGTATATATGCAGTTTTTAAACCAGTTTATTAACAATAATAATTATCTTTTTCTAGTTACGGTGACATGGTTCCAGCAACGGTGGGAGGAAAACTCATTTCAGCGGTATTTCTTATGTTGGGAGTCCTCATTGTATCGTTACCAGTACCATTCATAGAAGATAAATTGCTGCATCAACAGCAACTTCAGTTGACCGAAGATCGCTTAGAGATGAGGCTAAAAGCAATTATTTTGAAAGCGGAAAATCGTCGCGATCATAGCAATAGCTCTAGGTGTGCGATGCAGCGAGTATCATCCAACGATACAGCGATAAATTAACTGAGAAGATACCCAGAGGGATGTTAAGTTGGAAGCACGGACGTACCGAGATGGGAGTCGGGGATTAGGAGAAGTCCCTTTTCTTCTTATCTTCGTTTAAAAAACAATTTTATCATTGGCCGCCATTTGATGTTCCCATGTCAAACTAGGGAGTTTACACTGTATTATTTACACTGCAGTTTGTAGAGTATGGCAGAACTCGACGAGATCTCGCGCGTGCAAATGCATTTTAGTGGCGTGCATCACGTGCAAACGAACAGGAACCTGGCTCCTGCGTGCATCTCTTGGCGACAATCAACCAACAACTTCTGAGGATATATAAAGCTAGATTGTAGAGCAAGTACTTCCTTTAAAGCTGTAATCAAATGAGTGTGCAAGTCATCTCAACCAGCCACTCTGAATAATTTCCCGAAAATATCATGTACCGTACGTGACAAAGAAAAAAACTTGTTTAAAACAATCATGAAACCTATATTTTGTTAATTTGGGAGTTCGAACTACCGCCACAGCAATTCGCTCTCGTTTGGTTACAGTTTAATAAGTTACAAAGTGGCACAACTGTCAATCGCCCACGGTCATTTCGATCTGATCGAAATCTTACCCCCAACTTGTTAAAGCTCTATCGCGCTGCCCCTGACTTCTCTTGGAACAAAGTAGTATCACACATGCATAGAATATACAAACTCCTCCTCAATTGGTGGAAAAATGTATTCGGCGTGCGATATGACATTTTGGTGTGCACAATGACAAAGTAAAAAAAAACTTGTGCGTGCACTTGCCATACTCTGCAAACTGGAGTTTAGAGAGCGTTCAATGGCTGGGCTTGGTACCGAAGAGTAATGGGTTGGGTAAGCTAAATGTTTTTGGCAATAAAAGGTTGGGTAAAATTGTTTTTGTAATTATAAATATTGGGTAACAAATTTTAACACAAAAAAGAAATAGAATAAAATAAATCAGTGTTTAATGTCTATAATTACAACTGACGGATTCAACATTGCTTTAAAGGTAACATGTACTGTTGAAGTGTTACACTGTACGATACTCATGTATATACATGTATAAAATATTATTTTATGCATGTATATACAGTATTATTAAGTCTATTTACAGTACATATATACATGATATAAATCAGGTATGTAATACAGTAAACACCCGCTATGAAGAACCTACATTTTTCCAAACCAGCCTGGGATAGGTTCTTATATATTTGATATCTAACAAAAAATCAGGGTGTTAGGTTCTTATAAATTAGTTTGTAATTATTTTACCACACAAATGCAAAAAACTGGAGAAAGACAACTCAATAAACCATAAAGCCACAATTCAGTAACTGATAAACACTTATGTCAATGAGATGATATGGATGAAATTAACTATGGGCAGTACTTTCAGTTTTCTTTGTAGATGATAAGAGTATAAGACTAGTATATAACAATATTAAGGTACATCTTCCTTAACAGTGAACAGTTCTATTACTGCTACAGCTCATAGCAGTACACTGTTACATGACTCACATGCAGCTGTTGGTGTTCCCACTTCCACAGTGTAGATTATATCTAAAAAATTTTAGGACTTTGCTATACAGTGGAATTATAAATTGATTTTGTGACATAAGAACCTATTTCAAATATCAGGCTCAAACAGGTTCTTATTGAGAGGGGCACAAAATCCCTAATTTCAGCCTGAGGTTCTTATAGGTGGAAGGTTCTTCATAGCGGGTGTTTACTGTATAGCATGTATATGGTTGCATCAAAATAATCCATCTATAAATGGTTGATTAGAAGAAAAATTCAGTGTTTGAAAAGTTCGGTAAAAACTTTTTTTAATTTCAACTTGTTTCTCTTCGGTACCAATCCCTGTCATAAATAATGAACGCTCTCTTCGCAAACACGACGGCAACATCAACAACGACGACAGCATCTATTTTATATTAGAATTCTTCACGTCAAATCCCAACACTGTCCTCGTTCTTCGTAGGGAGGTAGTGGCCGAAATATAGTCTTCAACCACGCAAATCAACCACAGAGTGCGCATGACCAGGACTAAATTAATCCCACAAGCGTTATGTCTTTGGTTAATATATAGGTTTAAGCAACATTAGGCGGGATTGAACTCTAGGCGGGGTTATGGTTGTTTAAACCTATAGATTAACGTAAGACATAACGCTTGTGGGATTAATTTAGTCCTGCTCATGCGCACTCTGTGGTTGAAGACAACAATGTGGTCACCATTGTACATCCTATAGGACGATGTTAACATACGGATTGAAACTAGAAACTTCGAGCCATACCTAATTGAGGATAGCCAGGGATAATATGATCATCGTGACGTCACACTTTTGAAAACGTCCGCTTTATATAAATTTGCGAAAACGAAAACGAATTTGTGTTGACGGGGCCTTGATTAACGAGCATCAGCGCATATCCGCACGTTAACAGCAAACAGCGAGCTACCCAGTAGTGACTTACTCGCCTCATATAATAATTATAGAGAAGATGCACGACGTTATCTTCAACGAGGACCTCGGCATTGAAAACAATAGATCAATTATTCATGTAAAACAAAAAGACTAGATAATTTTTATTCTCAACACCGTCCTGGTTCTGTATACAATGCACTCTGAGCATTTCCATGTCTTCAGGACAACGACGTTCACTAATTGCCTGCTGGAACTGAAGAGAGCTTTTGCTTACTATCAAATATGTGCAAACTTTCTAGTATCTCGGTATATCTCCGATTTTTACGGCAATGTGAAATTGTAGAATTTCTAGTCGTGAAAAGATGCCTTAAAGGACATTGGCAGCAAAAATTAAGTTTGTCTAATATGAAAGAACTCGTAAAATGATAGAGTAACATATTTTACAACTTTCCCATATTTTACTTCGTTTTTGAAATATTTCAGTTTGTTTGATATGTAAATGAGATGGTCTCTGACGTCAGGTGTTGGGTAGGGAATTTTCACACATTAAAAAAGGTCTTATATCTCAGTGATTGCTAAGTTTACAGCGTTCATTATCATGAGGAGTTATTATACGCACATTTTCAAGTAAATTTGTGAAACAAACTTGAAGATGGAACTCATATTCTAATGTGTGAAACTTCTCTACCCAACACCTGACGTCAGAGACCATCTCATTTACATATCAAACAAACTGAAATATTTCAAAAACGAAGTAAAATACGGAAAAGTTGTAAAATATGTTACTCTATCATTTTACGAGTTCTTTCATATTAGACAAACTTACTTTTTGTTGCCAATGATCTTTAATGCCCCCTGTAATCAAATTTTTTGTATCCCGAATTTTTACATATTCGTAAAGAGCATGGTGTTCTTACTTAACTTGCCAAATTTCAAGCAATCGCGAGCATGGGAAATACCCTTTTCAGACTGTTTTTGTACGAGATTATACGGGCGCCTCCATTACTCGAACATGTTGCGATTAGAGGAAGTGACGTCAAAGACTCAACTCTGGATAGCTGTGTATGAATATAAAGCTACTTGGGAAATCTTTCTATTGTAACTTGTCGTATAATTTTCATAAAGCTTGTCACGTGTTGAGTCTTTGACGTCATAATCACATAAGATAAGATAACAACTTTATTTCAAGAGGGTAGTACCTTATAAAGATTGACAAACCTGTGGCCCTCGATAATACTCTGCTGTGGAATCGCGGGCTCGTCTGGAACAAGTTTTGAGCAATGGCGACTTGGGCGACTTTGGAGGTTAAATTTCTTGTGATAGAATGTTTGTTGTTCATTTTTTTGGCAAATGCGAACATTTATTAACCTAAAATGATGTTCTGTAACAAAAAATGCCAGGGGCACTTTAAGCTTTCAATGCAATTGTGTCTGTCTAGCAAACTTTCCGACGGAGTAATAAAGACGGATCAAAAGCTTAAGCTGATACGGTCAGCCACTCCATCACCCCGTCTTGGGTCCGCTGGACTGAAAAACGGGCCGGGCTTAAAGGGCGCGAAGATTAGGCACTGGCCAGCATTATAATGGTCAACAATCTGCACCACAAGTTTGGCCAAATTTTATACAATTCTCGATTATTCGAACCCGGTTTTTTTCGTTCAGCTAACGCCGCAATTTGTAGCGTGTGACATTGTCTTTTTGCGACAGTTTACAAGTTGCTCGAAAAGTAAATCCGATTTCTAATTTGCAACAAACATATCACCACATCCAAGTTAAGTAGGCAAAAGATGGGATTTTTTTTACTGTTTAACTAAAACTCTCTTACAGTACAGGAACTAAATTATCGAGCATA
The DNA here is from genome assembly GCA_035772405.1 of Chrysogorgia sp. JL179-B06. Taxonomy (NCBI): domain Eukaryota; kingdom Metazoa; phylum Cnidaria; class Anthozoa; order Scleralcyonacea; family Chrysogorgiidae; genus Chrysogorgia; species Chrysogorgia sp. JL179-B06. Next base: position 4,729,989 of record JAYKKM010000047.1, read on the forward strand.
TACATACAAAATATTAGTTAAATCTATATAGCTATACTATCGCTATAGTTGATATTATACATAAAGTTTAATTACTTGAAAAATACTTAAACTAGTAACAAATTCCTCAGTCCTTTTCGTTTTAAAGTACTTTGTATTTCCAAAAAGAGGAATGTCATTTGAATATGTTCTTAGATTATATACTGTATCTTTGTTTCTTGCCCTTGCGAGGAGAAATTGCAAAGTTTTAACCTTTATTTTAGTAATATAGTCCTTACAAATATGTATACGTCGACTCCATAGCGTACAGGTATCTCAGCACATGGTTTACTGCAGTAAGCATATTTGTCATAAATGGACAATTTTGGTGTCCTTACCATTTAAATCATAATGTTAAATATGGAATGGGGGATATTTAATTTAAGTATAAGTATAGTTTAAAACACGAGCATGCAGCAGTGTTTAATTTATAGGGTTTCAAACACGAGGCGATAGCCGAGTTAAACGTGAGTTTTGAACGGCTTCAAAAACGACTGCATCTAAATAACCATGTTTACCAACTATTTCAGTGATTCAAGCCATTTTTGGCGAGAAAATCGAAAGAAAAGTTTATGTAAATCAGGACGAATCTTTATCACCATATAAAGACACGATACTGTTATGATTTTCCTTTGTGTTTCACAATAATGGCGGCGACGCAAAACGGTGCTTTGATTTTCCTTTGTGTTTCACAATAATGGCGGCGACGCAAAACGGTCAAATTTTAAAAATAAGCTCATAATCTGGCAACCTCGTACCCAGGGTCTTCTCAGGAGTGGAGCGAGGGGAGCTAGAAGACCCTGGTAGAGGCTGGTCACGTGACTCCAAGGATATTGGATTATTTTGTAACCTGGCTTATTCTCGCTTATATCATCCGGGGGGCCGGATCGCTGTGAAAACATACCACAAACTTCTATAATTGAAAGTATAAACAGTATATGGATAATTTAAAAAGATTACAATTTATTGGAAAGACAGTACGGACTGCAGACAAGTTGAAAGCCTTGAAAGATGGTGGATTACTTCGAAAAATACGTTGATTTACTGGACATTTGTTGCTATCATAAGATGATTATGTACATGATTAGTATTAGCATTACGAACATGATTAGTATTTAAAATAATAGTCATAGTCTGACTGTATTAAAATTGTAAATTCGAACTGTTCTGGCGTTGATCATAGGGACTTTAAGATCTACGACGGCAACCTGGGACGGCGACAGCAGTAAAAGCAATACAAATTTTAGCATTTGAATGAAACCACGGTCGATTTACTAGCGTATTTGACACTCCAAGCTTGTTTTGTGATCTCCAAAACGCTTCAATATTCCTAAAACGATTGTCTGTGTTTAAGTCAGTCTTAAGTCACATCTCTCCGCGAGTTACCGTCGTCCTAAAGACGTGAAAATTCTCTCAGTGGCGTTGTAAACAGAACGAGAACGGCGTTGAAATTACTCTTGGGAATAAAAATTATTCATTCTTATTGTTTCGCATGAATATTCTTTTGTTTGAACGACGTCCACGTCCTAGGTTGCCGTCGTAGATCTTAAAGTCCCTAATTTTATCTTATGACAGCAACAAATGTCCGTAAATCAACGCATTTTTCGAAGTAATCCACCATCTTTCAACTTCTGTCTGCAGTCCGTACTGTCGGCTTTCCAATAATTGTAATATTTTTAAATTATCCATATACTGTTTATACTTTCAATTATAGAAGTTTGTGGTATGTTTTCACAGCGATCCGCCCCCCCCCCCCCCCCCCCCGAATGGCCCAGAAGACGATTTCTCGCCACTGAACGGGATAAATGGCGTGTTCACGCTCCCTCTACGGATAATTTGGTGGTGTACTTAAATGAAGAAAACTAAACCAAATTTCCATCGCAGTATCACTGATAGCACTTAATCTTGAAATGCTGGAATACGCCAATTATAGCGGGTCTGGCTGGAACTATCTACAATGTAGTCTCTAAAACTACAGATTCTGAAACCACTATTTCGTCACTATTCACACGTTGGTAAACATTATTTCGTGGTGGACCTCCATTTGCCTCCGGATGGCTCGTCATTCTTCGGTCTGTATTCTCCAATAACGTTTTTGTTTCATCAAATAAAGCCTCGATCATCGACTTGCCATCTTCCGTCGCCTTTTCAATGCTCGACTTAACAAGTTTTTCGCCTTCATTTTTCGCAATAATTTCTATCTGTTCTTTAAAGGCGGCGACAGCAGCTTCTGCTTCAAGCTTCTCGTAGTCTTGCACGGTCGGCAATACATGGGGATCTGAAAAGCAACACTTTCGGATCGTTAAATAAAAGAAAGTGAATACCAGGGCGGACAAAAACATGCCCCAAGAAATCACTGTCGATCGAGACTTTGCTTCGCTTATCTCCTTCTGTAACGTAACTTGTTTCTGTGGGGACATTTTTTTTAAAACAGCCTGGGAAGGCTCTTGTCCAACGATGATGCAAACATAAAATTGTGTGTTGGCGAAAGCAAGCACAAGCCAGACGAATCCAATGAACGTGCTCCTTCTAATGGCTTTTAATGTTCTTTGGCACACATGGAAGCGATCAAATTTCCCCCGGTAGCAACCAGTGACCGAGTCCAAAAACGACTTATTGAGTAGCAGGGCAAGCACGAAAAAGCATATGGATGGGCCGAACAGAAAGAGACAACCATAAACTCGGTGACCCGTCGCTGGGCAGTCATAGAATGTCTTCGTTGTTATAATCTGCTCGAGGGCGTAGACCAGAAGGATAAGTATTATAGGCTTTGTCGTATTTTGCGTTGACGAATAATCTAGTAAATCCTTCGTGTATCTCTTGATATTAGTGAAAAATCCCTGAAAATTCATGTTGATGTTTCAGGTTAGCTTTACGAGGTATTCCTAAATCTTTGGCCGTTCAGTTGCGATATTGAGTAAGTGAAACTGAAAGAGAAATTGCCCATAAAAGTGATTAATTATTAAAAATGAAATCGAAATGTGTCATTCGGATACTTTCCAATAACTAATGTTTGATAATGGATAAACATTTAGATTTATAATAAGGTTTTAGCAATTTTTAACGCACTCTACAAACAAAGCATTTACTGCTAACTGCATAACAATTAAACTAAAATAAAATCAACATATGAGATAATAAGATAATGTTTAAAATATTCGCGTCGGAATTGTATGCGATTTACAATGGCGAGCCGAAAAATCAACGAAAATACGACTTAATAAATAAAGACTTAGTAAAGTACGACTTGTATTACGACGGAATATGTCTGCATTCTCTATATAGGTATATATAATTACGTGAAGGCATTTTCGCTCTCGCAACACTATATGAGTGGCGTAATAGAAACACGAGAGATATGTAGGCAAGTGTTTTCCCAACTTCTCGAGTATTTTTATTACTTCGCGACGGTTTCGATTACGTTATAGAGACCGGGCAAACGTATCCATTATTTTCATAAAAATAATTCAGAAACAATTGCTTATATTTTAAAGAATTACTATATTTCTTTTGATTCTGATTTAATGTAAATTCTCATTAGTTATACTACGTTATTCCGTCTCTGTAGCCTGACTATAGTAATTAGCTAACCTGTAATCATAGAGTGCAGAGAGTAAATATTACTTTATAACAACTTATCGCATCCCTGGCTAGCCCTCGATTTTATTTCTTCCCCCTGTTACATATATAATTTTTCCATCGGTTCGCATAAGATATTTGAAGTATTGTAAAACTTTATTTTAGTGTCAATTAATGCATGTATTTAGCTATACAACTAATTGAGGATACTAACTTCTATGTACACTGAGCACTGATGTATATAAGTAGCATATAGCATGACCCAAATATATAATGATCACTATAAGATTGTTGTAACGTCCTTTATGCAACCCAGTCAACAAATGAGCAAAGTAATTAAACTCTTGCATTTTATATTTGTTGGCAATAAGTAGCGCACGAGACGAAGGGTGCGTTTATTCAATCATTCAAGAAAAGGTCTTTTATCAAACTGGACGTCAACTGCAGGAATTTGGGGCGTTTGTTTGTTACCGTGTGTCAATTAAAGTTAATATAGAAAGATCAGAGCGTATATATTCACGGATCGCATAGCCAGTAGTCTATAAATTTAAAAATGTGGCCAGTACAGCCCGCAGATGTAAAATTTTATTCACTTGCAGTGATAGACTAAATAATCTGTCATTAACCATATTATTATCCGAGGTTCACAAAACACGAGGCCATGTGCCATAAAATTTATGTAATCAAATCGTATCTTCCTGTTTTGTTTTAAAGTGCCTATCCAGCCTGTGGGGATTTTACTTATTCGTAATCTTTGGGTTATAACAAAAATAAATGTAATATATCTTGTTATTCGAAAATTGCATCTTCATGCATTTCCCCCTGCTAAAGTTCACAGGAAGTGACGTCAACACAGGGACACGTGATATTTTGCGGCGTTATTCAACAGTGAATGTTTATGAAATGAGTGAATTTCAAACTTTCATGAAATGAATGAAATTCAAACTTTCGCTGTATTTCATTGCTGAATCACTCCGCAAAATATTGTGTATCCCTGCATTGACGTCACTTCCTGTGAACTTTAGCGGGAAAAAGGGCCTGAAGATGAAATTTGCAAACGACAAGATATATTATAATTTTTCTCATGAGAATCCAAAGATCATAAATATGTAAAATCCGCACATGCTGGATAGGCACTTTAAATGGGGCCAGGGTGAGAGTTCAAGGGAACAGCGGCCTCACCCTAACTATATATACATAAACAGCTTCCGTTGAGGAATAATCACATGACTGTTGTATTGCATGTTTGAAACCTAAAAATACGATGTTTTTGACATCAACATGTTTTATTGTCTTATTTGGAAGAACTTTTAAAATGATAAAGTAACTCCTTTTGAAGATTTTCGTTTATTCGCTTTCTTTTTGAGATATATCAGTTTGTTTGATATGCAAATGTCCGGAAATTACGTCACACATGCATAATGACTTATCAGAGAATGTTATAAAAGTGTGAATAACACGTGTGCGGTTTCTCCCACAACACCAAACTTCTCGATTTTAAAGGATTTCGTTCGAGAATGAAAGAGATACACACATTTCTCCAATAAGTCATTATGCATGTGTGACGTAAATTCCGGACATTTGCATATCAAACAAACTGATATATCTCAAAAAGAAAGCGAAGAAACGAAAATCTTCAAAATAAGTTACTTTATCATTTTAAAAGTTCTTCCAAATAAGACAATAAAAAATTTTGAGGTCAGGTGCACTTTAAGTATAAACTGTATATTTTATATGCCACGAATAAAACCAGTGTGAACCATCCGGCTATATAATAACGGATTAATTGACATGAAATAAACAAAGATGCTGTTGCAGTTTCTAAAAAGAACCGAATATTATAAAATTTACGGGAAAATAAGAGTACGTCATGTACTTAATACCGCGCATAGTACCGCCTACAATAGAGAACACAAGACAGAGATTTTACTGCATACAAATTTGCATATATGAGTACTAGTCAGAGATTTAATGCAAGTAGAAGAGTATTTTCATCACAACATTTAGATTAAAACCGTGATAAGCTATGTTTTGTAAAAGATTATACTAGCAACATTTCATATATACCATTACGGGCCAGCATGACTAAATATTTAACAAGATAGAAGTATTAAACGTTTAACTTGTAGTTCCGCGTATACTCCTCGCTCAATTGGTATATACAACTGAGGAGTGCCAGTCATAATTCGCATGGCAAGAGATCAAAATTAATCGGTACGTTGCTAAATTCAAAATACCATCTCACGAAAACTGATTCAACTTCAAGACAATTTAACGAGACATCTTCATCCTGCGAATATCAGATATATCACAAAAAAACATATCGCATGGTGCTTTATGTAATTCATGCATAACAGTCTCATGATGTACTTAACTTCATTGGTTTTGAGCATCAAATTATAACCTTCGCATGAGTTACACGTACAGTATTTGCTATACATTTAAAGAACCATCTATATGAGTGATTTACCTTGATGAAAACTTTAACCAATCTTGCCTCTACCGCACAGATACAGGTGAGGTATATCCAACCATGTGGTTTCCGTGAACTGGTGGCAAAAATCACCAAGTGTGAATGATATATATTTGAATATCTAGCTTGATTTTGGTAATTGACATGAACTTCCTTTTGGTTACTCTTTGGGCGTTAAATGACGTAAATGACGTAAATGCATTTTCAAACATATTCATCAAATACACGTATGTACGATTAAGCACCGGTAACATTAGGGTAACATTAGTTCTTTCTTAGTTAATAAAAGGAAATGAAATTATAATTTATAAACTCTATTACTACTTCTACTGGGCAACGTCGGGCCCTAACTAACACGGTTCTTCCACATGCTAAGGGGAAGTCCCCAATATACCCTTGTAATAATGGGGTCATTCCAATAAAAACATTTGGATTTTTTGGTCCTCTGCAATGATATTTCTACCCTGAGTGGGAAGGCCCAGTCTCGGAGTTCGAAACTCCTAAAAGGCAGGAATAAGAGCTTCTAGATACACTATAAAGAAGCTCTCTACTTCATGTGAACGTGATTATTTGAACGGTACTCATGTAAAATATAATTAACAATTTTGGCAGCGACATAATCATAATTGTTATTACTAGGGCTAGGTACAGTGTTGTAGTAGGCTTTGCGCAACCACGCGGTGTACGATATCCAACCTATGTGATATATGTAAATTGCTGCCAAAAGTCTCCAAGTGGATAATGGCTATGAACTTCCTTTTGGTTGGGCGTTGATATATGACGTTGGTTGCCCCCTCCCCTTCCGTTAGCGTCTCGCGACTCTCGCGCGCGTATATATATATATTACTACCGAAAATCGCGTCCAACGGCCCTCTGAATTTAAATGTGACAAGGCGCAGTCAACGGCCTTCCAAATTGATGTAAATACTGACTCGTTGCCTTTCTGGTCTGGTTGCCTGTAATTTGTCCTGATTGTCGACAAAATTAACATATAAGAACATTTTAATAACGATTTAATACAATTATTTTGTAAAAAATGCCAAATAAACCCGCTTTACTGTTAAACTATAAAAAAGTAGAGTGTGATAAAGTAGAGTGAATTCTCGACAGTTCACCACCTTTTCGATTATTTTAATAGTCAGTAGACGGGCATCTGGATACTTGTTTGGCAGTGCGCCATCGTCATCGAGCCCGTAATCTTGATCGATGTAAGCTCGAGATTCACTTACAATAGTGCAAAGGTATTTAGCTGATTCTAATGACGAATAATTATAGTAATTTAAATACTCTTGCCCATGGAACCTTGGTCGTGTGTAAATCGGAAAATTAGATTAAAAACATGGGCAATACTATACATGCGCTTCTAGTTCGTTATCGTTTTCAGTAGTATTATTACAATTTCATTATTTCAGTTCTTAAATGGCTTATAGACAGACTCCTATCCTTACCACAAATTTACTGACACAATACAATCATTATTTAATTAACCGAGAAAATGCATTGCAAGTCCAATTCATTGCGCCGCCGAGTCAAACTAAGCTGAGCATGCCAGGAAACTGATTATAAATAATCACATCTTTAATGATCGGTAGCATCTTTTTTAACTGATTCTGACCCTAATCGTAACCCTGAGACCCGTCTAAAGCGTCTGACAAGGGGGAAATTAAATTCCTTTAGAAATATCCGGCTCTCTAGACTATTTCTAGTATTAGTAAGTGCCGATCATGCTACGTAATCTGTTTTCTCAGCTGTCTCAACCCATGCACGGTTTCCTGTAACGTCTATTTCTAGCTTCGTGACGTCCTCGTTTCATTCAATAGACAAATCACATTTCGAACTAATAGTACGACACATATTCCAACAGCAAATACATTGCCCTAGCTGACGAGTAAATACATTGTTCTAGTTCAAACCGTAAGCCCTAAAACCGTAAGTACAAAACCCTAAACCATAGTAAACCTAAACCGCCTGCACGTGGTTGTTGAAACCATTGAAAATACGATAACGCATCAAGCTTCCTTATCGTACCAATCATATACGCAATATCCGATTTTACGTTCGTTATTATAACTCAACATCTGATTTTACCTACCTAATTAATTTAACACAAACATCCGATTTTACGTATAGTAACTTTTGCATGTGCGTGATCTTCGTGCGGAAAATTAAATTCGTAAAATGCACGTGTTGTTGATTGGCGTTTCCGCTGGACATTCCACTGATAACAAGTTTACCACTTTATTTTATTCGTCTCTTCTTCACTTTCTTTCGATTTAGGGCACTACAAAAACCATCATCGGTGGATGTCCTTATTGGGAATATTATTTTTAACCCTACGATATATAATGTAGTATTTAGAAATGAAAAAGCATTGGACATGTCTTTTTATCATTTTTTATCTTTTTAGCAACACGGCGCCATGCGGTGATCCACCGCTTGGGCGTGATTACTATAAAAAATCGAATCGCTATCTAAGAAAGAATCGCTAAGAAATTGCGCTTCTATATCAAAGATACTTTCATGATGAAAGATTTTCAATTCATAGGTTTTCCTTCATTGTGAAAAGTTGTGTGAATGTTGTGTGAACGTTATCAGCGAACGTTATGACGAATAGCGGAGTCGACAAAAAACAGTAAATACGTACCTAAAATGAACAGGTTTTGCGATTGGCTATATGGAACAAAATTGGTTAGGTTAGGACATTGGTTGATTCTATTGTTTTATTGTTTTAATCAACCAATCACAAAACTTGATAGTATAGGTAGGTGATGACCCACAAAAAAACGTTCGATATGTTTTCCGGACGTAAGCATTCTCACAACGTTGATGTGCTTGCTGTTGAGCGTTGAAAGTTGAAAGTTGATGAGAGCCATGTTTGGGGCTGTTTACATCAATCCGGATTCAATTTCATTCCAGATTGAATGTGAATTCAAAGCGCGTTTACATAGGAATTCTATTCCAGGATCGAACATCGCGCGAAATCTGAAATTTCAAGATGGCGATCAATAACATTATAGCAGGTATGTTTCTTGGTGGAGGCTATTTCAGATACCTTGAAGCAGATCCGCCCCAGTATTTTCATTATTTTACACGGTCATATTCAAATCAGGCCGGGAGCCTGTTAATATATAGATGGAAGAGAACGTTGAACCTACTCGAGTAAATATTCACCATATTATTGATGAAAAAAACCCATTTTATGGCTACGTCGACACAACAGAAGAAGCGCTCTTGTAAGAGATTACGAGCTCCGAACAACAACGAAATTCACAATCTACAAGAAGACAAAAGCATTTGGAGTCCACGACCACACGTGCTTCGTGCGCAAGCTTGTGTATTAACTCATATAAACGATTTTTATTATTCTAAATTATAACTATGGTTACACAATTCCAGAATATAAATCGAGGAGCAGTTTTACATCAGCTTCACTTTGCTTTTCTTTAGTATTCCAGTTTTTCTTTATTTTGCGCTATACATATATTACGAAACTCTAAAGCCACGAGCAATGGCCTTCGCTGAAAAGATGGGAAATGGACCTTACTATTGATTGTCTGGATTTATATCGCAACTTTGTCCACGCAGCGCGTTTTTCTTGAAGCGGTATATATTATAAGACCTTGAAATTTAGTAGTGTAGAACATAGGGGTATAGGCGCAGTTTTCCAAAAGTCAGATCCATTTTTAGGAATCTGGCGATTTTCCAAAAGTCAGATCCATTTTTAGGAATCTGGCGATTTTCCAAAAGTCAGATCCATTTTTAGGAATCTGGCGATTTTCCAATTTAGGAATCTGGCGATTTTCCCAAAATCAGATCCATTTTTAGGAATCTGGCGATTTTCCAAAAGTCAGATCCATTTTTAGGAATATATATGTTTGGAAAAGTGCGTTGGTACCCCCATGTTCTATCTTTTTTGTGGTGTTTGTGGTGTTGTTATTGTTCGGTTTTGGTATGTATCGATCGTTTAAGCTATTTAAGATGATTGAGAAACCACAACTCTCTGTTATGACTATTTATCCTCTTCTCCAATTTAGTATGTTTAGGCTTCTCGTCTGATTCCTCACGTTCTACACTACTCTTAACAAAGAGTTGTCGTTTGAGCTCTTCAATCTGCTAGAGAAACAACAACTCTTTGTTAATTCTATTTATCTTTCCCCCCACTGATTCCCCACGTTCTACACTACTCTTCAAGGCTCTAGCGCTCATTACTGTGTGTGAGCGCTAGCGCCTTGAAGAGTAGTGTAGAACACGGCGGTATAAGGACAGTTTTCCAAGAGTCAGATCCATTTTTCAGAATCTGACGGTTTTCCAAAAGTTAGATCCATTTTTTTTCTTTGAATCTACACATTTAGGAAAGTCGGATCCATTAGGAATCTACACGATTTGGAAATGTGCGTTGGTACCGCCGTGTTATTTGCTGCCATGGTTTTTAGGTCCCATGTGTTGGTTAAATTTGTGGAAACCATATATTAGGTTTTTGTGGCTGCTATGGTTCAGCCAAGATTGACAAACCTGTGGCCCTCGATAATACTCTGCTGTGGAATCGCGGGCTCGTCTGGAACAAGTTTTGAGCAATGGCGACTTGGGCGACTTTGGAGGTTAAATTTCTTGTGATAGAATGTTTGTTGTTCATTTTTTTTGGCAAATGCGAACATTTATTAACCTAAAATGATGTTCTGTAACAAAAAATGCCAGGAAACGTAATGTGATATTTCGTCGCAGGGGCACTTTAAGCTTTCAATGCAATTGTCTGTCTAGCAAACTTTCCGACGGAGCAATAAAGACGGATCAAAAGCTTAAGCTGACACGGTCAGCCACTCCATGGGTCCGCTGGACTGAAAAACGGGCGGGGCTAGCGAGAACTCGATTTTTTCGCAACCCGGGTTTAAAGGGTGCGAAGATATCTGCACCACAAGTTTGGCCAAATTTTATACAATTCTCGATTATTCGAACCCGGTTTTTTTCGTTCAACTAACGCCGCAATTTGTAGCGTGTGACATTGTCTTTTTGCGACAGTTTACAAGTTGCTCAAAAAGTAAATCCGATTTCTAATTTGCAACAAACATATCACCACATCCAAGTTAAGTAGGCAAAAGATGGGATTTTTTTTACTGTTTAACTAAAACTCTCTTACAGTACAGGAACTGAATTATCGAGCATATATACATACAAAAATCTATATAGCTATACTATCGCTATACTTGATATTATACATAAAGATTAATTACTTGAAAAATACTTAAACTAGTAACAAATTCCTCAGTCCTTTTCGTTTTAAAGTACTTTGTATTTCCAAAAAGAGGAATGTCATTTGAATATGTTCTTAGATTATATACTGTATCTTTGTTTCTTGCATGCGATTGGGAGGAGAAAGTGCAAAGTGTTAACCTTTATTATAAGTAATACCATGACTTGAGGGAAATTAGCGATTAAATTGCCCGCCGCCGAGGGAAGATTTGTGAAAGTCTTATTTATGTATTATTTTATTTTAGTAATTTATTTATTTATGTATGATTTTAGTAATACCATGATTTACTCGGTTTCTTTTGTTCTCGCAGGGAAATTTAATCGCTAAATTACCCACGTTTATTTGTTTGAAAACTACTCATGCATACAAATTAGGGAAAATTTCTAATTTTTCCTCATTCCTATGATATGCATGAGGGAAATTTAGTAGAACACAAAGGATTTCTTTGTCTTCTAATTTTCCCTCATTCAAATGCGCGGGAAATTTAGTAGACAAAAACTCTGTCTCCAACCACGGGCTGGATAAGGTTCTCAAAGTTATCCTCGGCGATCATAATATTACAAATTAATACCATGACTTGTCGGGAAATTAGCGATTAAATTGCCCTTCGCCTCGGGAAGATTTGTAAAAGTCCTTGGGCTTCGCCCTCGGACTTTCACAAATCTTCCCTCGGCGGCGGGCAATTTAATCGCTAATTTCCCTCAAGTCAAGGTATTACTTATAATAATATAGTCCTTACAAATATGTATACGTCGACTCGCTAGCGTATAGGTATCTCAGCACATGGTTTACTGCAGTAAGCATAGTTGTCATAAATGGACAATTTTGGTGTCCTTACCATTTAAATCATAATGTTAAATTCGTATTGCTGAGAATGGAATGGGGGGATATTTAATTTAAGTATAAGTATAGTTTAAAACACGAGCATGCAGCAGTGTTTAATTTATAGGGTTTCAAACACGAGGCGATAGCCGAGTATTTTAGACCCGATAAAACACTTCTGCGTGAGTTTTGAACGGCTTCAAAAACGACTGCATCTAAATAACCATGTTTAACCAACTATTTCAGTGATTCAAGCCATTTTTGGTGAGAAAATCGAAAGAAAAGTTTATGTAAATCAGGACGAATCTTTATCACCTTATAAAGACACGATACGGTTATGATTTCCTTTGTGTTTCACAATAATGGCGGCGACGCAAAACGGTGCTTTGATTTTCCTTTGTGTTTCACAATAATGGCGGCGACGCAAAACGGTCAAATTTTAAAAAATAAGCGAATAATCTGCACAACCTCGTACCCAGGGTCTTCTCAGTGCCGGGAAGGGAGCGCCCGCGGGATGGGAGGGGAGTGGAGCGAGGGAAGAGAAGAGAAGACCCTGGTAAAGGCTGGTCACGTGACTCCAAGGATATTGGATTATTTTGTAACCTGGCTTATTCTCGCTTGCCGGATGAAAACATACCACAAACTTCTATAATTGAAAGTATAAACAGTATATGGATAATTTAAAAAGATTACAATTTATTGGAAAGACAGTTGGATTACTTCGAAAAATGCGTTGATTTACGGACATTTGTTGCTGTCATAAGATAAACATTAGGGACTTTAACATCTACGACGGCAACCTAGGACGGGGACGAAAGAATCTTCATGCGAAACAATAAGAATGAATAATTTTTATTCCCAAGAGTAATTTCAACGCCGTTCTCGTTCTGTTTACAACGCCACTGAGGGCATTTTCACGTCTTTAGGACGACGGTAACTCGCGGAGAGATGAGAAATGTGACTTAAGACTGACTTAAACACAGACACTATAATCGTTTTGGAATATTGAAGCGTTTTGGAGATCATAAAACAAGCTTGGAGTGTCAAATACGCTAGTCAATCGACCGTGGTTTCATTCAAATGCTAAAATTTGTATTGCTTTTACTGCCGTCGCCGTCCCAGGTTGCCGTCGTAGATCTTAAAGTCCCTATGATCAACGCCAGAACAGTTCGAATTTACAATTTTAATACAGTCAGACTATGACTATTATTTTAAATACTAATCATGTTTATCTTATGACAGCAACAAATGTCCAGTAAATCAACGTATTTTTCGAAGTAATCCACCATCTTTCAAGGCTTTCAACTTGTCTGCAGTCCGTTTATACTTTCAATTATACAAGTTTGTGGCATGTTTTCACAGCGATCCGGCCCCCCGGATGATATAAGCGAGAATAAGCCCAGCGTGACTCCAAGGATATTGGATTATTTTGTGACCAGCCTTTACCAGGATCTTCTCTTCCCTCGCTCCACTCCCATCCCGGGCGCTGCCTCCCCGGGCACTGAGAAGACCCTGGGTACGAGGTTGGCAGTATGCATGTACATCTCTCGCGGAAACAAAAATAGATCGTCCAGAAGACGATTTGTCGCCGCTGACCGGGATAAATGGCGTGTTCACGCTCCCTCTAAGGATAAGTGAACAACGTAGCGGTTATAATTTGGTGGTGTACTTAAATGAAGAAAACTAAACCAAATTTCCATCGCAGTATCACTGATAGCACTTAATCTTGAAATGCTGGAATACGCCAATTATGGCGGCTCTGGCTGGAACTATCTACAATGTAGTCTCTAAAACTACAAATTCTGAAACCACTATTTCGTCACTATTCACACGTTGGTAAACATTATTTCGTGGTGGACCTCCATTTGCCTCCGGATGGCTCGTCATTCTTCGGTCTTTATTCTCCAATAAGTAGTATAGTGAGTAGGGCTGCAGGCTCAGTCAACGCCAACCGTGATATAAACGCCAAAACATCACCAAATTTGTGTCGAGCCACAACTCGGCAATGTTTTGGTACTCACGTTTTATAATCGACGTTGGTGAGCTCACAGCGCCAGTCTCTATGCTATTATGGTGATCGTTAGTCAATCTAAACACCCCTCCCACGTTTTCTACTAAGTTGATGCCAAATATTAAAAAAATCACAACTTTCGCTAAACTTTACGCTACTTTAGCCATATTTTAAAAAATAGTCGTTTCAACATTTTCACAAATTTGTCAAACCACATTTAAAAAATAGAAAGCGCCGTTTCAATATTTTCACAAATTTGTCAAATCACATTTTCACAAATTTGTCAAATCACATTTAAAAAATAGAAAGTGTCGTTTCAATATTTTCACAAATTTGTCAAATCACATTTTTACAAATTTATGTATCGTAAAAGTGTCTCACGCGTGATAAAATTGCCACCTGTTATGCAAATTAGATTATTGCCACCTGTTAATAATAGATTAGTCCGTTTGTTCACTATTTTCAGCGTTTGTCGCCTCTTTTCTAAAATGGTGATCGTACACATACTTCGACGTTGTGATTCCCCCCGACAGCAAGCCTAAGAAAGGCACGTACGGCGTCACAATCGCGACAATGCTCTCAACGTCTTTCTTTAATAGCGGGTCTTTTTGTAGTTCGTCGTTTAGTTCGTCAGGATTTTCAATAGCGTTCAACCCATCCAGTAAGCTAGCGAATTTGCTGATTAGCAAATCGGTGAGAAAAGCGTTTGCGATCTCCATTCTCTTCAACTCGTATTGGCGCCATATCTTATCAATAACTTTTGCGGACGCTTTTTTAATGTACGCTTCAGATTGGCCCACCACACCATCACCAGACAGTCTAATAAGTTCGGATCTCCTAACGTCAATGTTGTCTTCCACAGTCGAAGTACTAGCGGCTTCAGTGTCCTCAACTAATTCCTCAATCGTAGGATTTTCCTCACTTTTGCGTTTTACCATCACGCTATTACTTATACCCATATTTTATTGCGGAATAACAACTTCGTGACTGTATGGATAGCGCAGTGAGATTTCGAGTCTAGCGTACTTATTATTTTTTAATGCGGTCACAATCGCCGACGATTTTTCTCTGCTAATGTTTCCAAGGTAATCGTCGATAACGACCTTCATATCACTCTTACTCGGACAGTAAAAGCAAACGAGCTTACTAATGTTTTCTCTATACGGTTTTGCGATCGACGTCAGTTGTTGCGTGATGACAATAACGCTCAACATAAAATGTCGCGCGCTAAAAGCCAAGTTGACCAATTGACTAGTCCTATTCTTAACATCTTGAGAACTTGCACAGTCATCCAACACGATCAGAGTGTTAGTGCCTTTAAAAACATTTGTTACACACTTGAGAACAGCGTCGACATTGTCCTGTGTGCAGTCTATCGCTAGCACGTCGGGGTCGCGCACATATTTCCAATCTTGATACGCTTTGTTCCACTCGAAAGTAGGACAAATCAACACAATGTAGTCAAATTTACTAAAGTACTCAGATTCCAATGTTTCCAGCAAATAATGCGTCTTACCACAGGCTGTCATACCAACAATTAGCATATTAAACGGAGTCTCCATTAACTCACGTTTGATTTAATACTGGATTGATTGCAGCCCATTGTTCATAAAGTTGACCAACCCATCACTTATCACAAACACCCTGCACATGACATTTGCAGTCGTCGCTTTCTTAGTGATTTCAAGAAGCACGCCGGATTGTGTGTTTACAATGTTCTTGCCAGTGGCGACATTGCGATTATCTTGAACACTCCTCAAGTCGATGACTAACGCAAAGCCATCTTTATAGAACTTCTGTATGGTCATGAACTGAGCATGTTCTTCACCCAACCCAAACAATCGTTTCGCTTCTGCATAGAACTTCGACTTTGGGATGCCTTGTGAGTACACACTATTTGGCACACCTTCAATTGTGACTCTAACACTATCAATATTTGGGTAAAGAAACTCCTCGCTGTCTGTTCGCACCTTATTCGTGAATAGCAACACAATTGCCTTCATGCTTTTTCTTGGCAGATTGACGTTTTCATTCACAATGGTCGTACCTTTATCCCATTCGGTGGTTTTCATCAATGTAACATGCTCATATGACAAACTACGACCACTTGCATAGCCTGACGCTATTTCGTCAGCGAGCTCCTGGTTATCAATCGTTTCGTACTCAAGCTCGAGGTTCTCCAGAGTGTACCCACCCACAGCGCTACCGGATTGCGCCACCATGATGTCTGTGGCCTTCGGAAGTGTGATCACATACTGCAAGTTGTTGTTCATGCTAAAAGGAGCGTACAACCCGTGGTCATTCATAATCTTACCAAGCTTAATCCGCTGCTTCGTCCCAATCACACCAAACATCAATGCGTCACTAACTTTAGCGACGTTCCCACTTGTCGCGCCACTGTCATCCTTAGAAATTAACTTTCTCAAGTTCTCACCACCAATACCATAATCAATCATTTGGTCTCGCGCAGTAACACTTTCCCAAAGGTCGCGATAAACACCAGTGTAATTTTCCCCATTGTTGTCATACACAGTTTCCCCAGCTAGTCTCACAACAAGTTTCTCAGCCAACAACTTGCTAACATTATTCAAGAACCAGCTTTTGGCGTTCGCATTCTTAAAGTCGAACACTAGACCCAACGATCCAGGCACCAAACAGCTACTAACCTTGAGCTTCGGTATATCAACGTAAAGTTCCTCACCAGGGCTGACTTTATTAGGGTTCAACGTGATTACGTGTTGTGTTCTCACCCCTTTTATGACACCCATGGTCGCTCGTCTAAAACCGGGGCTCAACTCTGCTGACGTGGCGTTCATATACTTTACATATGTTTTATCGCTACCGTTTTAGCTTGTAATAATCATAAGCGAACCACGCAAGTACCACCGCGAGTACCCACAGATTTTGAGCCAACCATGCGAGACCCTTCGCACCCAACGTCAACGCATTGTAAACTAGATTAGCCAACCCAACAGCCCATGGACCCATCTTCATTATCGCGTTCTTAACAGCCTGTGCGAATGACCTCGTAGCCATAGCACCCCTCATAACAGCGGATCTACCAGCGATAATAATAGTTGTTATAATTCCGGCCACTGAAATTGATACAGCGCTCAACCCGACTACATTTTCTTTAGCCCATTCCTTAAATCTCTGAAACCTGTCAATGTCGACTTCCTGCTGCTCTCTAACCTCTTCTATTTGTCGCTGCTCAATAGTTCTGTCTCTGGCTTGCTTGAGTCCTGACTCTCTTTCAAACAAACCGGCGCGCTCTCGCTCTTCGTCGGGCGTGAGACCAGTTTGGTTAGTTTTTTTATCAAGCTTTGCCAATCTCCCACTCGTCTCATCTATCGTCTCTTGAAAGTGGTCTACCTGCGCTTGCAACGCACCATCGTCACCCGTTCTTGACTCAGGCACCACACTATCGCTTGGATTAACCACACCACTCAGATCACGGTTCTCGTCTGGTGATAACCCAGGTATGTCGTCGTGATCCACTCTTGTCTCAATCACTGGGAGGTCGTCTGAGGCCACTTCTGTTGTGACAACTGTTGTTTCTGCATTCTCAGGGATTTGACTAACTAACTTTTTGAACTGCTCAATCGCATTTTTACTACTCACGTCTTTACTGTAGATCAAACCTTTTTTCCCAGGTATTAGAATTCGTTTGGGTTTTCCATATTTACCGTCTTTGTTTATCGGTTTGAAAAGAATAGACCCTGAGTCTGTAACCTGCGACCTGTTGACTATTTTCCTTGACGCGTCGTCACGGCCGAGTCCCTTTTTGCTCAATTTGCGTATTTTCCTATTTATTAGCTTGATTCTTTTTACATTGTTTTCTGCTAGCTCTTTGTTGGACGCTTTTAGCTCACCCAGTCTTCTCTTAATTTCCTCCTCCTCTTCAAAAGCTATACTGAAACTTACGTCATCGACGTCATCATATGACTCCTGTTCAACAAACTCTGCTGTTGGGACTTCTGTGTTGGTTCCTCTTATTGTCACCGTCTTACCATCATCAGTGTCGACAAATGACGTCTCTTTTTGCCCACCTCGCCTCGCGTCTAGCTCACTCATTATCTTTTTCGCTTGGTCTTGATAGTCGTCGTAATTAACGCGAACGTTTTCCGGCATGTTGTCTTCAGTGTACTTACCGTACATGCCTCCAACAATATCTTCGACATCGACGAGCGTCTTTTCTAATTGCTCATCACTCATGTCTTCGTACTTATTGAGGGTTTCCATCTCGATCTCGTCAAAAACTTCCCCACCTTCAGCCATATTACATTAGCTCACATTTTGAATATCGCTTTCTGGTATCCACGAATCACATTTTCTCTCTAGTTTAGATAATTGTACGCAAGCCACGCGAATGTCACCGCAAACACCCACAGATTTTGAGCTAACCAAGCGAGGCCCTTTGCGCCTGTCACCAGCGCGTCATAAACTAAGTTCGCTAATTCAACAGCCCATGGACCCATCTTCATTATCGCGTTTTTAACAGCCTGTGCGAATGATCTCGTGACCATAGCGCCTCTCATAACAGCAGACCTCCCAGCGATAATAATAGTTGTTATAATTGCAGCTACTGAAATCGCTAAAGCACTCACCCCAACCATATTTTCTCTAGCCCATTTCTTAAACTTCTGAAACCTGTCAATGTCGATCTCTTGTCGCTCTCTAACCTCTTCTATTTCCCGCTGTTCGATAAGCGCGTCTTTAGCCTGTATGAGTCCAATCACTCTCCCAGCTAGATCAATGTGCTCTTCACTCCTCACAGTCGCGAGATCTTTTTTTTTTTTGCTAAGCTCTGCCATTCTCCCGCCTGCTTTGTCTATCAAGTCTCGAAAATGGTTTGCTTTTATTTGCAATGTACCAGCGTCGCCTATTCTAGACTCACGCAGCATATTCTCGCTTGGATTGAGTGTGCTATTCAACTCGCGATTCTCGATTGATGTTAGTCCAGGTATGTCGACGTGCTCCGCACGCGTGGTGTCTAACAATGACGCACTCCTCGCAACACCTTCGTAGTCTTTTGCGTTGTCATTAATCCGCGTCTCAATATTGCTAAAGGCCTCCTCCACACGTCGACGCTCCCTTCTACCATGCTCGCGAGCCAGCCCACCCCTCACTTTAGTCAGTCTAACTCTCTCGCCGACTGTAACGTTTGGGTCGCCCCAAGCTAGCTCACTATCTTTAGTGGCTTTTTCAAGACTACGCTCTAGTTCGTCGTCGGCGACATCTTTGTATTCGTTAGAGCTACCCATCTCAAGGTTGTCGAAGCCATTTTCAGTCATATTACATTAACTCACATTTTGAATATCGCTTTCTGGTATCCACGAATTATGTTTGCTCTCATAACCCAACCATTTAACCAGCGCCATCTTCTTCCCTCTGACTTTCTTTCTTTTCAACACCTTTTCAACTCTGTACACATCGTCGCCATGTTTCTTATTGACCAGCGATAATTCCTGCTCATAAAATTTACCAATAATCTGTTCACCGGTGTGGTCCTCAATTTCGTACACATTTGGATCACCACGAATAACTTTCACCACTTTAAACAGCTCTTCGGTGAAGTTGGCTTCATAGCCCTTTGTGAACACACTCTTGTACTTACTAATTCTCACTGACTCGCCAACTCTAAACTTTGGCAATGGATTGTCTGCAAAATGATGACCAAACAAAGTGGTCCAAACTTCACCTTCGTTCGACTTATCGACATCTTTTGGCTTCATCATAATACTTCGATTCACATTGCCATTGTAATTGCTCACAAACTGGTCGAGACCCCCAATCCATTTGTACGTTCCACGGGTATAAAAATACTTCCACATAATACTCTTCAGACTTCTATTAAAACGCTCGACAACAGCAGCCTTTTTATCACTCTTAGTGCTGAAATATTCAACACCATGTTCTTTCAACAAACTTTTCACCCCAACGTTGTAGAACTCGAGTCCATCATCAAATTGTGCTAACTTAGGTGTGGCTCCAAACCGATCTTCAAAGTCAACCAACAATTTTCCAACAGCCTTAGTCATGTTCTTAGTGTCTTTTCTATAAACTGCAATTCCAAAAGCATATCTACTCAATATTTCAATGCCTGTCAATATCCAATAGTACCCTTTGTTCTGTTTTGAATACTTACTCATGTCCACTAAGTCCATTTGGAGCTCTTCACCAAGAAACCCAACAAAAGTCGCGCGGAACTTATGTCTTCTCACAATGGGTTTGTACCTAGTGTAGGTGTCTTGCGTGGTCAACCATTCTTTCACTGTTTTTCTAGTTACTTTCAATCCGTCTCCCAATGCGCTTTGATACAATTTCTCTACACCACTGAACCCCGTCTTAGGATTATAATAAATGTCTCTCAACCCTTGCTCTGTTTCCACACCGAGTTCCATATAATTCACACAATATACAGTTCCAATAGCACTGCACCAATTTTGAGACCACTGTTATTTGGTTTGACGCGAAACGTCATACTTGAGTAAACACCTTTTTTAATGCCCACCTTTGACTCAATGTCTACATGGCGTTGCACTGACCCTTTCAAAGACTGTTCGGTAGGTATTGGCAACGTTGTGATCACATCGCTACGCTTCCCATCAATACCCACGTTGCTTTCGGTTTCAACAATGTCACACGAAACTTTTATATACCTCAAACCTCTGTACATGTCGACCTCGTTTGGGCTGACATGCCACGCGCCATCCTTTGGGATTGACGTACCCTCTGCAAAGCCAAGAAGAGGCCCAACCTCCAGCAATCGAAACGGGAGACTAGCCTTGATTCTACACTTACCTGAGAATGGGAGTCTTTCTATCTCAAATTTTAGGGTATTTTTCATACGGGACACCAACGCGTTGAAGTCGTAGTGTCCTTGAGGTATCGAGAACCGTAAGGAACCACCATTGGACTCGAAGTCGATTGTGTTTGCCAGTACGTTGTCGTAGTTCCAAAACACAGTGGCTGTCTTAACCATAATGCATGGGTTATCACTCACGATCATCATCGCGTTGTCAAAGGACACAACTTTTTCTACACCCTCGATGAATACCGTTAACTTTCGCATTCTGTATAACATATGGTATATTATATGCAGAAAGCCCTTCATGACTACTATGGAAAGTACTACAAACGTGTGATGGTGAGCACGTCAAAAAGTACCCTCACGCTACTTTAAGTGAATTCGAGTTCAATCCAAATATTTCGCAAGATGGTAAAATCATGGGTGTCGACATATATTTCAGAAACAATGACATAACTGACGCAACCTTCAAAAATGATAAAAACATGTGGAAGTGGCTACACAATATACAATTCCAATAGCACTGCACCAATTTTAAGATCGCCATTATTTGGTTTGACGCGAAACGTCATACTTGAGTAAACACCTTTTTTAATACCCACCTTTGACTCAATGTCCACATGGCGTTGTACTGACCCCTTCAAAGACTGTTCGGTAGGTATTGGTAACCTCGTGATCACATTACTACGCCTCCCATCAGCACCCACGTTGCTCTCAGAGTCAACAATGTCACACGAAATCTCTATGTACTTCAGACCTCTGTACATGTCGACCTCGTTTGGGCTGACTTGCCACTGTGGGCCATCCGGGATCCACACATACCCCTCGAAACCAAGTAGAAGCCCAATGGTTTTTCCTATGCGAACTACGCTATTAGCCTTGACCCTACATTTGCCTGTGGGCGCTAGTCTCTCTATCTCGAGATTCACCTTATACTTGCTAAACTTGTGTTTTAGATCTTCGACCAACGTGTCGAAGCTGAAGTGCCCTTCACCCACTTTAACTTCTACTCCAGGGGCGTACCAAGGGGCGTCGTTATTATCGAGTCTAGTGATGTCCTCGTTTATTATGTTATGGTAGTCCCAAAACACAGTAGCTGTCTTAACCATAATGTATGGGTTATCGTGCGTGATCATCACACTGTTGTCAAAGGACACAACTTTTTCTGCACCTTCAATGAATACCGTTAACTTTCGCATTCTGTATAACATATGGTATATTATATGCAGAAAGCCCTTCATGACTACTATGGAAAGTACTACAAACTCGCGATGGCTAACACATCGAAGGCTGCACACGACGCGAAGGCAGACCTCATCAAAAAGTATCCTCACGCCACTTTAAGCAAATTCGAGTTCTATCCAAATATTTTGCAAGATGGTAAGATCATGAGTGTCGATGTGTATTTCAGAAACAATGACATCCTCAGCACGGACATAACCAGCACAACCTTCAAAAATGACAAAAGCATGTGGAAGTGGCTACACAATAGCAAATTCCCAATAATATGGCAAGGTGGTGGAACTATCCAACCACTGCCAAAAGGTCATAAAAACCACTGGGGGCTTTGGGACGGCTACCCAACAGAAAATGTGTTAAATTACCCAGTGAATAACTTCAAAGTCTTCGTTAACCAAAATAGCTACTTCATGTCAAAGCTACCAGTCTTACGAGTCACCACGTCAAAGACAAAATCAGAGTGGGATGACAACGAATCTTACTACCGTGTTGTGTTTGCGACGTATTGCGCGAGTTTCTGTTGTGGCGTGTCACTGCAACATTTATCAGTGTCACAAGAAGTTCACCCTGTGGTCACAAGTGTGATGAGATTTCATTTGTACTTCACCACTAGAAGACTTCTCAGAAGAATGGAGGGTGGTGAGACCATGAAATCAATAAGTAGAGAATTCAACGCTTCTGAATTGTATGGTAAGATTTCCAAGATCCCCAGAAGGCACTACTACCAGAATAAAGTCCTGAGCGATGGCACTTTAGGCGAATCCAGAGTCTTCACACTCAACGACGTTCAGAATGATTACAAACGATACGTCGCGCGATTGTCAGACGGCTTTACCAACATTGGGCTGCAATATCTAAATCAAAGCATAGAAGCCTTTGTGTACTCCACACTTGGTGCGCAAGCGAGAACACGTGTGTCAGTCGTTGGTGGTTCTGCAGGAAGTCTAGAGACCCAACAAGAATTCCGCAAGTTGTTTTCTGACAGTGTTATACAGTACGACGTATCGACATGGATTCTCAACATGAATAAATCGATTAGAGACACCAACGTTGTCCAAAATCTCGCAGTGTCGCCAAGCACATGGTTAATGCCAAGTAACGTGGTGATACTCAAGAATAAAATCGCTGGGTACAACAACTTATTAAAGATCGCCACAGAGTCCATGAAATTTGGAGTGAACACTCGCTTGAATGCAACAACACCAACAATTGCAGCTAAAAAAGTCCACCAAGAAAATGTGGTGACTAACTTAGTAGCGCCAACGACTGTGAAGAGAAAAGCTCACCAAGAAAGTGTGGTGGTGGTACCAACGAATCTTGTGGCTAAAAAAGTTTACCAAGAAAACGTGACACCACTTCCTGTGAAAAAAACAGTGGCCACCACCACAAGCGAGTCAGACACGACAACGTTGGCGATAGTGTTAGGGTTCTCAGCAGTCTCTGGTTATCTGCTAACCAAATACACCTTCAGGTAGTAATGAGTCTAAACTATGGGTATGAGTCTGACGACCCTCACGATAAAATACTGAAGAGAACGAAAAGGCATCTGGACGAAGATCCTAAATTAAGCGCGACCGGTGGGAGGATGTCTGGAATAATAGACATGCAAGGCTCGGCGATAAAAAACGTAGCAGATCCAGTCGATGACTCAGACGCCGCGAATAAAAGAACTCTAGAGCAATTGCTATCAAGCTACCTCAAGAGTCAGTCCTACAATGTTGTGCTTGACTTCAACGTTAGCACACACGCCTTGAAAAATGTGGAATTTCACACCAATGGTTCAAACAAAGTGAAAGCCATTGGTGAAACAAGTAAACTAGTGCAAAACAACCCAGCTTATGGTCCTATTGTTGGCATCAGTGGTGTAAGCCAAAGTTTTCTATCCCCTGTGTTAACACCAATCCCACTTGAGTCAGGTCTTCATTTTAATTGCCCGAGTATGCAATGGTGTGATCTTTCCATTTTTGTCGTAGTGAGGTTACCTGCTCGCACCGCTGGATCAAATTGGGAGACAATTATATCGAACGACGACGGTCAGTGGGATAAGTTCATAGGGTACAAGACTGGTATGACTAACGGACTCGCGTATGGTGGTAGCATCCCAGCGATGGAGAGCATATGCACTATTCCGAGTGGTGTTGACCTCACCAAAATGCATATGATATCGATACACTGGCAAATGGACAATTCACATGTCAGGGTCAACAACGTTAAGTCAACCGATTCAGACTTCGTAGCGAATATGAAAAAGATAGGCGCACCCTATGGAACAATTTTTGGGATACACCGACCAAGAATACCACTCGCACCTTATGCGTACCCATCGTTGATAGAGTTCTACGGTGTGAAAATTGTGAGTGGTTACATGGCGAACCGAGACATCATAATCATGGGTGGAAAAATGATGAAGGAATATGGTATAAAGTAAATGGGAGCATGTATTTCGAGACCTCATGAAATATATAAGATAAATAAGACGACTGACCACATGTTCAAAGCTGGTGGATCATTTGGTCGCGGTGACGTTACTCTCGAGCTCCACGCTGAGATTGGTATGAGGTCTAAAAAGACTTACGGCAAACCTATTACGTTACCAGAGTCAGACAAAGTAGGAGACGTGACCTAAGTTATGTGATGGGTTGGCTTAGAAAACTGGTTCGTAACATTAGAAACTTTTTCAGACGACGTAGAAAACTGAGGACTAATAAAACATATTTGCTGCATTGGTACACAACAAACCAGATCTATAAAAAACCTGACACCTATGTCGAGTAGTTTTTTCGTGGAGGACTATATAGTGATGACTTCCGCGACACTTCGATTGTTCGATTTCGATGGTCACGAAATCACGACGGTTAATCACAACGGTGAAATATGGTTCAAAGCAAAAGAAGTCGCGAGCGCTCTAGGTTACGCCCGACCAAAAGATGCAGTTAACGACCATGTCGAACCTGATTGTAAAATGAAGGTAGAGCAGGTCTCGTTTATCAACGAACTTGGGGTCTACTCGTTGGTGTTCTCAAGTAAAATGGAGCGTGCGAAACACTTCGGAAGGTGGGTGCACTCAGAGGTCTTACCAAGCATTAGAAAGGGTTTAGCTAGCGTTGGTCTCAAACACAATCAATTCGTAATGATCACTGAGTTCGACCTTCATACGAAAGTCGTCGGTTTTCTTAGGAAATATTATCCAGAAGCTATTTTGATAGCCGCTTGTGGTGAGAATCAAGACACTTCAAGTAAAAGAATAAATTCGTGGAAAAAAGGTTACCAACGTGGAACGCCTGACTTGATTATTGCCAATGCAAACCGACAGCACAGCGGGCTTGTGATTGAGTTCAAGAATCCAGGTGGCACAGGCAAGACGTCCAAAGAGCAGGAGTCTCTGTTGCTCAGATATAAATCCGCTGGTTATCTAACGTTGTTATGCGACTCGTACGACGACGCTATTACCACGGTAATAAAATATCTCTTTGACGTTGGGTTTCAGTGCTCCCAGTGTTTTCGTAAATTTAAAAATAAATCAGCGTTGAGTAACCATGAGAGACGCTATTGTAAAGAGACTTTTTAGACAGCGAGTAATAAGTCGAATTAGCACTCGCTCTCGTTGTCGAGACGACGTTTGAGGCGACGACTGCTCTAACATTTTTAAAAGACGTTTTTAACTTGGTGAAAACGTTTGCGAAACTTTCTCTCTTTATTTCACAAACCTTCTGACCACTGTGTGAAAAAATGTTTCTACGAGACATTGGACGCTTCATGTGACCAATGTCTAAATTTAAAAAAAGTGGGGTGTCCGAGAACACCCCTAATTTTGTGTGGAAGGATGATGACGTCTGCACACTGCACGGTATTGCTCAGCACCACCAACGAATGATGGTCCTGGGTTGTATCTCCAATTGAATGGCGCTTCAACAGTTGTTCCATAAGTGTCGCGACAAACGGCGCAATACGCTTTTAGAAAGGTGATGTCGTCTGCTACTGGGAACAGTGTGTCGAGCTCACCAAGTCTTTTTAAATGCTCTGTTGTTATGAGACCACAAATAATGACGTGAATGCCAGCTTTAATGTATTCATGGGTAACTGGGAGTAACCCAGAGTACCAATGGCCTTCGTCAATGCCGATGACGTCGTAGCCAGCTATCTCGGAAGAACTCGGGAGGTTGGTGATTAACTTCGCAGGTAAACTGTCTGATCCGACGACAATGGTCTGACGATGTGTGGAGAACGCGTGGTCAGTTCGCCTGGTGTCACGTTTGTTGTTCATGTAAAGGACTTTGAGCCCTGATTTACTTAGCGTGACTAACCTGCGAAGAATCTCTGTTGTTTTTCCTGCAAACATGGGACCAATCACGATTTCTAGTCTACCGACTTTCTTCATGGTTACTATACCTCCAGAGAAATGCTCTCCCCTCTTGCGGCAACTGTTGCTCGTTGTCGAATATCCGCTGAAGCTCTAAGTTTTCAAGATGAGTCTTCGAGCTCTCATGTCTTGAGCGACACGTTAGGCTATTGGTGGACATACCGCATGGGTAGCACTCGTACTCCCCAATGTCACGCGAAAAATGCTGGTGGGGGCTCGAGAACGCGTGGTCCTCGATATCGTCCACACTCAGTATTTCGTTACACCCCACCCTACAAACGTTAACGTCACAGTTTGCGGCGAGGTGTAGCCACGCTTTGAGTTTGGTTGAGCATGGTTTCCATAGAAGGGTCGCCAAGAACACTTCGAGGTAGTTACCAAGTAGTGTAGCGGTGGACTCGCAAGGGTTGCTCAAGTAGTGGCTACTTGCTAACGTAAGACGTCTGAATGGTGAGTAACACCACACAGGGATCATCTCGGATAGTGTGCTAACCATTCTGTTGGCTCTAACTTCGTCAAGTCCAACCCAAGCATTATGAGCGAACTTTGTGTAGAGAATCTGAGTACTAAATCGTCTTGACACCTCTTCGTTTTTATAACCAGGGTCGCACAACTTGAAGACTCGCGAGTACTCTTTTAAGACGTCAGGTCCAGAGACGCCTTGTGGGGTAGACACATTGATAAAGGACATTATTAGCAAGCGGTTGGTCTCCACTTCTTCGGTGTCTCGGACTTGAGTCATCTCTTCTGTGGTGTCTTGGACTTGAGTCATTATGTTATACTCTCAGAAAAAATCCTAATTTTTTAGTGCGTTTGGTCTGGGACTGTGAGGTCATCTGTGAGACACCTGTGAGGTCAACTGTGAGTAAGATAACACGTGATAGTGTATTAGATGGTTGAGGACTCACAGACGGCTGTTGAGGCGAAGATTACGGCTGATGTGAAAAGTGTTAAGGTAAAGGACCCAAAGCGCGTCGCCGCTGGTAAAAAGTTGGCTGAGATATCGAAAGCTGCGAAAGAAAAAAAAATGCGCGAAATGATAGTTAACGAAGAGCAGGGTGGTGAGTGGAGCTATGGATATGTTGTCGGAACACTTGGTGTAATCATCGCTGGTGCTTCGTTATGGTACACAATTAGCAGTGAAAAAGTGAGTACTGCACCAGCACCTGTGTCAGAGAACCACAAAACTCGTCGTCCAGCGTTAGACACATTTGATTCTTGAACAAAACACACGACAATGTATATATGACTGCGATCGATCGAAAAGAGCTTATGAACGAACTGTACGACGCGCTACTTGTCACGACTGGTGCTGTGGTAGTGAGTATGATTTCTAAAAAGGCTTTGGGGGAACCATTGGGAACACCAGAGACAGTTAAAGGCACAGTGAAACTTGCTGCAGCTGTTGGTGCAGGAACGCTGTTAGTAAAATGGATGCAATCGAAAAAGTGGATACCGACAGACCCATTCAAATCAACGTAAGTTAATGGTGAGTGTCGTGGCTGGAGGGATATTTAATGCAGTGGCTTTTGCAGGCGCTGGCTTTATGTTTTCAAAGTTTAATCACTCAGGCTATGAGACCGAGATGAAGAGGCACAACCATGCGTTGGAGCAGTTAGCCAGCGCGAAAGAAGTGTGGTATGAAAACGAAGTCGCTAAGAAAGATCAGATTCAGCGTTTGCGACAACAGCTCTCTGATGCTAATGCTGACATCAATGACACAAACCACGCGTTGGAAGAACTTAGAAGCGTAATGACCATACAGCACAGCGGACGAGTGTTCACTGACTCCCCGAAGATTGCGGATTACTACCAACCAAGTGCGGAAATGAAGGATTACCAATTATTGTTTGTTAGCGCGCTAGGTTTGGGTAGTGGAATAGCGGTATGGGTGCTAACTCGATAAAAAAATGTTGGAGTAGTATAAGAGTGATGGACAAACTTATGAGGCAGATGAGCTACGGCTACACAATTGACGAAATCGCGAGTGAGACGCAAACTGAGTGCGGAGACACCTTCAGAATTTACTACTGCTCGGATTGTGACGTTGTGAAACATGTGACTGACTGCGGTGGGTACGCGTGTCCAAAGTGTGGCGACACCGAATGGGGTTACACTCAGAGCTACAGCGACATGAGACTCACGCGACTAAAAAGCGTTCACAAACGGTCTTGGTGGATGGGGAGAAGACTACGGAACGTTGTGAGGGGTGAGCACCTTGAGTTGATAAAAGAGGACTTCTTGAAAGTTGTCAATGTGCTGCACTCACGCAATTTGATCAAGGGTAGAAATGTCAGCAGATATGGATACTACATTATTAGGTTGTGTCATAGAAGACGAGTCAAGACACTCAAGAAGGTGTCAGATCTCAAAGATGGGAAGGTGAAAGACTTGTTCGACGATAATTTGTTTGGGGTGGTGTACCCAAAGCTAGGATGGTGCGAAAGTGGTGACAATTATTACGACGAGTGGTTTAGGAAAAAAACAAGTGTAGTATATAGAAGCCAATGAGTCGGACTGTGAAAAATTCAGTGACAAAAAGACGGGCGCATAAGACGAGTGCGGCCGTTGTCAATTCACTAACAGATGAAGCGACCAACGTTCACGGCTTTTTTGGAGACCAAGAAACACAACCTGTAGTCGAAGACCTCACACCGTCAACGCATCTGTTGGATCGAGCACTGAGAGGGTTCACAAGGTCCTATGGAGTCGAAGTAATTGACGACAGAGACATCAATCAGGTAAGTGGTAGTAGAAGTGCTGTCACTAACCTTTTGAGACGTGAATTAGGTGAGACCAACGGAATGAAAGTGGTAGAGACAGTCAAGGTCACTTTTGAGAAAGTTTTAGAACTCAATAAGACCACATACAAAACTGCCTACTTTAACAGCGAGACGTTCGTCGTCATTAACGAGCATGACATCGAGGGTGTCGCCAATCGTGGATCGGAGCAGATTTTGACGCGGATAGCTGGGTGGTTATCTGAGGGGTCTGGATGGACTATCGACAAAATAGATGCGCACTACGTTAATGTCGCTATTTACAGACCTTTGCATGGGAGTAGCTACATTGTGTTGCCAAAGGAGCTGCGCAACAGTATGAAGGGTCTGATAAATGTAAATAACGATGATGACAATGAGTGCTTTAGATGGTGCCACCTTGCACACAAATTTCCTGTTGGAAAAAACTCTGACAGAACGTCAAAGTACGCTAGGCATGTCGGTGAGCTGAATTATGACGGAATTGACTTCCCAGTCACACTCAAAGACTACAACAAGATCGAAAAGGCGAACGATATTAGCATAAATGTTTTTGGGTATGAAAATTTGCAGCCATTCCCTGTGTACGTTTCTAAGGAGGCGTATCTTGACCACATGGACCTATTGTTGATAACTAATGACGTGGGCAACAAGCATTATGTGTACATTCGCGATTTTAACAAATTCATGTACCGTCAGACAAAGTATAAGGCGAGAAAGCACTTTTGCAGGTATTGTTTGCAGTGTTTCACCCGCGCGGACGTGCTTGAAAGTCATATTGAAGTGTGTTTGGTCATTAATGGGAAGCAAGCTATTAAAATGCCGCAAAAAGGTGCGAAAGTGAAATACGAGAATTTTAGCAGACAATTAAATGTACCATTTGTGGTGTATGCAGACTTCGAGGCTATCACACAGAAGGTGCACACAGCGACACCATCAAGCGAGTGTAGCTACACAAGTGCTTACCAGAGGCACGTTTGACTGTGGTTATGGGTATAAACTGGTTTGTTGCTATGACAATGAGTACAGTAAGCCAGTAAAAGTGTACCGCGGTGAAAATGCAGTCAACAAGTTCATTGGGGAGATGCTAGAAATTGTCGAATATTGTAAAGAGACATCTGAGAGTCACTTTAACAAAGAAATGATACTGACTGATGCCGATAAGAAGAACTTTGACGAGGCTAAGAGTTGTCATATTTGCAGTGTTGAGTACACTGGTGCTAACGTTAGAGTGAGAGACCACTGTCACGTGTCAGGTAAGTACAGAGGGTCTGCACATCGTGAATGTAACGTGAACTTTAAGTTGACTGACAAAATCCCTGTGATCTTTCATAACCTACGTGGCTATGATAGCCATTTCATTATGCAGGAGATTGGTAAGTTTGGTCAAGACATAAATGTGATACCAAACAACATGGAGAAGTACATGGCGTTCATGCTTGGAAAAAACTTGGTATTCTTGGACAGCTTTCAGTTCATGGGTAGTGGTCTAGACAACTTGGTGAAGAACCTACCAAGGGACGCTTTCAAGTACACGTCAGAAGTGTTTCGCGACGAGGGGTTGGCACTTATGACAAGAAAGGGGGTCTATCCCTATGATTATATGGACTCCTTTGATAAATTTGATGAATGCGAGCTACCCTCCAAAAAGGACTTCTACAGCATTCTGAATGACGAGCATATTACGGAAGAAATGCATGAGCGCGCTTGCGATGTGTGGGACTACTTCGACGTTGAAAATATGGGTGGGTACCACGACCTGTATTTGAAAAGCGATGTGCTCTTGCTCGCCGACGTTTTCGAGAACTTTAGAAAGACATGCCATCGCGAGTATAAATTAGACCCTTGCCATTATTTCACATCGCCTGGATTGGCTTGGGATGCCATGTTAAAGATGACTGGAGTAGAACTCGAATTATTGTCCGACATTGACATGTTCCAGTTCGTAGAATTAGGTATGCGTGGTGGTGTGAGCTACATATGCAACAGACATGGCGTGGCGAATAATAAGTACATGGAAGGGTATGACAAAGAGCAAGAGTCGAAGTATTTGATGTACCTTGACGCCAACAACTTGTATGGGTGGGCGATGAGTCGAAGTCTACCCACGGGCGGCTTCAAGTGGTTGACTGAGAAAGAAATAGAAAAAGTTAATCTGCACGACTATCACAACAATAGTAAAAAAGGTTTACTGCTTGAGGTCGACTTGGAGTACCCAGCCCATTTGCATGACCTACACAACGATTACCCGTTGGCTCCCGAGAAGATGGAGATAACCGTTGACATGTTGTCGGAGTACTGCACGAAAATCAAAAATAAGTTTAACGTGAGTGTTGGTGGTGTGAAGAAGCTGGTGACTAATTTGATGGACAAAAAAAAGTATGTGTGTCACTACGGGAATCTGCAGTTGTACATGGATCTTGGATTAAAAATCAATAAGATTCACAGGGTCCTACAGTTTGACCAGTCCAAGTGGTTGGGCAAGTACATCGACTTTAACACAGTCAAAAGAACCGCGGCTAAGAACGCTTTTGAGAAGGACTTCTTCAAGTTAATGAACAACAGTGTGTTTGGAAAAACAATGGAAAACTTGAGGAAGCGTGTGGACGTAAGATTAGTGACCACTGCGAAGAAATTAGAAAAGCTTGTCTCGAAGCCGACGTTCGTGTCTTGCAAAATATTTAGCGAGAACTTAGTCGCTGTCCACAAAGTTAAAGAAACGTTGACACTAAATAGACCTGCATATGTGGGTATGTGCATACTAGACTTGAGTAAAACGCTGATGTATAATTTTCACTACAATTATATTATGAAAAAGTACTCTAGCGACACCTGTAGATTGCACTTCACTGACACTGACAGTCTGTTGTACTCAATCAAAACTGACGACGTTTATTCCGACTTTATGATGGAGTGCGAAAAGTTCGACAATAGCGACTATCCTGCAGACAGCCCATTCTTTTTTAGAGAGAATAAGAAAGTTATTGGGAAGATGAAGGACGAGTGCGCTGGAACGCCAATTGTTGAGTTCGTCGGGTTGCGCAGTAAAATGTACAGCTATTTGAAAGAGGGTGGAGGCGGCGGGAAAACCGCTAAAGGTATTAGAAAGAATATAATTAAAAAAGTGATCAGACACGAAGATTACAAAAGTGTGTTACTTGAGCAGAAACAATTGCGACACACAATGAAGACCATTAGAAGTGTCAAACATCAGCTAGGTAGCTACGAAATTAATAAAGTGTCGCTATCCTGTTTTGATGATAAACGATACCTTTTAGAAAATGGTATTGACTCCTACGCGTATGGTCACAAAAACATTGAAGTGAGAGGCGACAAACGCTGAAAATAGTGAACAAACGGACTAATCTATTATTAACAGGTGGCAATAATCTAATTTGCATAACAGGTGGCAATTTTATCACGCGTGAGACACTTTTACGATACATAAATTTGTAAAAATGTGATTTGACAAATTTGTGAAAATATTGAAACGACACTTTCTATTTTTTAAATGTGATTTGACAAATTTGTGAAAATGTGATTTGACAAATTTGTGAAAATATTGAAACGGCGCTTTCTATTTTTTAAATGTGGTTTGACAAATTTGTGAAAATGTTGAAACGACTATTTTTTAAAATATGGCTAAAGTAGCGTAAAGTTTAGCGAAAGTTGTGATTTTTTTAATATTTGGCATCAACTTAGTAGAAAACGTGGGAGGGGTGTTTAGATTGACTAACGATCACCATAATAGCATAGAGACTGGCGCTGTGAGCTCACCAACGTCGATTATAAAACGTGAGTACCAAAACATTGCCGAGTTGTGGCTCGACACAAATTTGGTGATGTTTTGGCGTTTATATCACGGTTGGCGTTGACTGAGCCTGCAGCCCTACTCACTATACTACTCCAATAACGTTTTTGTTTCATCAAATAAAGCCTCGATCATCGACTTGCCATCTTCCGTCGCCTTTTCAATGCTCGACTTAACAAGTTTTTCGCCTTCATTTTTCGCAATAATTTCTATCTGTTCTTTAAAGGCGGCGACAGCAGCTTCTGCTTCAAGCTTCTCGTAGTCTTGCACGGTCGGCAATACATGGGGGTCTGAAAAGCAACACTTTCGGATCGTTAAATAAAAGAAAGTGAATACCAGGGCGGACAAAAACATGCCCCAAGAAATCACTGTCGATCGAGACTTTGCTTCGCTTATCTCCTTCTGTAACGTAACTTGTTTCTGTGGGGACATTTTTTTATAAACAGCCTGGGAAGGCTCTTGTCCAACGATGATGCAAACATAAAAATGTGTGTTGGCGAAAGCAAGCACAAGCCAGACGAATCCAATGAACGTGCTCCTTCTAATGGCTTTTAATGTTCTTTGGCACACATGGAAGCGATCAAATTTCCCCCGGTAGCAACCAGTGACCGAGTCCAAAAACGACTTATTGAGTAGCAGGGCAAGCACGAAAAAGCATATGGATGGACCGAACAGAAAGAGACAACCATAAACTCGGTGACCCGTCGCTGGGCAGTCATAGAATGTCTTCGTTGTTATAATCTGCTCGAGGGCGTAGACCAGAA
Source organism: Chrysogorgia sp. JL179-B06 (assembly GCA_035772405.1). Classification (NCBI taxonomy): domain Eukaryota; kingdom Metazoa; phylum Cnidaria; class Anthozoa; order Scleralcyonacea; family Chrysogorgiidae; genus Chrysogorgia; species Chrysogorgia sp. JL179-B06. The sequence continues at coordinate 4,763,884 of JAYKKM010000047.1, forward strand.
GGATAAGTATTATAGGCTTTGTCGTATTTTGCGTTGACGAATAATCTAGTAAATCCTTCGTGTATCTCTTGATATTAGTGAAAAATCCCTGGAAATTCATGTTGATGTTTCAGATTAGCTTTACGAGGTATTCCTAAATCTTTGGACGTTCAGTTGCGAAATTGAGTAAGTGAAACTGAAAGAGAAATTGCCCATAAAAGTGATTAATTATTAAAAATGAAATCGAAATGTGTCATTCGGATACTTTCCAATAACTAATGTTTGATAATGGATAAACATTTAGATTTATAATAAGGATTTAGCAATTTTTAACGCACTCTACAAACAAAGCATTTACCGCTAGCTAGTAACTGCATGACAATTAAACTAAAATAAAATCAACATATGAGATAAAATTATATAATTAAGTATAATGTTTAAAATATTCGCGTCGGAATTGTATGATTTACAATGGCGAGCCGAAAAATCAACGAAAATACGACTTAATAAATAAAGACTTAGTAAAATACGACTTGTTAATAATAGTTTAATGGGTTATAAAATTACCGAGGTTAAACCATCGGAACACGTACGTGGTCTTAGATATGTAGATATACTTCGCTCTTCGGCGCGGAATATTGTATGTCTGCATGCTTTATGCAAATATGAGTGGCGTAATAGAAACACGAAATATGTGTATATATAGGCAAGTGTTTTCCCAACTTCCGTCGAGTATTTTTATTACTTCACGCCGAGGGTTTCGATTACGTTATAGAGACCGGGCAAACGTATCTATTATTTTTATAAAAATAATTCAGAAACAATTGCTTATATTTTAAATAATTACTATATCTCTTTTGATTCTGATTTAATGTAAATTCTCATTAGTTATACTACGTTATTCCGTCTCTGTAGCCTGATTGAGACCAGTAATTAGCTAACCTGTAATCATAGAGTGCAGAGAGTAAATATTACTTTATAACAACTTATCGCTTCCCAGGCTAGCCCTCGATTTTTATCTCTTCTCCCTTGTACATATATAATTTTTCCATCGGTTGGCATAGTTAATAGTATATAAATTAAAAAATTGGCTACATCCCGCAGATATAAAATTTTATTCCCCTCACTTGCAGTGATAGACTAAATAATATTTCACGGGGCATTGGCAGGGGCGTACTGTGCGGGGTGTTGGGTGTTGGGGGGAGGTGTGACACCCCCACTTTTCACTGAATTGGTCGGTAAAACGCGGAGTCGGTCGGTAAAGCCTGGCGGGTAAAACCGATTGGTCAGACCGGAAGTTGGGAAAACCTTGTAATAGTTAAGGCTGTCGGTAAACTGTTCGTCATATTAGATCGTTGGTAAAATTGACTTCATCGACTGTTTAAACTTTGTCGGTTGTATAAAATTCGATTTATATGAAATGTAATATTGTTACCATTGCATGGGTTAATGTTAAATTAATATTCCTCCCTTTTCCCGATTTCCGATCCAACCTAGTGTAACTGTTACCGGTACGTACAATGCAATGGAAGAAAATCTGCGCGCCCATGTGTAATTCGTCGGTAAAACTAAGACGATACACCCCCCATCCAAAATGGTCACGGTACGCCACTGGGCTATAAAATTTATGTAATCAAATCGTACCTTCCTGTTTTGTTTTAAATGGGGCCAGGGTGAGAGTTCAAGGGAACAGCGGCCTCGCCCTAACTATATATACATAAACAGCTTCCCTTGAGGAATAATCACATGACTGCTGTATTACATGTTTTAAACCTAAAAATACGATCTTCGTTCGGAATGTCGTTCTGATGTATAGAGTTATCGCCCCTCTTGCATGGAAACCAATATATTGCTGAAGGGCTTAGAGTGTTAAAATAAAGTTTTAACTTACTTACGTACTTATTTACTTAAGTATAAACTGTATATTTTATATGCCACGAATAAAACCAGTGTGAACCATCTATCATAACGGATTAATTGACATGAAATAAACAAAGATGCTGTTCAGTTCTAAAAAGAACCGAATATTATAAAATGTATGGGAAAATGAGAGTACGACATGTACTTAAATATGTAAGAATAACTGTATTGCCGTATTACGCTGTTTCGGGCTAGCTAAACATATATAAAACCTCTATCCAACCGCGCATCGGTTCCGACTGTGTATATACGCGGAGAGTTAACTGCATACAAATTTGCATATGAGTAAGAGATTTAATGCAAGTAGAAGAGTGTTTTCTTCACAATATTTGGTTTAAAACCGTGATAAGCTATAATGTTTTGTAAAAGATTATACTAGCAACATTTCATATATGCCATTACGGGCCTGCATGACTAAATATTTAACAAGATAAAAGTAATCACATGTCTTTTGTTTTACGTTCATTAATATTTATACCGCACGGTTGAGTTACTAAACCCAAACGCTGCCATTGGCTGCTTGCTTCATTATACAGAAAATACAATGTGTTCAGCAAGTGTGAAAGTGCACACATAAAAAAATGAATAAAAACATAGAACAAAGACTTTGGACGCGTTTCCAGACCATACCTCTATTGACTATGGACGGAGCGATCATATCTCTTGCCATGCGAATGCATTAATTAATCGGTACGTTGCTTAATTCAGATACCATCTCACGAAAACTGATTCAACTTCAAGACAATTTAACGAGGCATCTTCATCCTGCGAATATCAGTATATGTAATGGTGCTATATGCATGACATAACAGTCTCATGATGTACTTAACTTCATTGGTGTCAAAGTAACCTTCTCGCAGTTACACGTACAGTATTTGCTATACATTTAAAGAACCATCTATATGAGTGAATTTACCTGATGAAAACTTTAACCAATCTTGCCTCTACCGCACAGATACAGGTGAGGTATATCCAACCATGTGGTTTCTGTGAACTGGTGGCAAAAATCACCAAGTGTGATATATATATGAATATCTAGCTTGATTTTGGTAATTGACATGAACTTCCTTTTGGTTACTCTTTGGGCGTTATATATATATGACGTAACGTCTGCAGTATGCATTTTCAAATAGATTCATCAAATACACGTATGTACGATTAATTAGCACCGGTACATTAGTTCTTTCTTATAGTTAATAAAAGGAAATGAAATAAACTCTACTACTACGTCTACCCGACAACGTCGGGCCCTCACTAACACGGTTCTTCCAATCTTCACGAACCCGCACGTTTATGCTGAGATATTTAACCTTGCAATAATGAGGTCATTCCAATAAAAAACATTCGGAATTTTTGGTCCTCTGCAATGGTGTTTCTATCCTGAGTGAGTAGGCCCAGTCTCGGAGCTCGAGACTCCTAAAAGGCAGGAATAAGAATTTCTAGGTACACTATATGAGAAGCTCTCTATACTTCATGTGAACGGAATTACTTGAACGGTGTTCGCATGTAAAATATAATTAACAATTTAGGCAGCGACATAATCGTAATTGTTTAATTACTAGGAAGACCGAAAATTCCCCCACGAAGGTTCCATGGGCAAGAGTATTGTCATTTAAATTACTATTATTATTCGTTGCTGATGATCAATATATCTTTTGCACTCTTGTAAGTATTCTCAAACCAGTACATCGTTCAGGATTACTATACAGTACATCGATCACATTTGCGTGTTAGCATCACATGTTTTGTTTCCGGAAGGAAGGGAATGGTATACCCACCTCGCCAAGTTCCTTCAGGGCTCGATGGTACACGTGCTAATCAAGAGTATCCAGATTTGAAGGTAGGTAATCTTCGAGTTAAGCCCCTCGAGTTAAGCCCTTCGAGTTACGCCCTTTTCGAGTTAAGCCCCCAACACGCCCATTTTGTCCGGAGGAATTAACTCGATGAACGAAAGACTGTTTTCGCGCTTAACTCGAAGACAATCAACGACTAAAGCTTAATTTCCACTCACTACTTTTATTTCGCGATCTACTTTTTTCGATCATAATAAGTCTCGCGATCTGGTACTTCATTAGTACTTCGTAGGTATTATTATTGTCAAGCCTGACAAAGGAAATGGCTTTGTTATCCTTAATAAATCAGACTACCACCAAAAGATGAACGACATCCTGGCAGATAAAACCAAGTTTGAAAAACTTGACAAAGACCCCGTTCGGAACTTTTTAAAGGAACTCAACAAGAATTACCGTGTTATCTCTGACAGCCATTATCGAAATCTCAGTCCTCCTAAGATACATAAGATTAATGTTCCACTCAAACCTATTCTTTCTTCTGTTCGCTCTCACTCTTTCGACATAGCTAAGTTTTTAGTTTCTTTACTTCGACCGTTTTCTAACAGTGCATATTCGGTTTTTGATACATTTTCCTTTGTTAAAGAATTACTCGACTTACGTTTCAACACTAATGAGCAGCTGTTCATGGCTAGATTTGATATAACCTCTCTTTTTACTAACATTCATTAGACAAAACCATCGACATCATAATTCAAAAGGTTTTTACTAATTCCACAAAATTTCACGGCTTTTCTATTTTCGAATTTCGCAAACTTCTAAATTTAGCAGTAAAAAATTGCCATTTTCTATTCAACGGTGAAGTCTATCAACAGGTAGATGGCGTTGCTATGGGTTCTCCCCTGGGACCTCTCTTTGCCAATATTTTTCTTTCCCATCACGAATGTATTTGGCTAAACGATTGTCCATCTGAATTCAAACCATTGTTTTATCGGCGTTATATGTTGATGACTGTTTCATTTTATTTCGTTCTCGCGATCACGTTCTTCCGTTCCTTAACTATTTAAACTCTAAGCATCCCAAAATAAAATTTACGCATGAATTGCAAGCCAACAAATCTTTGCCGTTCTTATATTTATTCTATAAATATTAACCGTTCCAGTGGTTGCTTCTCAACGGTCTTGACTAAAAGTATACACACGAGTGACCACGAATGATCACGAGTGACCACGAATGACCACGAGTGACCACGAATGACCACGAGTGACCACGAGTAACCACTAATGACCACGAGTGACCACGAGTGACCACGAATGACCACGCGCTGCTATTTTCATGTTTGGTCGTGGCTAGATTGGATACTCGCAGTTTAGAATCTTGAAGTAATCATATGTCTGAACTAAATCAAAATCCCAAATCTATCTCTAATCCTAACACTTACCCTAACCGAAGCCCTAACCCCTCGCCCTTCCCGCCCCAAAAACGCCCTTCTCGCCCAAAATGCCTTCGGAGGAGGTACCCCTAACCACACTCCAACCTTAAGCGCAGGCTTAAACTCCCATATATATATAATTTAGGCAAAAGCCTGTCCATCCATATATAATTTAGAGCTATACAGGTCTATAAAGATACCTTTATACAGATCAATATGAATACAGAGTTATATAGGTATATATAATTACTTTCTGATTTGAAACTTAGTTAGAAATTCTTTTCAAATCAACTTTTTTATACACACTGTATAAGAAAAGTCTTGTCAGTGATACACATTATAAATACCTGTATAGCTCTAAATTATATATAGGCTTGTATATTGGTATATTATGGGCATATATAGCGGGTTCTATATATTGATTTTACATTAAGTTATTTGCGCGCGAAACATGAAGGTTTTGGCTAGATGAGATACTCCCAGGTGAGTTCACAGTTAGTTTAAGCCTGCGATTATGGTTGGAGTGTGGTTAGGGCTACCTCCTCCGCAGGCGTTTTGGGCAAGAAGGGCGCTTTTTTGGGCGAGAAGGGCGCTTTTTTGGGCGAGAAGGGCGCGGGGTTAGGGCTTCGGTTAGGATTAGGGTAAGTGTTAGGATTAGAGATAGATTTGGGATTTGGATTTAGTTCAGAGTTCAGACATATGATTACTTCAAGATTCTCAACTGCGAGTATCCCATTTAGCCACGACCAAACATTAAAATAGCACTCGTGGTCATTCGTGGTCACTCGTGTGTACTTTTAGTCAAGATCCTTCTCAACGAGTGTTTACCGCAAACCCACTTTTACAGGTCTATTGACTTCTTTTGATTCTTTTATGCCGTTCTCGTATAAAAGGGGTCTGGTTTTTTCATTACTCAACCGCTGTTTTAATATTTGTTCTACATATGCCATTTTCCATGCCGAACAAGAAAAGTTTAAACGCATTTTCGTTAGCAACGGTTACCCTGAGAAATTTCTTGATAGTTGTGTTGCCACTTTTCTTGACAAAGTTTTTCTAAATCTACTAAAGTACCTACGGTTCCTAAACTCATTCTTTACTTTTCCTTGCCATTTACTGGACAACATTTCGCTCAACTACCAGCTGTTGTGGTCTAGTGGTTACCATACATGTCTATGAGCTGGGAGACATAGGTTCAAATCCTGGGTCGGACCTCCACTCAAGGTCTTAAAAATAATTGAGGAGAAATTGCTGCCTTTGCAATAATATCAGCAAATGGTAAGACTTTCAGGTCTTCTCGGATAACGACCTAAAATGGTAGGCCCTCGGAACCCCTATAATTGGGCTTTTAGCCTGTTGGGTTATTCCGTTCACCTATAAGAGTGATAAATCTAATAAACTAAACTCAAATCCGAACCCAAATGAAAAAACTTTTCTCATCGACTTATCCTCATATTGACATAAGGTATATTGCTCGCCCTTCGGTTAGGCTTTTTCATTTCTTTTCTTTCAAAGACAAGATTCCTCTTCGTCTTAGATCACGTGTCGTTTATCATTTTACGTGTCGAAGCTGCACCTACACACACGTGTTTCAGAGCACTTGGGAATCTCACCTCTCACCGGAAATAAACGCACTAACCCTCCTGCCACTAACATCCTTTCTCATCACCACGACACCGGTCACCCTATCTCATTTGACGATTTTAAAATAATTTCTTCTTGCTCTTTTGAGTCTGAACTTCTTCTACGCGAAAGCTTACTCATTCGCAATCTTAAACCTTCTCTAAATGGCAATATTGGTTCTGTGCAACTCTCTCTGATTGGGTATTGCATGCATATTTTATGATACTATACTCTGTAATTATATATTTAGTCTCACTATACACTCATGTAAATTATTCTCTGAAGAAGTTGTGATAATAACAACGAAACGTTAGAACTTTATTAAATATTATGATTTTACTCTCGTGTCCGACTCAATAGCTTTTATGAAAATAATATGCTTTGATATTTATAATTAGATTACGCTTCCCGCCCTGGTCTTTCAATATATATATATATATATATATATATATATATAGGTAATATTTGGCATTTCACTCGATCAAACTACATGTTGAAAGGATTTATGGTGAAGGAAAATTTCGAGTGTTGGAATTAAGCTTTATACCTTTCCATACGAAACAGATCTGTAGTGAAATAAAGTTTAAATGAAGTAACCAAAGTTCGTCTCTTTTGTTCTTACTATTCTGCTCTACTTAGGTATTGAGCACTCTACCTGATATGATTTTGAACCTGACACTTATCTATAAATATATATATATATATATATGACAAGTGAACAACGTATAGTGGTTATATCTGGCGGTGTACTTAAATGAAGAAAACTAAACCAAATTTCCTTCGCCAGTAGCACTGATAGCACTTAATGTTGAAATGTTGGAATACGCCCTATACTATAGCGGCTCTGGTTGGAACTATCTACAATGTAGTCCGCTCTAAAACTACAAAGTCTGAAACCACTATTTCGTCACTATTCACACGTTGGTAAACATCATTTCCTTGTGGACCTCCATTTGCCACCGGATAGCTCGTCATTCTTTGGTCTTTATTCTCCAATAACTTTTTTGTTTCTTTTATAGCCTCGATCATCGACTTGCCATCTTCCGTCGCCTTTTCAATGCTCGACTTAACAAGTTTTTCGCCTTCATTTTTCGCAATAATTTCCATCTGTTCTTTAAAGGCGGCGACAGCAGCTTCTGCTTCAAGCTTCTCGTAGTCTTGCACGGTCGGCAATACATGGGGGTCTGAAAAGCAACACTTTCGGATCGTTAAATAAAAGAAAGTGAATACCAGGGCGGACAAAAACATGCCCCAAGAAATCACTGTCGATCGAGACTTTGCTTCGCTTATCTCCTTCTGTAACGTAACTTGTTTCTGTGGGGACATTTTTTTTAAAACAGCCTGGGAAGGCTCTTGTCCAACGATGATGCAAACATAAAATTGTGTGTTGGCGAAAGCAAGCACAAGCCAGACGAATCCAATGAACGTGCTCCTTCTAATGGCTTTTAATGTTCTTTGGCACACATGGAAGCGATCAAATTTCCCCCGGTAGCAACCAGTGACTGAGTCCAAAAACGACTTATTGAGTAGCAGGGCAAGCACGAAAAAGCATATGGATGGGCCGAACAGAAAGAGACAACCATAAACTCGGTGACCCGTCGCTGGGCAGTCATAGAATGTCTTCGTTGTTATAATCTGCTCGAGGGCGTAGACCAGAAGGATAAGTATTATAGGCTTTGTCGTATTTTGCGTTGACGAATAATCTAGTAAATCCTTCGTGTATCTCTTGATATTAGTGAAAAATCCCTGAAAATTCATGTTGATGTTTCAGGTTAGCTTTACGAGGTATTCCTAAATCTTTGGACGTTCAGTTGCGAAATTGAGTAAGTGAAACTGAAAGAGAAATTGCCCATAAAAGTGATTAATTATTTAAAATGAAATCGAAATGTGTCATTCGGATACTTTGCAATAACTTATAATGTTTTATAATGGTTAAACATTTAGATTTATAATAAGGTTTTAGCAATTTTTAACGCACTCTACAAACAAAGCATTTACTGCTAACTGCATAACAATTAAACTAAAATAAAATCAACATATGAGATAATAAGATAATGTTTAAAATATTCGCGTCGGAATTGTATGCGATTTACAATGGCGAGCCGAAAAATCAACGAAAATACGACTTAATAAATAAAGACTTAGTAAAGTACGACTTGTATTTCGACGGAATATGTCTGCATTCTCTATATAGGTATATATAATTGCGTGAAGGCATTTTCGCTCTCGCAACACTATATGAGTGGCGCAATAGAAACACGAGAGATATGTAGGCAAGTGTTTTCCCAACTTCTCGAGTATTTTTATTACTTCACGACGGTTTCGATTACGTTATAGAGACCGGGCAAACGTATCCATTATTTTCATAAAAATAATTCAGAAACAATTGCTTATATTTTAAAGAATTACTATATCTCTTTTGATTCTGATTTAATGTAAATTCTCATTAGTTATACTACGTTATTCCGTCTCTGTAGCCTGACCAGTAATTAGCTAACCTGTAATCATAGAGTGCAGAGAGTAAATATTACTTTATAACAACTTATCGCATCCCTGGCTAGCCCTCGATTTTATTTCTTCCCCCTGTTACATATATAATTTTTCCATCGGTTTGCATAAGATGTTTGAAGTATTGTAAAACTTATTTTAGTGTCAATTAATGCATGTATTTAGCTATACAACTAATTGAGGATACTAACTTCTATGTACACTGAGCACTGATGTATATAAGTAGCATATAGCATGACCCAAATATATAATGAATACTATAAGATTGTTGTAACGTCCTTTATGCAACCCAGTCAACAAATGAGCAAAGTAATTAAACTCTTGCATTTTATATTTGTTGGCAATAAGTAGCGCGCGAGACGAAGGGTGTGTTTATTCAATCATTCAGGAAAAGGTCTTTTATCAAACTGGACGTCAACTGCAGGAATTTGGGGCGTTTGTTTGTTACCGTGTGTCAATTAAAGTTAATATAGAAAGATCAGAGCGTATATATTCACGGATCGCATAGCCAGTAGTCTATAAATTTAAAAATGTGGCCAGTACAGCCCGCAGATGTAAAATTTTATTCACTTGCAGTGATAGACTAAATAATCTGTCATTAACCATATTATTATCCGAGGTTCACAAAACACGAGGCCATGTGCCATAAAATTTATGTAATCAAATCGTATCTTCCTGTTTTGTTTTAAAGTGCCTATCCAGCCTGTGGGGATTTTACTTATTCGTAATCTTTGGGTTATAACAAAAATAAATGTAATATATCTTGTTAATTATTCGAAAATTGCATCTTCATGCATTTCCCCCTGCTAAAGTTCACAGGAAGTGACGTCAACACAGGGACACGTAATATTTTGCGGCGTTATTCAACAGTGAATGTTTATGAAATGAGTGAATTTTGTCTAAACAGGCTGTTTAAAGTTCAAAGCCAAACTTTCGCTGTATTTCATTGCTGAATCACTCCGCAAAATATTGTGCATCCCTGCATTGACGTCACTTCCTGTGAACTTTAGCGGGAAAAAGGGCCTGAAGATGAAATTTGCAAACGACAAGATATATTATAATTTTCCTCATGAGAATCCAAAGATCATAAATATGTAAAATCCGCACAGGCTGGATAGGCACTTTAAATGGGGCCAGGGTGAGAGTTCAAGGGAACAGCGGCCTCGCCCTAACTATATATACATAAACAGCTTCCGTTGAGGAATAATCACATGACTGTTGTATTGCATGTTTTAAACCTAAAAATACGATTCTTCGTTCGGAATGTCGTTCTGATGTTATAGAGTTATCGCCCTTCTTGGAAACCAGTATATTACTGAAGGGCTTAGAGTGGTTAAATAAAGTTTTAAATTAGTATACGTATATGCCACGAATCAAACCAGTGTGAACCATCCGGCTATATAATAACGGATTAATTGACATGAAATAAACAAAGATGCAAAGAACCGAATATTATAAAATTTACGGGAAAATGAGAGTACGTCATGTACTTAAATATGTAAGAATAACTGAATTGCCGTATTACGCCGTTTCGGGCTAGCTAATTATATAAAACCTCTATCCAAACGCGCATAGTACCGCCTACAATAGAGAACACAAGCTACGATTCCGACTGTGTATACAGAGATTTTACTGCATACAAATTTGCATATGAGTACTAGTCAGAGATTTAATGCAAGTAGAAGAGTGTTTTCATCACAACATTTAGTTTAAAACCGTGATAAGCTATGTTTTGTAAAAGATTATACTAGCAACATTTCATATATACCATTACGGGCCTGCATGACTAAATATTTAACAAGATAGAAGTATTAAACGTTTAACTTGTAGTTCCGCGTATACTCCTCGCTCAATTGGTATATACAACTGCGGAGTAACAGTCATAATTCGCATGGCAAGAGATCAAAATTAATCGGTACGTTGGTAAATTCAAAATACCATCTCACGAAAACTGATTCAACTTCAAGACAATTTAACGAGGCATCTTCATCCTGCGAATATCAGATATATCACAAAAAAACATATCGCATGGTGCTTTATGTAATTCATGCATAACAGTCTCATGATGTACTTAACGTCAAATTATAACCTTCGCATGAGTTACACGTACAGTATTTGCTATACATTTAAAGAACCATCTATATGAGTGATTTACCTTGATGAAAACTTTAACCAATCTTGCCTCTACCGCACAGATACAGGTGAGGTATATCCAACCATGTGGTTTCCGTGAACTGGTGGCAAAAATCACCAAGTGTGAATGATATATATTTGAATATCTAGCTTGATTTTGGTAATTGACATGAACTTCCTTTTGGTTACTCTTTGGGCGTTAAATGACGTAAATGACGTAAATGCATTTTCAAACATATTCATCAAATACACGTATGTACGATTAAGCACCGGTAACATTAGGGTAACATTAGTTCTTTCTTAGTTAATAAAAGGAAATGAAATTATAATTTATAAACTCTATTACTACTTCTACTGGGCAACGTCGGGCCCTAACTAACACTGTTCTTCCACATGCTAAGGGGAAGTCCCCAATATACCCTTGTAATAATGGGGTCATTCCAATAAAAACATTTGGATTTTTTGGTCCTCTGCAATGATATTTCTACCCTGAGTGGGAAGGCCCAGTCTCGGAGTTCGAAACTCCTAAAAGGCAGGAATAAGAGCTTCTAGATGTACTATAAAGAAGCTCTCTACTTCATGTGAACGTGATTATTTGAACGGTACTCATGTAAAATATAATTAACAATTTTGGCAGCGACATAATCATAATTGTTATTACTAGGGCTAGGTACAGTGTTGTAGTAGGCTTTGCGCAACCACGCGGTGTACGATATCCAACCTATGTGATATATGTAAATTGCTGCCAAAAGTCTCCAAGTGGATAATGGCTATGAACTTCCTTTTGGTTGGGCGTTGATATATGACGTTGGTTGCCCCCTTCCGTTAGCGTCTCGCGACTCTCGCGCGCGTATATATATATACTAGAAATTACTATCGCAAGGAAAGTGCTGCCTCAAAGGCCATTGCATGGGCAGTGTAGTCAGTTTTTATGAAATTTCAAAGGTGAACCCTGGGATTGATTCAGATTGTATAAATTGTAACGGACATGTTAATAACGTAGGTCTCATGTTGTACATGTAGTCGTGAACGGATTGGAAAGATAGGTGATGGCAAGAAATCGCAGATATACCTCGCAGTCACTGAGCCATATTTCCGTTTGGTGAGCGTTAGGTGAAACTTAATACCATAATCGTTATTACCAGCTGAAATAACATCAACATTTTTTCACAAACGCAGATAATGCTGATCGGAATAACTCATCAGCGCGCACACAATATTCCTGTGAAAAATGATAAAGTCACAACAATATACACCTAAAATAGAAGGAAAACTGTATTCATAAACAAAACAATTTGATATCATGATTGTGATGGCATAGGGGATGGCAAGAAATCGCAGATATACCTCGCAGTCACTGAGCCATATTTCCGTTTGGTGAGCGTTAGGTGAAACTATCTTAGTCGTCTTACTTTGACAACAGAATACTTCCTCACTGAAGGCAGAACAGATCGTTCAAACTTCCCAGCGTTGACAAGTTCCGAACGGCGAAAGGTAGAAGTTTCACACGTGTATTAAAGTTCTACGTCACAAAACGTCATAAAATGGAACAAATATCCCGACATCTCGACAGAGGGCAATTTACACAAATCGAGATTACGTTGACTATAATAGGTCCGCGAAGAGATCTGGGTACGAGGTCAAGATTCCGAAAATCGCGTCCAACGGCCCTCTGAATTTAAATGTGACAAGGCGCAGTCAACGGCCTTCCAAATTGATGTAAATACTGACTCGTTGCCTTTCTGGTCTGGTTGCCTGTAATTTGTCCTGATTGTCGACAAAATTAACATATAAGAACATTTTAATAACGATTTAATACAATTATTTTGTAAAAAATGCCAAATAAACCCGCTTTACTGTTAAACTATAAAAAAGTAAAGTGTGATAAAGTAGAGTGAATTCTCGACAGTTCACCACCTTTTCGATTATTTTAATAGTCAGTAGACGGGAGATTTGCACCAAATTTTGAAGTCTCTCAAATCTGGATACTTGTTTGGCAGTGCGCCATCGTCATCGAGCCCGTAATCTTGATCGATGTAAGCTCGAGATTCACTTACAATAGTGCAAAGGTATTTAGCTGATTCTAATGACGAATAATTATAGTAATTTAAATACTCTTGCCCATGGAACCTTGGTCGTGTGTAAATCGGAAAATTAGACTAAAAACATGGGCAATACTTCATGCGCTTCTAGTTCGTTATCGTTTTCAGTAGTATTATTACAATTTCATTATTTCAGTTCTTAAATGGCTTATAGACAGACTCCTCCTATCCTTACCACAAATTTACTGACACAATACAATCATTATTTAATTAACCGAGAAAATGCATTGCAAGTCCAATTCATTGCGCCGCCGAGTCAAACTAAGCTGAGCATGCCAGGAAACTGATTATAAATAATCACATCTTTAATGATCGGTAGCATCTTTTTTAACTGATTCTGACCCTAATCGTAACCCTGAGACCCGTCTAAAGCGTCTGACAAGGGGGAAATTAAATTCCTTTAGAAATATCCGGCTCTCTAGACCATTTCTAGTATTAGTAAGTGCCGATCATTCATGTACGTAATCTGTTTTCTCAGCTGTCTCAACCCACGGTTTCCTGTAACGTCTATTTCTAGCTTCACGTGACGTCCTCGTTTCATTCAATAGACAAATCACATTTCGAACTAATAGTACGACACGTATTCCAACAGCAAATACATTGCCCTAGCTGACGAGTAAATACATTGTTCTAGTTCAAACCGTAAGCCCTAAAACCGTAAGTACAAAACCCTAAACCATAGTAAACCTAAACCGCCTGCACGTGGTTGTTGAAACCATTGAAAATACGATAACGCATCAAGCTTCCTTATCGTACCAATCATATACGCAATATCCGATTTTACGTTCGTTATTATAACTCAACATCTGATTTTACCTACCTAATTAATTTAACACAAACATCCGATTTTACGTATAGTAACTTTTGCATGTGCGTGATCTTCGTGCGGAAAATTAAATTCGTAAAATGCACGTGTTGTTGATTGGCGTTTCCGCTGGACATTCCACTCATAACAAGTTTACTCACTTTATTTTATTCGTCTCTTCTTCACTTTCTTTCGTTTTAGGGCACTACAAAAACCATCATCGGTGGATGTCCTTATTGGGGAATATTATTTTTAACCCTACGATATATAATGTAGTATTTAGAAATGAAAAAGCATTGGACATGTCTTTTTATCATTTTTTATCTTTTTAGCAACACGGCGCCATGCGGTGATCCACCGCTTGGGCGTGATTACTATAAGAAATCGAATCGCTATCTAAAGAAAGAATCGCTAAGAAATTGCGCTTCTATATCAAAGATACTTTCATGATGAAAGATTTTCAATTCATAGGTTTTCCTTCATTGTGAAAAGTTGTGTGAATGTTGTGTGAACGTTATCAGCGAACGTTATGACGAATAGCGGAGTCGACAAAAAACAGTAAATACGTACCTAAAATGAACAGGTTTTGCGATTGGCTATATGGAACAAAATTGGTTAGGTTAGGACATTGGTTGATTCTATTGTTTTATTGTTTTAATCAACCAATCACAAAACTTGATAGTATAGGTAGGTGATGACCCACAAAAAAACGTTCGATATGTTTTCCGGACGTAAGCATTCTCACAACGTTGATGTGCTTGCTGTTGAGCGTTGAAAGTTGAAAGTTGATGAGAGCCATGTTTGGGGCTGTTTACATCAATCCGGATTCAGTTTCATTCCAGATTGAATGTGAATTCAAAGTGCGTTTACATAGGAATTCTATTCCAGGATCGAACATCGCGCGAAATCTGAAATTTCAAGATGGCGATCAATAACATTATAGCGGGTATGTTTCTTGGTGGAGGCTATTTCAGATACCTTGAAGCAGATCCGCCCCAGTATTTTCATTATTTTACACGGTCATATTCAAATCAGGCCGGGAGCCTGTTAATATATGGATGGAAGAGAACGTTGAACCTACTCGAGTAAATATTCACCATATTATTGATGAAAAAAATCCATTTTATGGCTACGTCGACACAACAGAAGAAGCGCTCTTGTAAGAGATTACGAGCTCCGAACAACAACGAAATTCACAATCTACAAGAAGACAAAAGCATTTGGAGTCCACGACCACGTGCTTCGTGCGCAAGCTTGTGTATTAACTCATATAAACGATTTTCATTATTCTAAATTAACTATGGTTACACAATTCCAGAATATAAATCGAGAAGCAGTTTTACATCAGCTTCACTTTGCTTTTCTTTAGTATTCCAGTTTTTCTTTATTTTGCGCTATACATATATTGCGAAAATTTATCACGCAACTTTGTCCACGCAGCGCGTTTTTCTTGAAGCGGTATATATTATAAGACCTTGAAATTTAAGATTTGTTTTTATATGTATAAAATATCCACTTAGACTATCTGGAAACAAATTATATAAATTCTAGATCTTCCTCATAGCCTGCGAGAAGGCAAATTGGCCGTGTAAAATAATGAAAGTACTGGGGCAGATCTGCTTCAAGGTATCTGAAATAGCCTCCACCTTGAAAAAAGGTTGAAAACGCAAATTGGATCGACGTTGTTTTCACGACGTCGAAACAACGTAGTTGAACGACATGAAATCGACGTCGATTCAACGTCGATTCAACGTCAATTTAACGTCAATTTCGCGACGTTGAAACGACGTCGCTCTTCGACGTCGATTTGACGTTGAAAAAAGGTTGAAAACGCAAATTGGATCGACGTTGTTTTCACGACGTTGAAACAACGTCGTTGAACGACGTGAAATCGACGTCGATTCAACGTCAATTTCAGTTATTGGAGTCACACCGTTCGTTTTTCGGAGTAAAAATTACCCCCGTTTTTTGAAGAAAAACTAAGCCATGACTAACTACCATCCCTAGGTGTTTAGGAGTGAGATTCCCCACTTTCGGAAGACCAACCGGTAACCTGTACCCACCACCCGCGCTTGCTTAACTTAATTAACTTAACTTAACCTAAGGTTCCGCGACTAACCCGCTGCTCTAACCCGCCTATCTTAAATATATAGTAATATTTATCGTATATAATGAATTAGCAAAGGCACTTACGAACTGTGATGGCTATTATTTTCGTTTTCAAATTTTTAACCGGCTAAGTTTTAATATTATATAATATTGTTTATTACTTGTAATCAATTTTAAACAATCTGATTTCGAAGATTTACAAATTTGTTGAGCATGCAGACTGCAGTATTACAAGTAAGAACAGAACAAAACTTTTCTCAACTAGACATAAAATATATGTTTAATAACTTGGACAGTACTCGACGATTCACAAAGAAAGTAAAAAAGGCAATAATACGATTTACAAAGAAGGTAAAAAAGCCAATAAGTCGTATGGCATTCAGACTTAAAAGCGGCGGCTATAGCCGACAGCAGCATGAACGTATAAACCTTAGGCCAAAAATTCTTGTTGACAGGAATTAAGACAGGTTAGTACTTGTCCCTGATCGCCGACAAAGTACACTTCAAATCCAACTACAGTTACAGTCCGTTGCTGACTTTTTTCCTGTCGCTGCATCGCATGTCTGAGTTGATATAAAGTAGGTTCGGCTTTTATACATACAAAATAAAGTAAGAAACTATAGCATTTTGACTCGTCTGGGTTTATTTTTTTGATGGACAATATATGATGTCGAAACGAAAATATTTTATCACCAATTATATAAGTAACTTGCTTGGCCAATGCTTGGTCGTTAAGTGATTAGAGATTGGACGATACAATATCGACGTCGATTCAACGTCGAAACAACGTCTGTTTCCGACGTCGATAAAACGTCGAAAAGCAGACGTCAAAACAACGTCGATGTTTGGTCGAACCGACGTGATTTGACGACTCGATATCGACGTCAATTCAACGTTGAAACAACGTCTGTTTCCGACGTCGATAAAACGTCGAAAAGTAGTCGTCGAAACAACGTCGATGTTTGGTCGTGAACCGACGTGATTTGACGACTCGATATCAACGTCAATTTAACGTTGAAACAACGTCTGTTTCCGACGTCGATAAAACGTCGAAAAGTAGACGTCGAAACAACGTCGATGTTTGGTCGTGAACCGACGTGTTTGACGACTCGATATCAACGTCAATTCAACGTTGAAACAACGTCTGTTTCCGACGTCGATAAAACGTCGAAAAGTAGACGTCGAAACAACGTGGATGTTTGGTCGTGAACGGACGAACGTTGAAACAACGTCTGTTTCCGACGTCGATTACACGTCGAAAAGTAGACGTCGAAACAACGTCGATGTTTGGTCGTGAAGCGACGTGATTTAACGACTCGATATCGACGTTGATTTAACGTCGAAACAACGTCTGTTTCCGACGTCGATAAAACGTCGAAAAGCAGACGTCGAAACAACGTCGATGTTTGGTCGTGAAGCGACGTGAAATTCAACGACTCGATATAGACGTCGATTCAACGTCGAAACAACGTCTGTTTCCGACGTCGATAAAACGTCGAAAAGCAGACGTCGAAACAACGTCGATATGTGGTCGTGAAGCGACGTGAAATTCAACGACTCGATATAGACGTCGATTCAACGTCGAAACAACGTCGCAAAGTAGTTGATAAAACGTCGCAATGTTTCCGACGTCGATAAAACGTCGCAAAGTAGACGTCGAAACAACGTCGATATGTGGTTGATCGACGTCGCGACCCGATTTCGACCGAAAATCGACGTCGAAACAACGTCGTGTGCCCGCTGGGATAGAACCTGTTTCAGCTGTAGTATAAGTGTGTGACATGTTGCATTAGTGCAATAGTATGGTATAGAACTTGTTGCAGCAATATAGCTCTAATTGTTTTTCATTCTGTTAAAATTGTGCTGCTATTTTATTTCCAAATATTTGGAGCCCATGCCTATCTTTAGTGGGCTTATAACTGGAGCGGTTTACACCTATGGGGGAAGGGAAGCTATACCCAGAAGGGTGTTTGGGATTCGATAACTCAACAGGAACCGAGAGAGTTTTGTCTCGATACTCCCTCTCCCTTGCTTCTTCATTCCTTGTTTAAAAGTCTACACAGCCCTTTCCACCAAACCATTTGAAGAGGGGTGATATGGTGCGGAGGTTACATGTCGCAAACCATTTCTCTGTGTGAAAATCTTGAAATCATCACTAGTGAAGACAGAACCGTTGTTCGACACTAGCATTTCTGGCAGACCATGAGTCGCGAAAGTAGCCCTGAGCTTCTCGATGGTTGCTTCCGTCGTTGCAGAATTGACACAATGGATGTCTAGCCACTTGGAATGAGCATATATGACAAGGAGAAACATTTTCCCCATAAAAGGGCCAGCATAATCGATGTGGACTCGGGCCCATGGGCGGCTGGGCCATTCCCAGGAATGTAGCTGTGCCAGTGCCGGAGTTTTCCTGTGTGCTTGGCAAACTTGGCAGCTTTTACTCTTTCCTCGAGTGCTGAATCCATTTTCGGCCACCAGATTGCAATGCTCTTCATTCTTACAATGCCCGGATGACTATCATGTATAATGTTCATTACTTCTTCTCTTCCTTGGTTTGGTATGAGTACCCGAGAAGACACCCCATATAGTAGACATCCGGCATCGACGCTCAGTTCATTCTTTCGTGTGAAATAGGAAGGCCATCCCTGGAGAACAAAATGCATTACTTGAGAAAGACTAGCTCGTACTCGTAAGCTAAGAGCGTCAATGACCATCTTTGCATCCTACTCGATGCCATAAGCGGTGTAGCTTGTTCAGGGCTTAGTAGTCCCAGCAGTGGTTTGTGGTCGGTGAAAATAGTGAAGTGTCGACCGTACAGGAATTGGTGGAACTTCTTGACGGCGAATATGACCGCTAGTGCTTCTTTATCCAGCTGCGAATAATTTTCTCTGCCCTGGAGAGTGTCTGTGATGCGTATGCAATTGGTTTCTCTGAACCATCATTCATCTCCGACACCATACGGGGATGCGTCACAAGACACCACCAATTTCTTCACTGTGTCGTAGTGCACCAACACCCGTGACGACTGTAGTAGATCTTTGGCTGTCTGTATGGTACGCCTTTTGCTGACGGCTGCTCCATGTCCATCGCGTTTCCTTACGGAGGAGCTCGTGGAGAGGTTCCAGGCTAGATGATAGGTTTGGGAAAAACTTTCCATAAAAGTTAAACATTCCTAGAAAGGATTTCAACTCGGTTGTGTTTGTTGGAGCTTCTTTGATGGCTCTGACCTTGGCTTCAACTGGGTGGAAACCTTCTTTATCCACTCGGTGTCCCAGACATTCAAGTGACGACTTCATAAATTGGCACTTCCCGACCTTAAGTCGCAAACTCGCATCGGACAGGCATTTCAAGACTTTCTCGAGGTTACGCATTGTGCTTTTCGTCGGTTGCTCCAGTGATGAGAATATTGTCTAGTAGGACTCCAGCACAATGAATTCCTTGCAGCAAACCCTCCATCGTCCTCTAGAAAATCCCTGGTGCTAATCCCTGGTGCTAATACCTTTGGGTTTTACCTTTTCCCAAGTGTTTCATCTTTTCCCAAGTATATGTGTGTAGCACCACCTAGTCGGTTTTTTCAGGGAAAGCGAAGATTTATATGAACTGTTTACATTTGATAAAAGACCATACAAAGTGAACATGGACATCAATGAGACACCCCTAGATATGGAAGTCGACACAGGAGCATCCCATCACATCGACTACACTTGACTGGGTTGTCTTTTTCGTGCTCCTTGGGAAGGTCCCTTGGACCTCCTAACTGGTTCACCGAATTTCCTTGGGAATTATATTTATGCAAATCCATAGCATCTTTCTCGGATGTTTCGAAGGCTATTGCCAAGTCAATTGCTCTCTTTAAAGTCAATTCTGACTCAGCCAATAGGCGACGTTGATTCTTGTCGTTACTCGACCCACAAACTAAACGGTTGTGCAACATTTCTTCTAAAGATGCTCCGAATTCACAATTTTCAGAGAGGTGTCGTAACTCAGCTAAAAACACTGGAATGGTCTCATCTTGTTGCTGGCTGCGGGTATTGAAGCGGAAACGTTCAACTATCACAGAAGGCTTCGGCTTGTAGTGTTCTTGTACTATAGCTTTGCCAGGTCTTCATAGCTCTTTTCCTTCGGGTCTGCAGGGGAAACTAGGCTTCTGATGAGCTTGTATGTTTTTTCTCCAACGCTAACCAAGAAAATAGATCGTTTTTTGTCTCCATCCGTGATTTCGTTGGCTTCGAAGAAGTGGTTTACACGTTCTACGTAATGACGCCATTCCTCGGTTTCATTATATTCGTCGACTTTTCCAAACGTCGGCATAACTGTTTTCGGTTTAAATCAGCTCGCTTGGTAGTCGCACTCCCTTTTGCCAACGTTGATCAGTTTACCTCGTCGCCAATGTAGTGTTTTTAAACCTTTTATTTACCACAGTGAACGGTTCACAATACAAAGATATCGACAAAAACAAAGAACAGGAAACTGGCGTGATCTGACGTCACGACTCCTACCCAGGACTCTACAACAGGCTTTTATAATTTAGCATACTTATGAACTTATGTCTTAACTTACTGATGCATAACTTAGTTCAATATAACACTTTATGTATCAGTAAATTCCAAACTTGACATCACAATCCCCTGGGAAAGGGCCAGGGTATTTGATTTTTTTAAGAAATATAGTGCTAATTTCCAGCCACGGGGTAAAACTGATGGGTCACTTCCCCTCCCCCAGGCAGTAAATAAGTGACAAATTCTCCACCTCTGGGAGCACACATCAGTTAAACCATATTCTTTAATTTCAACATCAAAAATGTATATAAAAATCAAACATCAATGCAAATTCATTAACACAATATATAAACAAAAAAGAAATAAAAGGAACCTAATAGACCGATTGCAAATATGGCAGCAATTTTATGAAAGCAAAGCTTTTCAGTGGTTACAGTTGTTAGGGCCCATTAGACCAACTGCAAATATGGCAGCAATTTTATGATTTTCAGTGGTTATGGTTGTTAGGGCCCAATGGTTTCTTCAAAGTAGGTATTCAGCATGTCTTTTTTGAAATCTGTCGGTGGAGTAACTTGTCTCTTTATACTCTCCAAAAATCTTTATACGAGTTTCAGTCGGCAGAAGTTATATTTTGTCGGCAGAAAAGATATTTTAGACGTGTTCGATTTAACACGGATAAGTAGAATCATTAACTTTTAGCTCATGTGCGCCCCCCCTTTCGAACAACTTTGAAAACAACAAATAGCTCATCATTGCCCACCATTTTTGGACCTACCAGTGTGCTTAGAAGGCAGCTTAAAATCATGAACCAAATTGGAGAACCAGACTTGTTGGGATCCTGAATTTTCCAAATGTTCCATGTTGGGATCCTGAATTTTCCCTTTTCAAACTCCTCAAAAGTGTGTAAAAACATGGAAAGTTTGACCGTGCATTACTCGTGCAACAATAAAGTTTATTTGACTATATTTGTTTTATATTTATTAGACTACAAACATGGATGCTTTCACTGATTTTTGTTTTGATTTAGGCTAGACTTCCAGCTGGTAACCGAGCCTAACTGTCAGATTGCTCTAAAAATGGTTTTATTGCGATCAATGGAACCAATTGCTTCTCTTGCTTGAATCACTGAGTCCTTGATCACTGAGTCTTTATTATCTCTCGCAACAAAGTGCAATCTGGATCTGCCTCCAAAAATTTTGTCCAGCGTTTTTTCGCCCAACTTGTCAACCAAATGAATTGGAGGTCCAATCAATTTGAGCGTCTAATCCAACATACACATCAATCCCTCTTCTCTTGTCATAGTGAATGTCTCGTGCAGGTTTCCCATCGATTCAGCTACACCCTCGGCATGAGTTTTTATTGTGCATCTCGATAACAGTTGGCGAAATCCCTCAATCCCAATAAAGATAGTTCTTTCTTTAAGAAACAAGTGGAGGAACTTAATTGGCTAAATAGCTTTAGGCCCTGCAAGTTTGCATCTCAGTTTGCAAGATTTAGAGCAGTCTCTAGTACACTTGTGTTCTTCAAATAGAATATGACTGAATCTTTTGGTTAGTTCAGTCTTATCAACCGTTACTATTTCAAAGAGTCTGGTTTTAAATATACTGTACTCCTTGAGTATCTCCTCTCGTTTTGTCCCCTCGTAACCAGCCATCAGCTTTGACAACTTTACAGAGGTCTCGTTGTTAAAGTCTTCTGCTTCCTGTCTGGTTTCCTCAGAGTTCTTTGTATCAGTATTCACTGTTTTCTTCATATAAAGTTTCTTCAGGTCCAGACACTCTCCACTAGTTGATCATTTCTGGATAGGACACTCTTTCTTTCTGAGGGCTCTCTCTTCAATTCTATCTGCTAGGTATTTACAGAGACTTGTAAGCCTATTTTCCAATCCAACATTTTCAGGATATCTTTCCTCCAATATCACCAAGAGTTCTCCCGCTTCTTTATTCATAAGAACTGTTCTAACAACAAAAGTGAAGTTCCACGCTGCATTTTCATGTTCTTGACTGCACAATTAAGGTTCTTCACAACATAAGGAGGTAACAGACCACACAAATATGTTCATCACAGCATAAGCCAGGCTCTGTACGACTGCATGTTATTTATGTAATACCGGATAGATAGAACACAAATTCCTCACAGAATAATATTTCAGCTGAGGAAGTTCCTCAGCTGAAACATTGAGGAACAATATTCTTCTCGCTTCACGCGAGTAGGCTTCTTTGGTAAATACTACTATATAATAATAATAAAATAATAATAACACAATTATATTGGTTGGAAAATTAGTGAGAAAACAAAATAATCTTCAAATTCTATTAACAGGATATGAAGAACGGTACTTCATACAATCTCAAATTACAGATAACTAAATATGATTCCTTAAAATTCTCCCTTAAGGCGATTCCTCAGTTTTGCATTGCGCACATTTACTGCGCATATCTAATAATCAGTGTTTTTATGGCCATTATGTAACACTTTCAATAAATTCTGACCATTTTAGGACAATTTAGTGCCAAATCTAACAATGGCCGCTTATGTACTGGTAGGGAAGAGTTATTAAGAGACTAAATCAATTTATTTCCGAGAACGGTTACACATGTCCATAGTTCTTAAAGAAGGTCGGTGACCATAATTTTTTCCTTAATAATTATTTTCTTCTACCACTACCGTTCTTCATATCCTGTTAATAGAATTTGAAGATTATTTTGTTTTCTCACTAATTTTCTCATGAATATTACATTATATCAAAATTAGTACAATACGTTTGTGAACACGCTAATATTTCAACTAAAAAGTATCAAACAATAAAATAAATCAAGATGCAGACACGTTTCCATAATCAGAGCGAAGAAATGTTTTTAGTCTTGACACAAATATGGAAACAGAAGCTATTCATAACTTCGTCAGGTAAGGAGTTGTACAATTTTAGACCTTGAAATCGTAATGAGAACTGTCTTAATCAGTTGTTCTACAAAAAGGAGTTCGAAGAGTGTTGGCATTCCTAGTATTATATCCATGCATTTAACTATTAGAGACAAACATATTATTAAAATATTTCGTTTCGGGAGAAGATTATTTTTCCAAGAAAAAACAAGCTGTCCCATTTGTAGTTTGCAAATGTCTTCAAATTTTCGTATAGCTGAAGCTCTTTAAATAAAGGATCAGTATGAGCATCAAATTTACTATTGTTTAATATTCTGATTATACATTTCTGCAAAATTACAATGCGATTAAGATTTGTTGGGTAGGTAGAAGCCCACACATTGTTACAATATTGAAGATACGGATAAACCATAGAATAATTAAAAGATTATTCCTATAGATTTAGAAATTTTGTTTGATATATGGGAAATGTGTGATTTCCACAAAAGGTTTTCATCTAAGACAACTCCTAGGAATACAGTTTCCCTTACTTGAACTATATGTTGATCATTAATAAACAACTGGACATTAAGTCGCTGTCTAAATAATTAATAACATAAATTTTGTTTTCACCAAATTCAAGGAAAGTGTATTTGTCCTAAGCCATTCAGACAATATTTCTCTGTGCAAGTAAAATATATTAGTATCATCAGCAAATAAGATTAACTCTACGGTTTTAGAAACATATTGCATAAATCATTAATATATAATAAAAAAGAACAAAGGGCCCAAAATTGAGCCCTGCGGCACTCCACAACATATTCCTTTTAACTCGGAGCAGTGACCGTTATATTGGATAAATTGTTTCCTATTTGAAAAGTAGCTTTTAATCCAATCAAGAACTAATCCACGAAATCCGTAGTGTTCGAGTTTGGTAAAAACGAATATTATGATTTACTGTGTCAAAAGCCTTTGACAAATCAAGGAATATTCCAACAGTAAATTTCATTTGATCAATTGCAGAAGATAAAAGTGAGGTTGAGTGGCCTTTTCTGAAACCATATTGCTGATCACACAAAATATTATATTTATCTATATATTTTAATAATCGATTATAGATAATTCGTTCCAAAAGCTTATAGAAAAGGATGGCAGAATGGATATTGGTCTATAATTGTTGAATTGTGAGTGATCATCAGATTTATACACTGGGATCACACGTGCAATTTTCATTTGGTCTGGAACAATACCATGCATAAGTCATTGAAAGATTAATAATATGTGTCAGAGGTTCAGAGATAAGTTCAATTGATTGCTTTATAGTATCCATAGCGATATTATCGTAGCCGGCAGCTTTACCTGATTTAAAACTATTAACAGCACTAATAATCTCGTTTTGTGATGCTAAATCTAAAAACATTGCTATCAGCCCAAATAGGAATTATTTTTTATTTGATTTATTAAAATTTCCAAATAGCAGTTAAAACTGAATTACAATGGCATTACATCACAATAAGAATATTAAAATATTAAATTTACAATTACAATAAAATGGAAAAGGTAGAGAGTATTAAGATAAAAATTAATCATATAAGCCATTTTCAGTCATTTAACAGAATTGATCATTGATCGTGTGTAAAACTGATCAAAGTATAATCGTCATGCATTATTTTTTCTGGAAGCAGAGGTGTAGGAACGCATTTAAAGTTGGGGGGCCTGAAGTCGACAAGCAGGTAATCAGTGACCGCATTTTTAGGGAGGTGCGGGGGTCCTCCCTCGGACAAATTTGAAATCTAGAAGCTCGGAAAGACAATTTTCAGCAATTTGAGCAAACCTTTTCATCTAATTCTACAGCGAGCATATTTCAAATTAATCCAAGCTTACCGGGTCTCATCTCCGCTCGCCGCACCAAGTGCCGCCATTTTTTGCGCCCAGTACTGACAGAAGGATCTGGGAACCAATCTAACACTCGCGTGGCCAATCTCGTTTCCAGAGCCTGCGTAGACTCTGGGAATGAAATTGTCGCGTGGCAAGGGTTTAGGGGTTGGCTAACACTTCAGGCAACACCCGTTTGTAAAATCTTGTGTAGATGAAGCCCATAGGTAGATTACCGTAAGTAGCTTCTCTCCTAGCCTCCGACTGCACTGCCCTGCAAGATCTCTGATTGTCAATTTGCCCTGCCAATTGGGTTTTTAGTATTTGGGGGGTGTCACACCCCCACCCCCCGCCACCCCCCCCCCCCCCTCGAGTTTCGCCCCTGACAATAAATTCTATGTTGAATTATATACACCTGTAGCAGATAGTATACGAAGCTGTCCGAGAAACGCTTTGTACAACACTTCGGCACCAACAGTGACTAGCTCTTGGGTCCGCAAGCTACTGTATATGTTAATGTTCATTTTAGGCGGACGCATTATTCAATTTATGAGAAGGGACAGTCATGTTGGAAAAGAAGCGTTTGCATTGGTCGAACCGACGTTGATAAAGAGTCGGCAACTTGGTTGGAAACATGATTCTTATAGTGCCCTTTTCTAAATGTTCTCTATCTGTTCGCTCAAATATTGGGGAAGGCTATGATGCCACGTTTCACATGCGCATTTTAAAATATAGGTCGTGCAATACACAGAACAATACGTTAACAGGTATATATATACCGATTCTCCTAAGTAGTCGCAAAGCATACAAGCGCTTGGCAGCTTTCTTGCATACGTAATCCACGTGGCTGTTCATTTGAGATCATTGAAGCTAGATCATCAGTCCTAACAATTTCGCTTGAATAAGAATGGAGCTGGGATTTCGATGCGCATTTCCTTAGTTTTGGACAGTCTTCGCAGGCAGAAACCAATGAAGGTAAACGAGACTGTGAGTTCGGTGAGTTGGCTTCCAGGCATATGGTAGTATCATCCACATATATTTACACATATACTGTTTATGATAATTAATGCTAATTTATATTATCATGATGTGCTTGTTCGGAAAATTCAAAAGCATTGGTATCAGCCGGTTTATTGCGCTTTCAGAAAAGGTATAGATTTCGCAACAGTAATGGATATTTCCCGAGATATCGATAGAACAAATTAAGAGGTAGTTCAATTTTGGATGTTTTTCAGCCGGACAGGAAAGAGTTGAGAGTGAGACGTATTTGTAATTCAGATGAAGTTTTCGATAAAAGACTTAAGGAACTTAAAGGTCAACTCATTTCGTTAGAGAGGTTTTAAGAAGAATATGATTGAAAATCATGTTGAGAAGGCCAAAGCGAAAAGAAGAGAAGATCTTCTTTGTCAGGATACAAATAGAAATAAACAGGTTAAGAGGATATCATTAGTTGTAAATTTTCACCCAGCGTTATCGGAGATCGGTAAAATTATAGAATCGCTTTGGCATGCAATCTTACATGTATCGGAAGGCATGAAAAAAGTTTTTGAGGAGAAACACATTGTTGCTTATAGAAGACCAAGCAATATTAAGGATGAAATAGTACTCTCGAAGGTTAAAAGGATAAATAATGATGTAATAAGGGAATGAGGAAATGTGGTAAATCACGATGTCAAATTTGTAAATATGTCAGTAAAGAGGGTTGTGAGTTTAATGAAGGCAGTCGAAAGTTCTATATTAATTTTGCTTTTGACTGTGATTCGGAAGGAGTGATTTACCTCATTTCGTGTGCGAAGTATGGAAAGAAGAGTAGCACAAGAGTAGCACGTTAAAGTAACACAGATTTTCCAAATTTAGACCGCGTGGATATCTCTCCCGCAACGCGCATAGTAGCTGCGTAGCCGGCGGTTTTTTAGGGCTTGGGGTCGAGCAGGCGGGATGCAGGCGTTTACTCGACCCCAAACCCCAACGCACCCCAACCCTAAAAAACCGCAGGCTACGCGCATAGAGGATGCGTTGCACGACAGCAGAAGAGAAGGAAGGAAAAGCAATTAGCCACAAAACCAAATGTATTAGGTATATTCAAGTTGAATATACGAGATTACGTTTAGACAACGCCCGGACCAAGGCCTGGTTAACTATTGCTAAACGAAGAACAACAATGAAATCCCAGATTTCCCTCAATGAGAATCCGTTATATGTCATTAAGTTGCATTCAAATATTAGGACCCTTTTTGCCCGAATAACAAGACCCGATTTTTGCCCGAATAGAGCTAATTTTTCGGACAACTGGGGGGGCTGCAGCCCCCCCAGCCCCCCGTCTCGTACGCCTATGCTTAAATCTAACGCGATTTCTGCGTTATTTATTTCAAATTTAGTTAGTGGTTGCAGATCCCGCACATTTTTAAAAATAATTCTTGCTCTAAATAAGGAATACATGAGAGAGGGGAGTAGGCTTCTACAGATTGTGCTGCAAAAATGCTGAAATGTTGCTCTAGAAATGGTCGAAAGTTGCCCAAAAATTGCTCAAAAATTGAAAAAGTTGCTCCTGTAATGTAAAAAGTTGCTCGAAAAAGAAAGAGCACAAAGTAAAATATAAGCTATATTTTCAACACTCGTTAGTCTCTATATAAATTTAAGTCCTATAACAGTTGCTTGTTCCATCGGGTTGTCGTGAATGACTCCTCACTCCTCAGTTCTGGCGCACAATTATTAACAGTTAACACTTAGTTTTGTTGCAAAACTATTAAAATATCTATATATGTTATATAAAACCTTATAAAAACTTTAAAGTCACCAAATCGGCTCATGAAACCTTGCCCCAGCAGTTGTTGCCTCTGCAATAGGGTCATTTCCAGGTGCAAGTTCCTCATCGTCTGATTCTTCTTGTTCTTCCATAGTTATATTAACTTATTTTATTTTATTTAAAATTAAATTAATTTAAAACCTCAACGAATTAAAACCTCAAATGCAAAATGGCTGTCAAGAATTGTTGCCAAGGTAACCAAACTAAATTGAATGTCCGCTGGAATGGTGGAAGGCAGGCTTAGTTGTTTACAGTCAGGCCAAATTAATTCAATTTTTGTCTAATGACTCTAATCTACTCTGTATTGTCGGCCTGAATTATTCAGAAAGAACAAATACAAAGCATATTCTTCACCCCTTTCTTGGTTTTCACTGGAAATTCTCGAAAATTATGCTTTTTCGGGGGGAAATTGCTTGAAGTTGCTGTTCTCGTATAAAGTTGCTCCAAACACAATAAGTTGCCAAAAAGTTGCCCAGCACAATCTGTAGAAGCCTAGAGGGGAGCAGTATGACTTCTGCTAATACAAGCATTGCGTAAGTTCAATACTTGTAGTGCTGTATAAATATCTACAGCTATAAGTGATGTATTTGATGGTACGGGAAAGTGCGAATCGTAAAATAGGCAGGGGCGTACCGTACGGGGGGTGTGGGGGGTGTCACATCCCCCCCCCCCACTTTTCACTGAATTGGTCGGTAAAACGCGGAGTCGGTCGGTAAAGTCTGCCATCGTCGGTAAAACCGATTGGTCAGACCGGAAGTTGGGAAAACTTGTAATAGTTAAGGCAGTCGGTAAACTGTTCGTCATATTAGATCGTTGGTAAAATTTGATTTCCGATCCAACCTAGTAGGCAGCAGGCAACTCTTGGATTCATTTGAACTATGATCGCTGCAGCATTAGATGATAAAGTTTGCTCAAATTGCTGCAAATTGTCTTTCCGAGCTTCTAGATTTCAAAATTTTCCGGGGAAGGACCCCCGCACCCCTCTAAAAATGCGGTCACTGATTACCTGCTTGTCGACTTCAACCCCCCCCCCCCTAACTTTAAATCCGCTCCTACGCCTCGGCGCCCACGTGTTCGTCGGTAAAACTAAGACGATACACCCCACCCCCCCCCCCCCCCATCCAAAATGTCACGGTACGCCACTGAAAATAGGGAATCGGAAATAGCGCGAACCGTGACGGCGTATATTTTGAAGCACATTTCAATTTTCAAATAAATGTCTACTGTCTAGATTTATTTACGAACTGTTGTTGCCTGTGTATGATGATTCAACTTATAGTGCAATCCATGACCTACTCTATCATGTTCTATTCTATTATTTAGTTTTTCCTGTATACTATAACAAAGGCACGTGAGAAATAAATGGCTTCTGACAACAGTAAATCAATCTGAGCTTCTCCTTTGTTTAACAATTAGGCAAAATGTCCAGCTCTGGCCTTGCGCGCTTTGCGGCCGCCATGCGGGACTCTGTAATTGATATTGGTGATAATTCACACGGAAGGCAAAATTGAGAAATTGGGCAAAATAGTTGGTATGAAAATCTTCTAAGGGGGGGCGCGGTCCCCTGGCCACCCTGCCAGCACTGGCCTGCGTGGATGGCCATAAAGAGAGCAGACAAACCTTTCTAATCCTTGCACTAATTCACTGTTTGGTGCGACTTCGTCACCGAGAGAAGCAAATAGATTGACAAACGCGTTATTCTTCAGTACCGCTTTCCAGATTACTTTCTTTCCCTTTCGAAAAAATGAAGAAACATAGTCATTCCCAGAAAAGACAGTGGACGACTCGGAAGTCGGAAGATGTTACATCGATTATTTTTCTGCATTTGCCATTGTCAATCAAAATCTGCACATCGAGGAAGTCGTGTCCCAGAAACAAGACAATAATGTCGATGTCACCAGATGGTGACCGTACCATGACAGATTGACCAGGTTGTAGTGGACTTGCACGAACAAACGCAACGAGTTTGGTGTCAAGCTTCCTCGTGATCACTCTTCAGCTGATGCGATACAACTGCGTCATGTTGGGTAATCTTCTTACATTCGATCTTGTTCTGACACCAAACTCGTTGCGTTTATTCCCCGTATAACATCGATTTTTGAAATCAGCGCACCAAACTTGACCAAAAACTCCCGTAAATTCCCTCCTCGGCCCGGGTGACGATACCCCCCTTCTCCTCCTGGGTTGTCGTTTGTTCATGTTTTCTTAATTTCTTTAAAGTGATAATTTCCGTTGAAAAAATGCCATCTTTTATCCAACGATCTTAAAGTTATTATCATAATTAGTTATTATGCGTTGAGAAAGAGGTTGTATTTTACATGTAAAACGTAATGTACGCCAATAGAATAGCAAAATTTAGATAATTATAAATAAGTTTTGACTACTGCTAAATAGGTGAATTAAAAGCGGTAAATACGTACTTAAAATGAACAAGTTTACCGCCATTTTTTGCACCGCTATAGTCTAACACTTCAACTACACCCGTTTGTAAAATCTCGTCGTACTAATACAATCGGAAAAAACGCTTGTCCTGATTGAGGGGTGGGGCTCAACCCCCTCATTTAAAATTGGGGGGGGGGGCGGTTCCTACGCCTCTGTTTTTAAAACTTGTTCGTATAGGTCAGGTTATAACGTCATAGCATGATCAAGAGCAACAACTCGGCCATCTTAATGGTGGATAAACTGCAAACTGTACACATAAGATACAACCATTATTTCAACCAATTTCGAAATCAGACTTTGCGCTATTACTAATTGGCATGATAAAAAATTGCGAGCTTATATTGTCACCGGAAAAGTTGGGAATACCACTTTAATCCGTCGTTGAATGATTGACGGTGCCACTGCCTCCCTGATCAGCCCCACCACACACTTTGAGGTGATTCTATATACGCGGCCTTTGTGGGGCCGACCTTAATTTGTTAAACCAACCATGAACACAAGCACAATGCAATGGAGCCTAAGTGGCTATCCTGTACCTTACTACCTTTACATGAGACTGATTTAACGTCCGATAGTCATATTTAAACAAAAAAATTGACATAATTTGCGGAAAACTGATGCATTCTGGTATTTAGCAGTGGTCAAAACTTATTTTTAATGGCAGAGAAAACATGCATATTCGTAAAATATAAATACAACAGCGCCTCCTGGTGTGTTGGGCTCCCCCCCCCCCCCCCAGCAAAACTAGTGCTGTCGGCAAATAAAGGATTTGTCTGCAAATGAAACCTTTCTGGGGTTTGCTAAATAACCGCTAACCCCAAAACAACTTAGATTCCAGTTGATGTGACTGCTGACCAACAAGATTTCATGCTCATCCTCGATCATCGCCCGGCCGAACCCCAACTTTTGTTGGCAAATCTTTTTTCGACGAGACAGCAAAATAAGCAAATTACTGTTCGAAAATCGAAATCACGAGATATACAGCAGAGGAAGTGCAGTGTGATGTACGCCAGTCCTTTCTATACTGTGTTCTTTTAGTTAAACCCCACTTTCATTGACCCCCTAGAAGCCAATATACCGATAGTTCCATCTTTCCTGTGAGTCGGAGTTTTTGGTAGTTTGGTCGTTCATGTCTGGGTTAGGGTACTTTATAGAGACACGCACATTATGCTAAAAAAATTGCCTATTATGCTATTCTCAAATGCTCCTGACTTTATCCTATTATGCCCAAAATTCTTCCCTATTATGCCCATAATTATGCTACATCATATTCAATCAAGGGCGACGAACAATTAGTTGATTCTTCATTTACATTTTGCATCATTAAATTAAAATCGCCATTACTCATTGGTCCAAAATATTTTACATACACCACGTATTTGCCGAAAGTAACACGTGTACGCTACGCCACTGGCCCGCAGACGCATATAGATCATGATCTCTATGCGCAGACGGTTGGCGCATATGCTTAATACGTAATTACGTTGGCAAAATGACGTCTACCGAAACTTTTGCCTATTATGCTCGCTTTTTGCCTATTATGCTCGGTTTCAAAAAGGTTCCCTATTATGCTAAAAGAAATGCCGGCATAATGTACGTGTCCCTGTCTGGGTTTATTATTTTTGAACGACCACACCCAATGACCACGCCCATTTGTCGGCAAAATTAATTCTCACACCCCCCTTGCTGAATCCGCTCCAGCAATGCTTCAGCTGCAAACCAGCCATACATCCGGTATATTTCCGGTCATGCAAAGCGACACGCGAGCGCCATTGGAAAACTGGGGAACATGGGGGATAAGTAAGGCACGTTTTCGTTATTTTCCGAAAATAAGAAGAATTGTTGTCGATTTCTTTCGCAAGAAGCCCTTGTCATGGCATTATGCGACGTTTTTAAGTACTCGGGTGTCATACGCGGCCGCATTTATGGATGTATGTAAGGAATTAGACGCAGTAGAAGAGAGGCAGTCCGTTGTCTCCGATGAAATCGATGCAGACGAGCCATCGCCATATGACAGCGACACGGAAGATATAGACCTCGACGAATTTGTCAAAAGTCTATCGCACGATGTCAACCAATGGAACATCTATCAGGCGGAGAACTTTAATCTTGAGGTGATAGGGGACGGCTTCTTCGGTGAAGTTTTCAAGGTGAAATAACAGAGATAATAGAGTAAACTTCGTTCGGTTTTGTCACGCACTACATGGTACTATCTTGTGACTGATATATTGCTTTGTACTCGACACAAGATTATGTGCTACTTTGACGTAATTTGCTAGTTTCCTTATAATCTAACATGTTATCCTTTTAATACTATTTAGGTCACCGAACGAAACACCGACAATGTTATGGTGATGAAAACTATGAAGAAAGCGAGCAAAATGAAATTGATATGTGCAGAAATTCGCTTGATGTCTAGATTAAACCACCCGAATATTCTGAAGTACGTCAACTCTTCTCGCTTTTATAATGTAGTGCTCGATCTCCCTTTAGTCGTTTCAGTGTTCAAGATTCCTATTGATTTGTTATCATTATTCTTTGTCTGACTTTAATAGATTTCTCGGTGTGTGCATCGACACAGCTGGCATTCATTTGCTAACTGCGGTAAGAAAATAGAATTTTTAAGCACTGCTCTGTTTATTCAGCTCGTTATTCACTTCAATTCTAGTTCTGTGGCAAGATTTTAATAGTTTCAATTTCGTCACGTTGGCTTTGTTTTTGACAGTACATGGAAATTGGAAACTTGGAGGAGGTTGTTTTAGACGCCAGGGAGCCGTTGCCCTGGTCGCTTCGCATGAAACTCGCCCATGATATTTCTAAAGGCATGGCGTACTTGCACAAAATTGGCGTGATACACCGAGATTTGACATCGAAGGTTTGTTGGTTGTTGTTTTCATGGCTGTAATAATTAAAGTCTGCCCACACTCTAGGATTCCGTTGCTTCCGTTTGTAGAATTAAAGCCATTCAAACCCATATAACCTATTATGGCTAATGAGGTCTGTTTTTATCGTTTTCTTTAGAATATACTCATTTCGAAAGAAACCGGGGGATATCTGGCAGTTGTTGGTGACTTTGGTCTGGCAGCAAAGATTCCGTCAAGGTATGGTGTTAAAAACATTAAACTTGCGAACGCCATACGGTGTTTGGTTGTTTAGAATTAAAACAAAGGCACAAAGCTTGTTATCCCATGACAATCTATATACTGTAGACGTACATAACAATACTTTCTCGCAAATATTGCTGTCTGTACAGTATGTGTGAGGTCAAATGTTAAACAATATCTAAACTACTTGGTTTAATACAAATTGAAATAGTGACCAAGCCAGGCCAAATTCTCTAATACCGCTTATTTTTTAATTCTTTTTTCCGGTAAATAGAATTTTTGTGGTCCCCGTGCCGATCCTCTCCATTTTCGAAAAACAACTCTGCGTCTTTGGCGCTACTTTTCTATCGCAATGCCTTTGTTTGAATGATCTTTTGTTTGACTTGCCCAAATATTTACCAGTTCTTTTTATCAAAATATCACGCAAGGCTTTGCCCGCCAATTAGACAAAAAAATAGACAGCAATTTATATTATGCACCGCAGAACCATGCATGTTAATGTTTGTCTTCGTTGATTGGAGGCTACAGTAACCAGCTGTTTGAAATATTCTAACAAGTTTTCTCTCCGAAGACGAAATTCCATCACAACATGTTGCCGTCTAAAAAATCGTCTGAAAAAAGGCATATAATTATTAATCCGACATCGAAGTTTAACGCAACAATTCTATCTTGCGCTAAAAATCGTCGTTAAAATAGTTACTTGTAACATCAAACCTGTTTCATTTCCCATCGTTACGAGTCTACCCGAAGGAATGCACATAACAGCTTAACTTTGCAATTGTTTACGCAAGATGTGAATTTGAATGATTAATATCAAAATTCGCACGGTTCGCCGTCTTGTTCGAAATACCCCAAGCCCTTAATTGTTGGCCTATGTAAACAGTCGTGTACACAGGTCACGCAATTTGCGTTGACTTTTGTCATACTCGAAGCTTTCTCGAAGATTCCAGATATACATCTATTTCTAATTCCTAGAATAGTGTCCGATGTAGCAATTGCAACAAAACTTAACTACATGTATACAACGCTTCGTTGGCTTTTCTCTCTTGTGAAGATTTACAGTAAACATCTGCTAATAACTGTATTTTAATATATTATTGATATCTAATATCAAGCAAAAGAACTGGCCTTAAAGAACTATAGGACTGAAATGTGTTTCTAAATGTATATGTGATCTAAATGTGTGTTTTACTGTACAGTAAAAGGAAGTGCCCAGATTTTATTATTTGTCCTTGTTTGGAGCTACCTGTAAGTTGGCATGTACACTTAAGTTCTTCCAAAGCAAGTCAACATTATTCACTCTAGAAGACACACTCCACAGGTGTACTGTATATCTTAGGTGTAATATAATGGTTTGTTTTTTCAGTAATGCAAACCCAGCTCCTGTTGATTGACAATAATTAGCTAAAGAACTGAACTAATTTAGTAATTTTCAATTACCCTAAGTGCTACCATGAACATAAATTTTATGTCAAGAGCTTCTGCCATCCCAAAGAATCAAGTAGGATATTCTGGTACCCCCTAGATCAACCATCCCAACCACTCACAGACGAGCACAATAGGTGCCGAAAGTCTAGTGTGGTAGACACTATAGCGTCGGTCCAGGAATTAACATGCTCCCTTGGAAATTTTTTGAAATCTAGAGTCTCTGAAATGCTATTTCCTGTATTTTCGAGGGGAGATTTTACAGAATTTTGAAAGTTGTAAAATTTAAAAGTCGAACCTTTCATCAGAGCTAGTAAACTGGCATCTGTGTCTGATTTCTTGCGACTTTAAAGTGTGCAGCTGCATTATCTGCCTGGATTCATAAAGGTTAACTTCTCCTAACATTTGAGCAGGCGACAACGCTGTCTAGTGTGAGTAAGGAGAATGTATATTTTCATCATTTTAATAAAAGTCTTATTACTTATTTCCTCTTATTTTATAAAAGAAATAGAAAACATCTTTCCATGTTCCCATACGTTATAGAAACACTCGTGAAAGTTTGGGAGAACTCGAAATAGCATGGAAACAATAGCCCTGATGGCTCGTGTTCCCACTGCCATTTCTCGTTCTCCCAAACTTCTACTCGTGTTTCTATAACTCGATGGAAACACGGAAAATGTTTTCTATTTCTTAAATATTAAAGTCAAAATGGCTGCAGCAGAAGTAACGGTCGAATTATGTTCATGACCTTGCATGCTGTCCACCAACCTTACCAACATTATTTTGACCGCTGGATATTGTATCTAATGGTAATGCATTTCCATACATATTTCATTGTGTGTATGGTGTACCATTGTGTGCATGGTACCCCATACAGTCCCTAACAGAAAAAGTCTATAGGCCTGCCTATATGCATGTCTATAGGCAACCTATAGGATCCTATAGGAAACCTATATAGGCTTCTATAGGCAATTGGAACATTTTCTATGGGCAACCTACTGTATAGAGAAACCTATTAGCCTATAGATGTCTATAGGTGCTTATACTGTATACAGGTAGTAGGGATGAGCCGATCGAGAAAAATCCAATTTACTGATCCGATAAGTTCCGATACGATTTACGAGCTGATCGGCTGATTTATCGGTGGTTACCGATATTGGTGGCCAAACTTCACTTCGCATTGAACAAGCCATATGGTACGCATTACCAACCGCAAGCAGACTAACACCGTCACCGATGCAAATGTGATGTTAACTTTTAGGCTTCATGTTTGCGTCGGTTCGAAGGGCGGATGTGTCAATGCTGGGGTGACTATTTGAGACTACATTCGTTCACATGTCTCTGGCTTTTAAAATGCGTTCAACTACAATCGCGTATTAATTTAGAAGGAAAAACAAATTCGACAGTTTCATTGTGGAAGAGTATCTGTGTTATAAACAAGTTGGCAAATATATTTTATTTACATATTTTAACAAATATATTTTATTAAAATAAAAACTAAAACAGTCTAAAACAAAAGTCAATATTCTTCTTCACTAATTGATGAAACACTTGGCGTGGATTGTTCACTTGATCGAGCGTGCCTCGATCGAGCGTGCCTCGATCAAGCGCCTTTCCGGGCAAGGCCTGATTACTACTTTAGTTCATTATTTTCATTCTATTATTTTCTTATTATTTTCATTCTATCTCATTTTCATTGTAGAAAAATAAAGCTTAAGGTTGTTGGTTCTCCATATTGGATGGCACCTGAAGTGTTGAGGGAAGCCCAGTACAATGAAAGGGTAAGTCCATAAATCTTTATGTTGATTAGCAATTTACATTGTCTGATATATTTAACAATTTAAGTTGTTACACAATAATGTCCATTGCCAAATCTCACGTTGATTTTATTGTACTGTTCATAAATTGTAATTGTACTGCTAAATAGTGCCGGAGCTCCGGAGCTCCGGCCTATTTTGCCGGAGCCGGAGCTGGAGCCGGAGTTTGTTCAGCTCCGGCAAAACTCCGGCAGCACTTTTAAAACCGCTTCGTATTGACTAGATAGATCATTTTTATTTATCCACGCTTACACCGTCAGCAGAAGATGCTTGATGGGGAATGATCGGTACGTTTTCTCTTCTCAGCAGTCGCCATATATTTGTCTTCTTCTCGCGGAGCTTTCGTTTTATTACGCAAACACGGCAAAGAAGCCAGATGAAGTCAGACACGATTCTTTGTGAACAATTTTAACGACATTGAAAGGTCTTCCATTGTCTTGAACACTGAACATATGTCATATCATATGCTAATCTAGAAGAGCTGAGAGGATATATTGGTATCGCCACAAGAACGAATGGCCGGCCCTAACACGGCTGGATGCACTGTCATATTTGTCTTGTCCTCCGTCATCTGTCACGTCTGAGCGAGTCTTTTCTCTGGCGGGGAACATTGTTACAAAAAAACGGTGCGCCCTTTTGCCAGCGAACATCGGTAAACTTGCCTTCATCAAGTTCAATTATAAAAAGTTTTAACCACATTGACTTAGCGACTGCTTTTTGTCTCGCGCAACTGCAACGCCAATACCGTGAACTCGTACCCAAAGACCCTGGGTACGAGGTTGCGAAGTGTTAAAATCAAAAACAAAGATAGTGCTTGTGCTTCCACTTTGAAATGTGAAATTGCCGTAAAATTCCCATTAAATTTCGAATTTTCCTCAGATGCCGGAGCTGGAAATTTTCTGCCGGAGCCGGAGTTTTTTTTGCCGGAGCCGGAGTTTTTTTGGCCGGAGCCGGAGCTGAAAAACCGGAGTTTGCACAGCACTACTGCTAAACCTTTATGTTGTTTAACAATCATTGTTCATTCAACAGACTATTTATTTGCCTAAAACATGCTCTGCAATGCAGTTACCATTGAAGAGAAATTACCTATTAAATGTTTACAATTGAAAAACTAACTTTAGAGCTGATGTTAGATGTGGAGATGATTATTAACGACAATATTTAATGTAACAAGATGCCTGTCTGGCAGGCGTTTACTCGGGCTACTGATTTCTGTAATCAAGCACTGTGAGAGCTATTTTGATTGTATGTGAGGGGACGAAGAAAAATCAGGTGTCTGCATGCAGGCTAGCCCCCAATGCAGGAACACCTGACACGTAGCATACGAAATTCAATGTAAACACTACTGAACATCGCCACGGCAATGTTATTTTTTCTAATATCTGTACGATTGAAGGTCTTTGTGTGTCAAAACGTATATAAAAATCAACGGCAAGGTATACGAAACATATCTGTTACGAAATTACATTGGTTTAAAAGCATTAAATCATTGGGTAAACGTCAAATAGATCTTGAAGCCATGTCCTTTAATTTTAAAGACAGGTTTTGGGTACTTTAATCGCTTACGCATTTTCCAGGGTTTCTTATAAGCAGGGGCGAAGGGGGGGGGGGGGGGGGAATATTTGCCCCCCCTTGAAAAATATTTGCCCTCTCTTGTAAATTGCCAAGGTGCTCAATCTGCCCCCCCCCCATTTTTTGCCCCCTCTTGTTATATTTTCTGAAAGAAACCCTGCATTTTCTCATATAACCTCTGATCTTCACATTTTAAGCAGATGAAACCTACAGCGTTCGATTCGCCAGATTCAAGTGATCATTTCGATATAGAATTAATTTAAATTGGACAAAAACACAACGTTTCTACTAGACCACTAGTACAGTAAGTTTCTTACTAGTACAGTAAGTATTAACAATAAGATTATGAGCTTGAAAATTTCTATGAGGTGATAGTTAACGAGGGCGAAACCCGAGTTAACTATCACCTCTGGCTCATAGAAATTGAGAGTGAATTATAATGTACTTAGTATAATTATATTAATGTATGTTCCAACTTCATTATTTCATTTAATTTATTTCGAAAAATGAGACCTATTAAGAATTGTTTTTTTACGAAAAAACTTGGCCTTTAAATATTATGTCACTTGCCACTGCAGTCTTCCCTTTTGTAAACAGTCTTTGCCATCCTGAACAGTATTTTCTAACCAATGATGCCAACCCCCTGAATCCTAACCCCCCTGAATTTCTTGCAACACTGACTGCCATATAGCTTTTCCATATATATTAGCAGTGTTTCCAACTTGGAAGGAAATTTCCTTCCATAAATGCATCACTTAGGGGGAGGGGTAATTGAGATATTATTAGCCTATCCTAATTGCAAGAGTTCTTTGTGTCCCTCATAACTCGAAGACTCTTTCCTA
This sequence comes from Chrysogorgia sp. JL179-B06, assembly GCA_035772405.1. Lineage (NCBI taxonomy): Eukaryota > Metazoa > Cnidaria > Anthozoa > Scleralcyonacea > Chrysogorgiidae > Chrysogorgia > Chrysogorgia sp. JL179-B06. The sequence continues at coordinate 4,803,526 of JAYKKM010000047.1, forward strand.
TACTGATGAAATGTATTAGTCAAAAATTCCAGGGAGTTAGGATTCAGGGGATCTTTGCCATCCTAAAGAATGATCCAACCCTATCTATCGACAATTAGATAGCAAGACAAGTAGCATAGCCAATCAATATATACAGTACCAGCTGTACTGTAATCAAACAAACAGAAGTGGTTAGCCATTAGGTCTATAATATATACTGTACAATAAGTATTCTGAAGTTCGAAATTTTCCTCAACTACAGCACTTCTAGCTGTTTTCAAAGTTTTAAAGCTTGGCATGGTGATGTCCTGAGTTTACGGGACCAAAGCTCAGCGAATTGTATCGTTAAATAAATATGGTGCAACCACAAACGTTTTATTTTACTTCTGTTTGTTGTACGTCATTTAATCGAGTGTAATTAATTGTAAATGCCAAATATTTATTTCAATATTAGCATATAGTCTAACATAGTTATACCTGTTACTGTACCTGTACAAATAAAATTTATAGTTCTGTGAACATGTTTGCTCCTCAAACCTGTAAACTCTGAACATATCGAAGCCCGAGCTTACACACACAGCTTGATGTATGCACATTAATATATATTACACCTGCAAGCTCCCACATTTGTGGATATATACCTGTATTACCTGTACATTGTAGGGCTTAACGTTCAAAGTCTATGATATGGCTGCAATATTTTTATTATTGCTGTACACTGGTTAATATTGCAGTAGCTTGTAGTACAATATTAACCAAGCTGAAATCATTGATACAATGCAGAGAGAGAACAATATGATTTAAAAAAATTATTTATTATTATTATTATTATTATTATTCAGTTTTAACACCCATCTTCCATGCTTACATGGGTTATTCAGGTGTTTCATGATAGCGAATTTCCTTGCAGGACTATATCTAGATTATGTTATGTTATATGCAAAAATATGAGTATGATGTACTCCACTCTTTCAAAAGGCACACACGCCTGTCAAATATTCTAAGTTGGGTTGACCAAGAAATTTATTTATTTTTATTATATATTTTTAATTATTTACTTACATATTAGAATACATTACTAGTTTCATATATTTTTATAATTGTATTAATTAATTGTTTCACGCCCCTCATTGAAGTCAACATTTGTTGTCAAAGCTAGGGTGGTTAAATAAAAGTTTTACCTACTTATACCATCTATTGATAAATCTTTTAGGTCGATATATTTTCTTATGGCATTATATTATGTGAGATTATCGGCCGAGTTCATTCAAGTCCAGAAGAGCTCCCAAGAACAAATGTATGTACATGTATGATATATTTAATGCGATGACAGTTTTAATATATAATATATTAGATACATGACAGTTTTAATGCGATGGTCCATCTGTCTGTCCATATTTCTTTTCATCTCTGTTTATCTCTCTATCTGTTTATCTTTCTATCTGTTTATTTATATGGCTGTCTGCCTGCCTGGGTTTCCATATGTCTATCTGATCTACCAACAGACAGCCAGCTACTTATCCTCCCTACACTACAAGTAATATTTGGCATTTCAGAGCACTGCACTATAAGCATCACAGGGTCGCGGGTTCAATTCCAGCCAGAAGGCCTTGAAGTTACATTTTTTGCAACTAGTCCCGGTTTGATCTTAAAATGTATATATTCCAACACTCGAAATTTCCCTTCACCATAAATCCTTCGAACATGTAGTTTAATCGAGTGAAATGCCAAATATTACTTGTAATATACCCAAAATCTTATCCCGGCATAAATACCACCACTATACAGAACTTGTGACTAGGCTCTCGGCAATGGCCTCTGTAGCTCACTGGTCAAAGCACTGCACTAGCATTGCAGGGGCGTGGGTTCAATTCCAGCTGGAAGGCCTTGAAGTTGCATTTTTTGCAACTGCAGGTCCCGGTTTGGTCTTAAAATGTATATATTCCAACACTCGAAATTTTCCTTCACCATAAATCCTTAGAACATGTACTTATCATCCCTTCCTGGTTTGATCAGTTCGGCGGCAGCTGTACCTACACACACATCTTTATACGTATTATAATATTCTTCCTTCCATTGTTTATTCTTTTAGAAATTTGGACTTGACGTTGACAAATTCAGAGAACTTGTGGAGGGATGTCCACCTGAATTTCTTCAGTTAGCAGTATGCTGTTGTCAGGTACAGTAACCTGCCTCATTGATTTTGGCAATATCCTGATAATATTTTTTGTACTGCAGTGCACAATAAGAAATAGCTTGGCGGAGTTTGTCTTGTTGATTGAATACATTGCAGGTATAAATATATATATGTCATTTAGTCGCTTAGCGTTCATTAAATTTAATTATAAGAAGTTTCAAAAACCCTTGGTAATTTACATTGTATTTCGTTATTTGTATTTTGTAGTAGCATAACGTATTCAGTTCTATAAAGTTTTCATAATTTCTGGCATTCCTAGTTGTAGCATTGCATCAATGCTTGAGTTGAGTCGCTTGACAGTTTTACGGCTTTCGCTGGAAGAAGACCGTGGGGACAAATTTGAGGCGAATAATATCCGATTGGACTTTATCCCCAGCAAGCTGGAGCTGGATATCAGAGCTGTAAAGCGGCTGGAGCCAGAGCTGAAAAACCGGAGTTGCGCACCTCTAATTCAAAAATAATTTCTCTTCAGTGTCGTACACCACGGCCACTAGCTTGTCAGTTTTTACTGTTATGTGTCAGTACTGTTGTGTCTGTTAAGTGCCAGTTTTTACTGTTATTACTACCCTTGGGAAATAAAGTTATGGCACCGGTATGTGAACTGCTAGCGAGACTTCAATGGTTTGCAACTCTGCCCGTTGCCTGTATAATTATATTCAACAGAAGTAACCATGGCCAGAAACTGGAAGGATAATATTTTTCACTGATATAAAAATTTGCACATCCACGAGTTAGCCACAGGCTTCTTTTGATTTGATTTTTGCTCATCCATGTAACTTTCTATTTTTTTTAGTTTAGTTAGTTTATAATATAGTGAACGCTCAAGCTCACTTTAACAACTTGCATGCCTAGTATAAACTTATATAGTTTCCATATGGATGTATAGTAATTATTTTTTATCATTTATCTTGTATTTAATATCTTCGATCTATAATATTTTGTAATTATATTGATGCACGTTCGTGTTTTGAACGAGCTTCCTATAAGCTCTTAGACGGAACGTGTTTAAATAAATTATTGTATTGTATACTATCATTGTTGTAACGGAATACCACAACAGGCTAGAAGCCAACCTCGTACCCAGGGTCTTATCTCCGCTCCCCTCCCGACCCCGCAGGGGGGCGTGGGGGCGTGGCGGAGATCAGATAAGACCCTGGGGTTCCGAGGGACTACGATTTAAGGTCGTTATCCGAGAAGACCCGAAAGTTTTGCCATTTGCTGATGTTATTGCAAAGGCATAACTTTCTCCTCAATTATTTTTAAGACCCTTAATGGAGGTCAACACTAATTGGTCTTGGCTGTTGCGGTGTCCCTGCCACTTTTTATTTTTATGTAATAGATAAGCTACAGTAATAGATTAAAATTAAATTGAAATTAAATAGCTCATGGATGTTGTACCATGCGCAAAACAGACGGTCACCTTCGCCGTTGTTCCTCCAATGAAAATTGACCCATTGATAGAAATTGCTATCTATGTTGGAATATTACGCTTAGCGTCTAAGGTTGTTCACGAAACTGCTTCCACGTCGTATTTAAACAGATCACAAGGTCTTACAAGTCTCAACATAGAGCATTCTAATATTGACTTTGTCGAAAAAGAAAGCTCACCTCGTTTTCGTGTTTGTTGTTGCAGCTTGAACCGGAGGCGCGACCTTGCTTTGAAGTAACGGCAAATTTCTTGGAGTTCCTGAGGCAGTTCACTATCGTCGTGGGATCACCGACTGAACTGACGCCGGACAAATGCACTCATGGGAATCTACGCAAGTCAGCTAACATCGAGGATTGGATTGTAGACTCGAGAAAATGTAGTGAGCCCAGCTTTCCTCCGTGCAGCGAAACGTGTCCGTGCGAAGATGACACCGTACTTACGAATGGCACGCACAAGGATTGTGGACTCGAGAAAATGGCACGCACAAGGATTGTGGACTCGAGAAAATGTAGTGAGCCCAGCTTTCCTCCGTGCAGCGAAACTTGTCCGTGCGAAGATGGCACCGTAGTTACGAATGGCACCGTAGTTACGAATGGCACGCACAAGGAGGAAAAACCAGCAGATGATGAAAAGCATGAAAGCATAGGTACACCTTGTCGTCGAGGCCATCCAAGCAAGCGCAATTCATTTTTCTCTGGAATCCGATACAAATACTTCCCACAATCTGCTGTGACAGAGGACTTAGTTAAAAACACGCCCAGCAGACTGGCGGGTTTCTTTAACCGCGTTTTGCACGTGCAAAAGAAACACAGATTCGACAGCAGGAAGAAGAGATCAAAAACGATGGATTCTGATGCTGTCGAGCGACCAAAGCTACGCTCTTATCGTTTGTTCACGAGCTCCAAAGACAAGAGCCCGAGTGATGTTCAACCTGAACCAGCGTTTAATACGCAGTTGAATAATACCGGTGCAGTTGAGCCATCAAACAAATCAACCGTGGAATTTATCGAACCTCTTCCATGGTGTCCTTCTAAATCGTCAAATTCGTTAGTCGCCGATACACAGTTGGAATACAGTGGGAGTAACTCCCGTGCAAGTTCGTGTGACACCGTAGAACGGCGTCCGACTGCAGTCTCCCCTGTTCCATCAGATGTTGTCGACTCTGGCGACGCGTGCAGCTATGAGATGGATAACCCATTTCTCATGTCGTGGCCCCAGTCTTCCTTTGCTAAAGCCAAAGATATATCTAAAAGTACGGATATGAAGGGCTTTCGTGAGACAGACATACCACGGTGTTATTCTGCGTCGGATGTGTGCAAAGATAGGACTTTCACTGCTCGTCAGTATTCGAAAGCAACAAAAAACAATAAATATTGGAAGTTTTTGAAGTTTTTTCGAAAGCGGGGAAAGGAAAATCAGAACGCGTAACCCGAACCTAGTTGGTTCCTATCGATGACTATAGCGGTGAGTTTTAGAATTTATTTTTTCGTTTATTTATTAGGCCTTTTTGCGTAATATTTTCAACATTCTGTACATACATGTAATGCATGTCTGAGAAAATGTCTGCGCTTTTACCTTTTTGAACTGCTCTGTACATGTATTTTCCAAATCAACGGCTTTTAAAGGAGCACTGCGATGAATATTGGGTTATGATTTTCCAGCCTTTGCAACAAAGATACCACTATAACGAGTTCCCAGTAGCAGCGTTGGCAACAACACTGCAGATGCAAATAAGGATGCGCATTTACATTCTAACGCCGTCGCCACTGCCGCTTGTGACTTTGCAAAAGAGCGGGAAAGTACTTAAATGGATAAATAAGAACACTCTTTTCAGGATAGAGACTGGAGACAGATAGTTCACGAAGATTGCTTCGGCAATCATCGTACTCGAGTCGGTATCCTCATATTCATTATTTCAAGCCAGTGCTAAAAGGTCTTTTTCTGACTCTGACAATTATGTCAGAAACTATTAAGTTTTGTGAACTCCTTGTCTACATGAGGCGATCTGGCCCAGTTGCCTCGCCAGTTCACTTAACGGGCTAGCCCCGTTAATAGTGTTAACCTTAATGAAACACAACTGAAAATGAGATTATAATGAAAACGAACTGGCCAACGTGTTCAACCACAGCAGCCCAGCGAACTACTTGTGCTATTATTTAGCAATTATTGAACGAGGTTGAGCGTGATATGAAGAATTATCATGCCCGAAGTTTGCCGTTATCAACCGAAGCCGCAGGCTGAGGTTGATAACGGCAAACTGAGGGCATGATAATTCTTCATATCACGCGAAAACCGAGTTCAATAATTGTTTTATTATTTATTTAAAAAATGAAAAATATCTTGCGTGCTAGCCAGTCAAGAATTACGAAATGCGCGAGGTCAACAAAGAAGATATGATTGTCGTCGCCATAACCATGACAACGAAGTCATATTGACGCGTTAATAATTATCATATTGACTCGCTTGACCATATTTGGCAAGCTGTCGCCGCGTAAAGAGCCTGGACACGAGGTTGTTGAGTTGATATGACGATTTCACAGTTGGCTGTTAGCCAATCAGAAACCAGGAATTTTTTAAATAAATAATAATAACTATTATTATATAGATGGAGTGTTTATTTAGAAATATGCAGTGACATATTTTCCATATCCACACTAGTGAAGATATCGATCACGTGATTAAACATTTTCCCACCTTTTGCATTGAATCTATATAATAAAAAGAAAATTACATGGTGGCTTGAAGATATGAGTTGTATCTTCTCGTGCAGTAAAAACAATTTATATGTTTAGCACATTCGCTACACTCATTCGTAAAATATTGTTTTCACCACTCGAATATAAAATTCATATCTTCACACCACCGTGTAATATCCTCTATATATGATTGTATAGATTTCATAACCATATTCTATGATTAACTCTTTCCCGACCGGCCCAGTCAAAACGGGTCTTAGAAGACCCGCAAAGTCGTCACTCGAAAAACACGGCACACGGTAACGCAAGATTAAACATTGAATTTCGACAAGCGCCAGGAACATGAGATCCACGCACACGCCAAGTTTGATTTGATTTCATAAAGAACTCTGCGATTGGGGCATTTTGAGTTTTCAAGATGCTACGCGGGCGTGCAAGATGGCCTTTTCTAGAAAAATGTATATTTTTCAACCTATTTATGATAATTAATGATAATTAATGCTAATTATGTTAACATAATGTGTTTTGTTCGGGAAATTTAAAAGCACAAGTAAAAGCCGGTTTATTGGGCTTCCAGAAAATGTATAGCTTTCGTAACAGTTATGGTTATTTCAAGATATATCAATAGAACAAAGAGGTGGTTCAATTTTTGATGTTTTTCAGCCTGTTGGGAAAGAGTTAAATTGAAAAATTGGCTAAATTGAAAATAATCGAAGAAAAAGCGTGGAAGAAAAAGCAGTTCATTATCTGTTGAATTGAAAATAATCAATGTAAATACAGTTTAACAAAGCAAAAAAATGGTCAGTGAGAAAAAATGAACCCCCTTCTCGCGAAAATATAAAATTGATCGATGCGAAAAAATATCGGCCATTGTATATAATTAGCTTTAAATTCTTACATATGTGGTGATCGCAAAATTCGGAACATAATGCAAGCTTTTTTAACGTGGCGATACCTTTCTACCTTAACATATAAAATTGAAATAAAGTTGCTATTCAAAGTTAACACAAAGCGGGAAAAGTGGTGTGATTTGTCGACATACTGTATACGAAAAATACGCCACTCGGTTCCCGGGTGAAGGCTAAAAGGGATGACTCAAAAGGACCTTCACATTTTCTAGAACTACTAATCCTAACCCTAACCTTGATCCTAAGTTTACATTCGTTCGTAATTCGTTGGGCTTATAGGGGGGGGGGGGGGGGGGGGGGGGGGGGGGGGGGGGGGGGGCTTATACACGGACAAGATTTTGTGTTAGTAATACAATTTATTGACTTTATTTCAATATAACACAAGGTTAACATATAAACATTTTTTGACTTTATATTGACATTCACGGCATGGTATAATAATAATAATAAAAACTTTATTTCACGAGGGTGACACATACTGTAACAGATAAACTGATAAACCATAGGGTATAGGGGTTTTCAAAACAACTTTTAAATTCGTGTAACCACTACGAAATCACTATTTTATTTTTATAGAAAACAGTAATAAACAGGACATTTTTCTTGTCCATGTATAAGCCCATGGGTTTATATACGGGTGGGCTTATATTCGCAATGGCGAGGCTTATACGGGCTTATATTCGGAGGTTTACGGTAGCAAACCCTAACCTAACCAAAAATAAAGACCAAACAAAAACAGAAAGGTCCTTTTGAGTCATCCCTTTTAGCAGAGTTGCCGCTGGATTTGAACAAGATAACTTTATTTTTACTATGGGAAGGGCACGACATTGAAGCAAACAAACTTGAATAAACTTGTTGCGTACGACAAAGCTTGCCACAACTTCCCATCAGAGCTTTTATGTTTTGTGTTAGGACACAGTCTACCATAGCTCAAGTTTTGTGCTTCGGTAAACGTCGAATTTGACATGGTGCTGATAGTCAGGTGGCTTAAAGGGCAACTATAAACCTTTTGAGGTTCTATTTTCCTCCGAAAGATATATCATCTAACTTTGTAAAAGTGAAGATAAAAATGAATTTCATGATATAGTGCAGGATTTATTGAGGAGTATTTCTTCGAATCTCTTGTTGCACGACCGTGTTATGAGAAGAATGGCACTATTACCGGTATGACGTCATGGTGTCATACTGGTAATAGGTTTATTGAACAAAATAATATTCCAGTGCTTGATATTTGGTTTGTCACTTATCACTCACCCAAGAGTAAACAGTATTCCAAATTTCACTAAAATAAAACCAAAATATACAGTATTTTCTTGCCGTATGACATCATTATGACATCACTTACCGGTAGTACCAGGCTTTCTTCTGACGCGGTCGTTGTTCAACTAAGTTTAGACTCGATCTTTAACAGATCATAACAGTAGAACCGAGCAACCAATTTCAATTATTTCTTCGGTTTTGAATTGAACTTTTTGAATTCTAACGAAAAATAGAATAACCTCAAAAGGTTTAGTTGCCCTTTAACGAAACCATCGTTAGTTGTCGGATAAAAGCACCAAACTTTTCTCAGACCTTCAACTGGTTATCAACTTTGAATTTTTGATAGGAGCCCAAAATTTAATTGCTTTGAAATTATTCCAGGGGATTTTTGTTTTTGACTATATGTTTCCTTATAAATATAAAAATGTCAAATTTTAGAATCTCCCTTCCAGGAATTTGGATCATACCAATAAAAACTACACGAAAAAAAGGAGCAAAATGAGCTATTGCACGATACTGTAAGTTGCATAGTAATGAAGTTATAGTCTAAGGAAGTTTGATAAAATCCACAATGCGCAGTCACAATATCTCGCAATTTAAAAGTTTGATTTTTCTTGATGGATTTGCCGTACAGAAGGCGGAAATGTCTCCTTTTGCTCCCTTTCTGAAGTTCTTTCTGTTGGTGTGATTCGTTTTGTGGAGCCGAGATGCTAAAATTTGACATTTTTTCTTTATAAGGAAACATATAGACAAAAAACAAAAACTCCACCCTGAAATAGCTTTAAAGCAATTAAATTTTGGGCTCCTATATAAGTTAATGACCAGTTGACGATCTGAGAAAAGTGTGGTGATTTTTTCCGGCCAGTAACGACAGCAACAAAATTTGACGTAAACATTTTTATTTATATTGCTGGTTTCCCCTATTTATCAGAAATACTAAAAGTTGGTAAACTGCCGAAATTGAATGCAGTAGAAATAATGTTTCGAGCGTAGAAAAACAAACATTTCGACTCCGTACAATCAATTTCGTTAGTTTACCAAGCTTTTTGTAATATAAACCAAGTCAAGAATGTCTTTTCCCTTCAGCATTCATGTTAATATTCAAAGTTTACAAAGTATATATAACATTCAAGTTGTGCTACTCTGCCTTATCAGGAATTTCAAAAAATAGCAAAAAAGGCAGAAGATGGGCCAGTTGTGACCAGAAGACTCGAGCAAAACGTTTCGTATGCAATAAGCTTCTGCTGGTTCGCACTCGTTGCCTCACTTTCAGGGCACTTGTTGAACCTCTCCAGGAAAGCGCCGGAAAGTTCTCCTTAGTAACATTATACTAACTAAAGGTACCATGTTAAAATCCAGCGACAACGCTACTTTCCTTGTTCTTTCGACATTTAAATTAATCACCATGTTTGTTTATATATTTAAAATTGTAAAACATGGCCCAGGGAGCCTCGTTTTCATGAAAGTGAAGGGTAATTTGAGCTCTGGGGTTCCCCAAATAATCTTTTTGGTAAACGAAATAAAAGACTGGGTATAGGAGTTACTGTGTAAGGAAGCTCCAATTTATCTAACTTAGATTTTATAGCTTTTCTTTTTTTCCAAAATCAACCCAATTTTCAATCGCAGTGTGCAATAAAAAATTCAGTTGTAAAATAACTCTTTTGTTTGAAAGAACTCTTGAAACTATAAAGACTAACCATATACAACTTTTTCATATCTCACTGAAGTGAGATATTAAGATTTGTTTAATATGTAAATGATTATACTTATGAAATCACAATGCATAACTTATTGAAAAATTCTGCATATCTTTACCATTATCACATGGAATCGTTTGATGATTTGCATATTTGATGTCATTGCATACATCCACGCACATGCACCTGCATTTCAAGTGATTTAATTACATAATCTCAAGGATATATAAGCGTTTTCAATAAGTTATTATGCACTGTGATATCATAAGTATGATCATTTACATATTAAACAAATCTTAATATCTCAAGAGTGAAGTGAGATATGAAAAGTTGTAACTGGTAAGTCTTTATAGTTTCAAGAGTTCTTTCAAACAAAAGAGTTATTTTACAACTGAATTTTTCATTACATAGGCACTTTAAGAATCGAATTCCCGTCCGAATTATTTTCATAACCTATAACGTTATCCTCCTTAAATATATTATAGGGTCATTATCAACATCCATGGATGGTCGACTCCCGACAATGAAGAACCCCGTGATCAAAATGTCGACGGAAAGAGTTCAAGCTAAAATTAAGTCCATGTGATGATGCTGTCGTAATATGCTTTTTGAACCATTAATGCTGATTGAATTAATTAGGTAGATTTTCCTACTCTTTCTGTCAATTGTGGTTGGTCGAGATTTGAGGTCGTGCAGGGAATAACGGTATATATGAACTAGATTAATGACTTTTATCAGCAAAAATTTTTTGCAAAAAATGTGCTTGCGCTATTTGTTGAGTCGTTCGTTTATTGCTAATAAGAAAGATTATTGTAAAATTCTATTTAAGAAATACTTTAGATACAGCAATTTAATAAAGTAACGAGATGTGTATGAAAGCATTTCAAAACCAGTAGAATTTCCTTTCTCCAACCAATAACAAACACTTTTTCCAATATAATAACATGACCATTGCATCATCTTGAAAGACAATGGCACTCCAAAGCATTCCCTCTACTAACTATGTATAATGGAGACCAAATAGTTTTCTTCAATCACGCAAATCAACCGCGGTGCTCCGTCTTCCGTCAAAACGTGAATTTTGGCTGTGAACCACTGGAAAAATTAACGGTTTGAAGGCTCACCCAGATAAACCAACAACCATATACAGTACTTCTCTGCAATCCCAGCCAAAACATGCTCGCACACAACCTCGTAGGGTCTTATCTCCGCTCACCGAACGACTCCCCGAGTGTGAGGCGGGCTGGTCGCACAGCGACTCGGAAAAAATGTTGCCCACACAACTAAGAGGCCACATAGTTGCCTCCAATATCTATTTACCCGACTATTAAAATTAAGTATTTACCTTGCATATGTACATTCTTTGCTTATCTAATTTCCTCTCACACACGATCACGCAGTGATATATTTAACAATGAATTGTAATATATACGCTTGAGATAATGAGACCAACCGTTTCAACGCTTGCCATAATCCGTTTTAAAGCGGAGAACTTAATTAATACTTTTATCTTTAATACTTTAATAAGATACTCCTTTGGTATATTTCCGAAATAAAACGATTCTGTAGTCTGAATAGATTAGACGCGGCAAGGGAAATGCGCATGAGGAATCGATCGAATAACTAGTCGCGTTCAGTGACTTCCGTTTGTATCGGTTTTGTTCCATAGTAGTTTCGTGCTAAAAAGGCATTTATTATATTTGTCCTGCAGTCACGCTTGGAAATCAGTTGTTTGACTCTTGGAAATCAGTTGTTTGAAATCAGTTGTGTGACAGTGTCTGTCTCCTATATCTATCTAATTTCCTCACATACACACTTATTTTGCGCATCACGCAATGTCGCAATGATCTTAACTCACCAGATTACAGACAGACAGACATATACCTTCCCATGCAAAGGAGTAGGCTTTGCAGAGTTCGGTTCTACAAAGATCACAGCGCATATAAAAACAAGTCTCTAATCATGTCCCTCCACTTTGCTTTGTCGAGTGCCATTTGTCGACTTCTATGTTTGCTTTCTTCAGAGTTTTGTAAAGAGAGCGACCATGCGTATATGGAGAAGATTAGAAAATTGAAATTGTGTTAGGGCGCACAGTACCTTTGGTTGAAGTGGACATTGGATAGCTAAGCCTAAGAGGTGCAGAAAATGTAGAGAATTTCACAAGTGTAGTGAAGAGTATTTGCGTCACAATATGGCCGCCGAGTTAAAATTATTTTATATGCAGATAATGTTGACTTATATGAACAAAATTCAATTAATTAATTCAATTAATTTTAAAATTCAAAAACCATTTACAAATAAGGCCTATTTGTGTCATTTCATTATAAAATTGAATAGGGTGCACAGCATGCAGATACCTGTTGATTGAAGTGGACATTGGATATAAGCCAAGATGCATGCAGAAAATTTAGAGAAGGGCGAAACAAGTGAATGAATATTTGTGTCACAATCACAGTTCACGTTCTTACCTTTTAATAAGCGCTCGCAAGTAGAAAAGTAGGTCCGCGATGCGAACATGTGCCTACCGCATGGAACAATGCCTGGGTGAGCCATATTTATTTTATTTCATCTCGTCTTACTCTGATGAAGGGCTCCGCTAGAAATGTCAGTATTTCGTTACTAAAAATCTCGGCAGTTCACCACCTTTTCACTTTGCTATATATACAAACTGCCACGCAGAACTCTACTTTTTTACAAGTCCAAGGTATTCTGAAGAAGAAACTCTATGGCAAAGGAAATCGACCGAATGCAGCGCAGCCGTTATCCGATGAAGACATTGCGGACTTGTTTTATAATTGTGGCCGGAGTCTTCGGAATTCAATCTCCAAGAGCACTACTCAATATAGTGTGTGGTTGAACAACTGTATGTATTTGGGTATGAGGCCTGGACAAGAACAGAGGGATCTGTGTTGGGGTGATTTACCTGAGCTATAAAAAAGATTCAATGGAAGTCGCTTTGTTGAGTTCAGTACAGAGAGACAAAATGGCGAAAACCCACGAAATATTCGGGAGAAGAAACCTCAAATGCACGAGAACAAAAGTGACCAGAATGGTGTTCTGTAAATACCTATACTTGGCCTGCAAAGACAACAGACCAGCAGAGATATTATCAGACCAGTCGCCTTTCTATTTAGCCATAAACATTGAAACGCCGAAGTCTGGAATAATTTCGCTGCGAAGCATGTTAAAGAAAATGGTAAAAGATTATGGACTGGAGAGTGGAGACAGACAAAAAAACTCGTAAATCACCATACAAGAAAGTATTTATGGATAACAACATACCACCAAACGAAATCGTTCAGATAACGGGACATAAAACCGTCTCTTCGTTAAATAACTATTTAGCCTTATCAGATAAGAAACAACAACACATTTGACAAATACAAGTCCTATCCAATGTGTTTCATTGGCCAAACTTCAAGGAACCTCACTCCAAACTGGCTCAATCCACGAGACGAGTAGCTCATTAACTAGCTTGTTATCTCCCCCTGTTAATCTGCAATATGGGAAGCCTTTTTCAAAATTACCAAATTCGAACAGTTAATGTAACAGCTGAGATACAAATTCAAAGAGTCGTTATATCTGAATCAGACGTCAAGTCAAAGTCAGTATGAATACTAATTAGATAAGAAATGAAGAAAACACTAGGAAAATCTTTGTCCAAGGTGAAAAAATAAACAAAACTTTCTTAGAAAACCTCCTCAATCATGAAATAAGTCAGTTAATTTCCTCGAACGTCGAGATGTATGCGATATACAGCCCGAGGACGCGTCTGCAATGAACTCTTACATAGCGCGGTTCTAGTTTCACTCAGGAGCTTCCAAAACATCATATTTGCATTCATCTCAAATGACAAAGGACAAAATCGTGTTTGCATTTTTTAACAGTTATATTGTATTTGCTATGATATTATATAAAGCAGTTAATTGACGCATCTTGATTTGGTGAGAACGATAGATAAGAAATGCCTATTAAGATAAAAGTACTGCACTAAATCTAAAATGCGAACAGAGTTTTACTCTTTTTACTATTGTTCAACATTGTGACGGAGTTTGGAAGGAATTGGATACAACGCGAGCCGCCAATATATCGATCTATTTTTGTAGAGGGAATTGGAGAAAATTTCTTTCGCTGTATGAGACGATAAAAGATTTGGCGGAGTTAGTTACCCCACCCACATTTTTATCCTCTTATCACTTTGGACCGTAAACCAATCAGACTCAACTCTACCTTAGTGTGTTTTGACAATTAGCCTGCGTTTATCGGGTGGGGTCTGCACGCAGGCTAAATTAGAATCTGCCGCCGATAACATATAGCCTGCGTGCCCACCTGGTAATGAAATTTAATATCAGGTGGAGTCTGCACGCGCAGGCTAATAACATAAGGTTATATTATTGGTTATAAAAACAAATCACTTTATACACCACACACGAGGGAAACCAGACAGGAACATTTATTTACAATATGCCGGCGAAACGCAAATGTAAAGAAAGCAAATGAGTCATAAAACGTGTTGTGCTGTGTATCAAATATCTGAAAAGGTTGGTGTACTGCCGAAATAGCGTGTAAGTTGTCTAACGTTTCGAGCGAAGGGCTTTCGTCAGAGAGTGAAAGCCGACTGGAAAGTTCGTATGTTACGCCGAATTTAGATATTCCGCGTAGAATTTCCGTCGATTACGCCAAGGTTGGCGTAACACTAATCTGGTTTTCTGTGAAAATTACTTCGCGTGGCGTAATAAATTGGCTTAGTGAACAGTGTAGCGTACTAACTACTGACGTATTTTAATAACAAGCAGTGAGGGCAATGAGGGAGTCAGAGGAACTAAATAAATATCCTAACTTTAGCCATTGCCAAGCTGTATTATTGACGGAAATACATAATCAACGTTGACTATACGCATGCAGCCGATGCGGGACCGCGCCGCCGCAGGTCAACTCGCTCAACTGGTAGAGTTAGCCTGCGTAGTCGTCGGTTTGGGGTAGAGTGTTGACTATAATTGCGTTTCAAAGGAGTCAAAGCCCAAAGGACGTTTGTTTATTTGTCAGCACTCTGCACTGAACATGCACTGAACAAACTCGGCACGCAGTGCATCTATAAAATAGCGGCACGCAGTGCATCTATATTTGGTTTTGGGTTTTCACTCCCAGACCCCTCACTGGCGCAAAAAATTTTGGACAAAATTTTGGAGGATATTGTTGGCGTAAATCTTCGGCGGACGACATACGCGGAACTTTCCAGTTTACTGAAAGGCCCTTCGCCCGAAATGTTAGACAACTTACACGGTATTTCGGCAGTACACCAACCTTTTTAGATATTTGATTTGTAAAGAAAGCAAAGCTCTTCTTTCATCGAAACGAAAATGTAGTAGAAAGATTTAATATACAGCACGACCGGACGTCGAGGAAGCATAAGGAAGGTCAAGTGGAGGTGAAAAACAAGTTCTTCAATTGTCAGCATGAGAGCTATTGGTATATGTTTATTATTTTCGTTATTCAGTTTACGATTTTTGCCTGTGAAAGATCGAAAAATCGTGTTGCTCTTGAATTGATAACTTTCGATTTCCATTCTTCAGATTTGATGGCAAGTGTGGCTGATCGGTAGAAAAGAGGAAAGCCAAAGAGGAAATTCGCTATATGATATAACCATTACTGTCAATGGGCGCAGTGTTGCTCGAGAGATATCAATAAAAAAGTTCGTTCGGAATTTCACTATGTTGTTGTAGACTAATTGCAATTCGCTATCAATTATAATTACAACTTTCGTGCCAAGCCATTCAGTAGTCGTAACATTTTTAGCTATATCTTGGTCGCTTTTTAATATTTTCGAGAAAAGATTGCGGCATGAGTTTAGAGACCTCCAGTTTCTTAAAACAAGTCGATAAAAATGTAAAAAATTATGAAAACAGTGTTTTATCATATTTATATTAACAGTTTATGTAGTTAGGGACCGGTCAATAAGTACAGGGGGGTGGGTCACTGTGTTTTCAGCCTCCTCAATGGAGGGGTGGGTCATTCTATTTTAAGCCTTCAATACCATCTCTCAATACTTGAAACCCATTGCGATATAATACATTGCATTTTGAACGAAAATTTACAGTTCGATGGCATTTTCCCACAATTTTTGATTATTTTCAGAAAAATTATGCCGTCATCTATGTTAACAAATTCATATTTTGTTTTCACAGCTTCAAATTTTCAACAACAATATAAATCAAAGTCGAATATTAAGCGTGGCATTATATTTTAAAAAAGTGCTAGTTTATAGTTCCCAAAAATTCAAAAATCTTCCTTTTCATGATAGTATATGACTGTATTAATTCAGCCGTTCCTCGGTTATCATGTCTTCGTAGGTACAGATGCCTTCTTCAAATTCGGATTTCTGTTAATTCTGCATGTGACTGAGATGCAATTGATACCATCACTATAGTATTATTATCACTAGCCTGTCCATCTTCAATCCAGTTATCACTATCACTTGTATCACTGTTACATTCAGACACTGTATCATTCGCTGGTCAGTGTTGTCACATTCAATTGAATTGTTTTCTGGACTTTCTTTCTTACTAATGGTTTAAGAAGACTCAGAAATGCAGCCTCCACAGGCTCTGGCATTATTTTGCTGCTCAAAATTGATCTGATCCATTTGACCTGTATAAGATTTAATTGCTGTACATGTTTGGCACTCTGGTGAGAGGCATGGCTGTCAGAATTTTGTTGATATTTGCTTTCAACCGTCTATTCTTTCTTGCCCGAGATTTGGTTTTGCCCTCCTTCACTTTCCTTAGTGCGGTCTTCAATAGCGTAGAGTCTGGCTGCTATTAATAGCTCAAAATGCGGACAAACAAACCAAATTTGACTCACAAATGATTGCAAATGAGCTATTTTCTTTTGTTATGGCCGCACGAATTATGGGTAAAAGCGGACAAACATCGATACTGACGTCATCTCGGCGGAGCGCTATTCTTTCCTAGGCTTTAAGGTCCCTTTACACGTAGCATTTTTTCATGCAACTTGCGTCACAAAAAAGCAAAGTTCAGGTTGCACGAGCAATTTGGAGGAGGTCAGACGCTAAAAATGTTAGTGCAACTTGGAACTTTGTTTTTTTTGCGACGCAAGTTGCACGAAAAAAAGCTTCGTGTAATGGGGCCTTTAGTGTATACAACTGCTCGTGCTTTCGGGTTAAGAACAGAACTTTTTCAATCACTTCGGAAACTTTGTTAATAAGTTCATTAATTTTTGTCATGCACTTCTCGTGGAAACTATGTGCACACTCGTTGCCAGCTTTTAGTTTGTTGGTTACTTTTCCAAATAGTTCCGCATCATCGATCTGGATAGCATGTTTCTTGCTGCGTAGATCAGTATGGCAGCAGTAGCTCAGAACTGATAACTTACCTCTTTCTGTTCTCGCTTCCAAGAGTGTCGAAACTTCCATCACGAATATAAATGCTGTATTTTATAATACGGCAGTCAGATCGGTTGTCAGTACATTTTATTAATAAATATAAATTATTTTGAGATGTTGAGAATATAATAATTTGATATTTATTTAAAGCATGATTTGAGCAAAAAATATGATAAAGCAATGACCTGACGTTTGGGGTGGGGTCAGCTGATTTTTAGGAGGGTGGGTCATACATTTTTAGGCCGCGACTTCTGCGAATACTCCGGCCCACCCCCCACCCCCTATACTTATTGACCGGCCCCTTATCAGATATATTGCAAAAAGATACAAGTGACTGCTCGCTTAAAACTTGAACAAGTGATTGTGCTCGATTCACTACCATGACATCAACTATTGCCATAATGACTTGGACCAACTACATATTTACATCGACTATTGCTATAGTATTCACACCAACTATATATACAGTCTTAGCAGGACGATTGAACAATACTGGATATATTGTCGTACGAATCAACAATAAAATCGATACATACAACGAACTAAATATCTATATTCAATTTCAGGTGTTATCTTAAGCCCGCCGCACACTAGAGCTATCAGCTTAGCAAAGTTTCACTCGTGACTGTTGGCGTAAGCAAGTTCCCCCAGTGTGCGGTGGCGTTTTGAGCGCTATTGTTCACGCGTGCCATCGGCGCCGTGGCGTATATTCAACATGTTGAATAATTTTGTGCACGAGTGAACATTTCCTCCAAGTGTGCGCGCGTGCAAAGCTATCAGCTTACAATAGGAGGCAAATAATACGCATGCGTGTTGACTCATATTTTCACTATGTGTGAGGACAATGAAACTAATTTCAAAACTTCGTCGAATGAATCTTTATCCAGCCTGTGAAACTGCCTAAACTGTTCAGGATCTTCAACATTCAGTTCGCGAACAATATTCGCGCAAGCTTCTTGTGTTTGGCGTCGTGATATCCACCGTTTAGTCCATACTTTTCGGTGCGAAGCTCTTAAACGTCTTCGTCTGCGTCGCATTAACAGAAGAAGAAGCAATATTTCTTCTTCGTCTGCTGAGGATGAGTCAAACTCTTCTACGCAAACAACGGCGGCCATGTTTCACGAATTGATTTAAAAATACGAGTCAACACGCATGCGTATTTGCCTCCTATTGTAGGAAATGTTCACTCGTGCACAAAATTATTCAACATGTTGATAGCGCTCAAAAACTTGCTTACGCCAACAGTCACGAGTGAAACTTTGCTAAGCTGATAGCTCTAGTGTGCGGCGGGCTTTACGTACCTTGATTTGAACGTCGAAGAAAACTAGACACAAACGAAAACCAACTACTGCACGCCCGCCGCACACGAGAGGAAACAGCTTAGCAAATGGCCTGCATGGCAAGGCAGTTTGCTCAGCTGTAGCCTGCTTCCTCTCGTGTGTGCCGGAGTTTTCGTGAGAATTTCGCCACGCAAGGCCGAGAGGAAAATATCTGTCATGTTTGGATATTTTTGGCCTGGAAAGGCAGATTCCTCGCCCTGTACGGTGAACGTGTGAATCGCATTACTTGCATAGTCATATAATTTGAATACAGAATCTCTACAACATATGTTATTCTGTTAATTGAAATTTTAAAAAACTACTAAATTAAGCAATATTTTGTGCGTTTGTATCATGTGGATTGTGGGTAAAAAAATTGTGCACATTTATTCTGAAATCTTGATATCCTAAATAATTTGACCATATTATGGTGTGCTATGTATTTAGTTATAAAGTTAAATTTATTGTAATACTTTTTCCTTTACGTAAGGAGAACGCATTCTAATCTTGCATGTTATGGGTTACTGTGCTTTACAGCTAAAAGAAATCCAACCTCGTTCCCAGGGCCTTATCTCCGCTCGCCACCCGCCCCCGGTCTGGGCTGGTCACGTGTATCCCATATTCTGGGATACTTTTACCGAGTGTCGTTTAGCCTGCGTAGCCGGCGCAATGGGGCTGGGGGTCGATTTTCTTTTGACGCGTTTCAAATTTCGTATTAAGTGTTGGTTGTCACAAGAGCAAAATAAGTATTTGACATGATCGATTGGGCTCGCCTTTTTCTTTTGTTGCGAGGATTACAATGTTATGTTTTGTTAGTTTTGATTGTCGACGTTTTCCGCTGCCAAAATATCAACCTTGCAAGTTATAGACTATAGTACTAAAAAGCCGTCTGTGGTTATGTCGAAATAACTAAGTTCTTCAAAGAAGTGTTATAGTTCTGGGGGCTACTCGGAACAAACCACCAAAGACCTAGTTCAAATTCGCGTTGTTATGCCTCAACTAAATTGCGATGCGAATCACAGTACAAACATTTTTTGTCGAGGCAATTCTCACATACTTAAATAAGAATTTATACGCGTTCAAGACCATAATTTCTGACGTACAATCGTCATTGATAAAGTTCAAGAGGTAGTCTCAAAATTTCAAAGACAAAGCTGGTATTCCATGCCAACGACTCACTTCGCGCACCCTTCGAGCGGAAATCAAGATTGTTTGTTGTTTTAGGCCCGCGCTAGATTATTTCAATCATAATTTATTATTACAAAGTGTTGTTGTTTACCGCCATATTTCAAATATCCAGCGCGAAAAATTACTAGCGAATTACCGCTTGCATTTGTGCACTAAGGGCTCTTGATTTTTTAGCGGGCCCACATGTTTTTGGTACCCGCTATAAATTTTCGGACCATCAACATAATTGTCGTATAAACGCAAATTGCCGGGCCAAAAACTATAGGTCCGCGGGACAAAATTTGGAGTGCCGTACCAAAAACTCTTGTCGTGTAAATGGGCCTTTTGTCACGCGTAATGCAATGTGTTTGATTTTGGTATTTAGTTAGAACGTTTTATCATTTTTTCAGAATGACAGATCAGAAATTTTGGAAACAGCGGCAATATTAATGTCTCTGTAAATACAATGAAATAGGTTTCGCCGCGATGTTAATATTTCAGTCTGGGCCGGCAATGTTTATTTACCTCCCTAAACAAAACGTCTTCCATTTTCTTTAACATGTATAAGCGAATTTAGCGGAGACACCGAGGGAGACATTACAATAATTACGGGGTGAACTACAAATGTTGTCGCCTGTCGTCCATAGTTTATCTTGTCGTGGAAGAGCGAGGGAAGAAGGTGAAATATTATCGACTTTCCATAACCCGTTAGAAGCACAGCTACAACAACGTTTATACCATAGTAGACTGCCTTTAAACACTTAACTTACTTAGGTTTCACTTTATAACTTGAATAGCTGCTATTGAAGATTGCAAGCGGTAAGACTACTTAAAAACATCGATTGTGCTTGAAGGACTCCTCCCCGACTCTAACGTTTTGTCAACTGCACGTGACCAGCCCGACCATCGCAGCGCGGGGGGGGGGGGGGGGGGGGGGGGGGGGGGGGGCGGGCGGGCGGGCGGGCGGAGATAAGACCCTGGGAATGAGGTTGAAAGAAATCAAGATAAAATCTTTCCCCTTTACCGTTTTGGAATTTAGAATAAATTATGGGATTAGTACTAGCTAGAAAAATGCTGCCTCGGGACTAACACAGGAGTTGCCTGTAGACGTGTTCAGGATTAGGCATGCCAGCAGAATGATGCTAGGAAATTTTCTATAGCATGGAGGATCAAATAAATAGAATGTAGAATATAAACCACGTATAAAGGCGCTCATAATATAGCCTTGTAATAAATAACATGTCATATGGTAATCATATGGCGCGTTTATAATGTCAAAATTCAATCTGATCATTTGAACACCATACATCTAATTCGAACAACATTTACTCGAAACGTGCAAGCCTCGCGAAGTTATAAATTTTCCATTCAACCGACACTTTGCCAAATCGAACTTCACGATTGTACAGTGTTTGCTGACTTATCTAGCGGTCATATTTCAAATCGAACTAACGAACGGGAATACGGGATGTCACCGTTGCCGAAAACATTGAGGTTTATATAGTGTCTCCTTGAATTAAGACACTGTCGTTTGTTGCCGTGTTTCAGTCGATAACGTATCAAGTCGATCATATGGTCGAATCCATGGCCTTCTCCATACGGTATAACGGTAATCATATATGGCGCGTTTATAACTCAAAATTCAATCTGATAATTTGAACACCATACATCTAATTCGAACAACATTTACTCGAAACGAGCAAGCCTCGTGAAGTTATGAAACTTTTGCCAAATCGAACTTCACGATTGTAATATTTCTGAATTGAACGATTTACAGGTATCTGGCGGTCAACTTTCAAATCGAACAAACGAACGGGAAATATACCCTCCTAATATTAAAATAACGTACGGAAATCACTCAGGATGTCACCATTGTCAAAAACATTGAGGTTACAGTGTCTCCTTCGATTAAGACGCTGTTATTAGTGTTATATATTTATTAGCTTTATTTATTTTCATAATCGTTACAGCATAATTACCGATCTTCATTCGCCATTTACTGGTCCACATGCGTCGAACGCAATTACATAATCTTTGATTACTCCTAGTAGATAAAATACGAGCGGCAGATATCTGTATGGGCATTTACAATGGCGAGTGCGTAGCCGTAGCACGAGCCATTGTAAATCCCATACAGATCTGACGCGTGAAATGAACCAATGAACGATCGATGCTATAGGCTTAATAAGATCGTCCGTCCTAACCAGTATTCAATCTTTATTGAGCTTTACATGTGAAGCTATATACATGTCACATGTGACCAAAATACCACGCTGTGATTGTGGCTTAGCCTCATTAATTATTCATGACAACCCTGTTATAAATAAAGGTATTCGTTCATTGAGTCAATCATTCATTTACAATGGTTTCATTGTGATGGTTACTCCACTCAATCGTTTTAAACACTTTGTTAAAGCACTTTATTTACAAGAGTAGTAAAAAAGTAGAGTGCTGCGAAGGGAGCGAAAAGGTGGTGAACTGCCTAATAGGATTACTGGTAATATATTTTATCACCTCTTACTGTGAAGTCTGATCTGACTGATCAAAAGGCTCCGCTTGAAACGTCAGTATTTCGTTCATAAAATCTCGGTAGACTATAGTTCACTGCACCTTTTCGCTTTGCTACACTTTATTTACAGACTTTGAGACTTGGACATCCATATGGTTTTAGTTATCCGAACACAAACAATAACAATAACAGCACGTTCCTATAGTTATACCCAGTCCTTTTCCCAATCGACCTGTCACAGTAATTGTTATTGTCTGATATGATTGGTTTATATTTGTGAGGAAAGAAATGTTGTTTTCATGTTAGTCACGTTTTTATGTCAGTGTTTAATACTGAGCAGTCAAGAGTGAAGTACAGAATGAGCGCCGACGAGGCAGTCTACAAGTTTACAACGGTAGAGGAAAACAATGGCGCATATTTTGTTGCGAATAATCGAACCAAAGCTCTTATATGCTTTTTGGTTATAATTCTCCTCGGCCTTCTGATTGCAGTCGTTATCCTTTCCGTTGAAAAATCAAAGACCGACGAAGTCGAAATTCACAAGTGCTCCACAACATCCGAGCTACGACCACTGTATGTAAAATCCAATGACCTGTATCGTGATCTAACCAAAGACGAAATCCTACGTGTTCGTGATTATGTCTTAAGAGAACCATCGTTGAATGTTACTTCGCACGAGCGGGCGTCAGTCAACTCGAATTACATTTATCTCATCGAGCTGCAAAATCCCGATAAAGACCAAGCGATTGCCTACCTCGATGAAAATGGATCTAAACCAGTACGCACGGCCAACGTCGTTATATTCAAGGGAGCCGCATCACCACCCATTATTGAGGAAATATTGGTGCGGTTCAGCGAACCCATGAGACATGAAGTAAACACTATCCTCACTACTCGACCTATTCCGTTCAATGCTCGGCCTGCTAATATACTCGAGTCAGAAGCTCTTGATAAGATAGTCAACGATTTCGGCGAAAAAGCGCACGCGATTTTTAACGAAAGTTACGACGGCTACACGATCCAAAATTGTACCGACCGTTGTATGACCTACAGTCATAATGGGCCTGTAAGTTTTCACCATTCCGATGAACGTCGTAGTTGGATCTGGTTCTTGAGATCCGTACCAGGCATGTACCTTCACCCGGTCGGTCTCGAGTTGTTTGTTCAACGCGAGGGAAACGATGTGAGCAAGTGGAAGATCGAGAAGGTCTACTACAACAAAACGATGTTTGACTCCGTCGAGGAATTCATTAATTCGTACGAACAGGGAAAGATCGCGAAGGTTTTTCTTCCCGCTCCGACCGCCGACGAACTATTGTATTCTACGCAGAAAATGCGCGGGCAGAAGCTGCAGCCGTCACAGCCGTTGCGCGAACCACGACTGTACGAGCCTGACGGGAAAAGATACACGGCAGACGGTAATCACATTGAGTACATGGGTTGGAGTTTCGATTTTCGCGTCCGCTCTTCCTCAGGTGCGCAGCTGTTCGACATCAGATTTAACGGTGAAAGGATTGTCTACGAGTTAAGCTTACAAGAAATGGCTGCTTTCTACGGCGGCTACTCTCCCATGCAGACGTACACAGACTACCTCGATAGCATGTGGGCGATTGCCTCTAACTTCGAACTTGTCAAAGGCGTCGACTGCCCTGACACCGCGACATTTTTCGACGTCATAGGCTTGGTCGACTCCACGAAACCTCAAACACGACGTAACGCCATTTGTGTGTTCGAGCAAAACACGGGGATACCGCTACGCCGTCACTACGAAAACGATTATAAAAACGGCTATTACTTCTACGGTGGAATGCCTGGCACTTCGCTGATCGTGAGATGGATCTCTACTGCATATAACTATGACTACGTATGTGATTTCATATTCCACCCGAATGGAGTCATTCAGACAAAGGTATCGACGACTGGTTACCTCCACACGACGTTCTGGACGCCTGAAGAGGACGACTACGGAAACCAAGTGCACAAAAATGTCGCCGGTTCTGTCCACGACCACCTTTTGCACTTCAAAGTTGATCTTGATGTCGGCGGGAGGGAGAATAGCTTCGAGACGGTCTCTGTTAAGGTCGAAAACATCTCGTCAAGGTGGTTTCCAAACCAACGCCACATTCAAAAACGCATTGTGCGTGAACTGAAGAGCACCGAAATGGCCGCAGCGTATAAGTTCAATTTTAAACGTCCTTGTTATCTCAACATTTTCAATCCCGGCAAAAAGAACCTCCAGGGTGTCCACCGCGGCTATCGTATTCACTTAAGCGGCATTATCGACCAACTGTATCCCCAAGATTTCAATCTCACCAATGGCATCCAGTGGTCTTTCTATCAAATGGCGGTAACAAAGTACAAGAAGACGGAAGAGCGAAGCTCGTCGATTTATAATCAGAACGATTTGCACAAGCCCGTGGTCGACTTCGCAAAATTCATCGAGGACGACGAGGACATCGATAATCAGGATCTGGTTTCTTGGATCAGCGTAGGTCTCATGCACATCCCACACTCCGAAGATATGCCGAACACCGCAACCCCAGGCAATTCAGCCGGATTTTTTGTCCGACCATTTAATTACTTCGACGAAGATCCTTCTATGGCCTCGAGGGATGGGCTTATGATTACACCAACGTCTGATGGATCCAAGGTTGATCGTTTTGGAAGACCACGCGGTTCCACCTGCGTCCCCCCAGAAAAGCCAATTGATTATTTCGGACAGCGAGTGTGATGGCTTTGATACGGTTCGAGTTAACGGCTTTTGTCCTAGTTTATATATGTTTGTAGTCAACTTTATACATACATATGTTTGTACTCAACTTTTGGTTTTGTTTATCTTGGCAGTTGTTGTTCACGACCTTTTTTATCACTTTGACAATAAATTCAAATTCTTTGATATTCCTTTATGTAGGAAAGCGTAACTTTATCAAGAATAGACTTACTTTTATTAGTCGTTGTTTATATCGGGGGGTCATTGCCTACGGGTTTGACCTACGGGTTGTTTATATCGGGGGGTCATTTGCCTACAGTCATTCCCGTAGTCTGTGGCTCTTCTTTTTCCCGAGTCAAATAGCTTCCAACGCTGTTTTGGCCATTTTTGGCCGAGCCACAATCCCTATACTTCCCTGCAATCCCAGCCAAAACATTGCTCGCACAGCCTTGGATGCGATTTGACTCGGAAAAAAGAAGCCACAGAGTCAGTTACCTGTGGAGGAGGCTAGTTTGATTGCGTATCACCATTAAATCTATACGCATAGCTCTGGGAACAATTAAGATATCTGGGCATCTCCTTGACTCCTTCGCGTTACCTCATAGATATCAAGGTTATTTTCTCAAGATTCAGAAGCTTACAAGAACAGAAACCCTAACCATAACCATAACCCAAATAAAAACTCTAGTCCTAACCCTGAAATAAAGGAATACTAACCCTACTTTTAAACTAAATATTTCAATGATGTAATATTCTGTGTCTGGTACGTCGGCACGAAGTAAACCGATATCTGATTGTCTGCTGTAAGCGTGAAGGTCGAGAAGATTGGTTAAAGCTGATCACGCCTTCACTTGTCACACACTAGTTTGCGTTTAGTCTTTTGTTTGGGTTTGAATACTAGTGTCTGTTTCGTTTTTTGTTTGGGTTTGAATACTAGTGTCTGTTTCGTTTAGTTTTTTGTTTGGGTTTGAATACTAGTGTCTGTTTCGTTTGTCTTTTGTTTGGGTTTGAATTGATAGAAGGAAAGTGGAACAGTATTTCGAGACGTCCTCATCGTTGAATATCGTGGACTAAGCGAGGGACTGGTTCGTGTCCAAATAGCTCTAAAGAATTAAGGCGCTGTTACACTATGCAATTTTTCGTGCAACTTGTGGTGCAATGCCGTTGGAAGACAAGTTGACACCGCCTTTCGACTGAATCAGCCAGGTGCAGCCAGAATTCACGAAGTCTCCCTTTCGATATACCGCCTGAATTGTTGAGACATATCGACGAACGCAATAAAGGTGTGGAATTTCAATGGCCAACATGTTTCTCCCAATAACTACAAATTTGTGGCTAATCAACTCGGCGAATCACATCTTCGGTATGTTTTAGGGAGGTCGAAATCAGAGTGAAGATTTGTTAAAACACCAAATCAGGAATTTCCAATTGAAATCGGTAAGTTTCATAATTTATGGAGTATACTCAGCAAACCCTTCAATATGACATTTGTCTGCCCTCCAGCTGTGCACTTGCGTCATTCATAACAAGACGCCCAGCGCGCGGTTTCAAATTATGGCGAGCTGAGTGACACTCTCCTCCGCAGAGGCTTCTTGCGCTTTTTTTAGAGTTCGGGAAATAGTTTGGGCAGCACGGACTGGGAGCGTCCCCAAAACACCCTGTGAGCCCAATAATAGCCCAATTCTAAAAAAGCGCAAGAAGCCTCTGCGGAGGAGAGTGGCTGAGTGATCTAATAGGCACAGCTGGAAGTACGGCAAATTGACAGGGGCGAGGTTACAAGGTGTTGACAAGTTGAGGTGTTACAGGTGTGACGGTGCTGATGAGGGTGGTCGGATCAGGGACAACGCTAGCCATTTCCCTGATCCTGCTCCAGCACGGTAATTGATAAAAAGAGAATAGTCGCGAATAGTGCGAATAGTCGGCGAATAGTGCGAATAGTCGGCGAATAGTGCGAATAGTCGGCGAATAGTGCGAATCGTCGGCGAATAGTGCGAATAGTCGGCGAATAGTGCGAATAGTGGGTTATAATTTCATGTTACGAGATTCGAAATATATTAGCATATATTAGCAAAGAACGATAGATATATTAGCAAAGAACGATAGATATATTAGCAACAGAACGATATATATGTTATGTACCTCGTTCTTTAAGAAACCACGCTTTAAATTTCTGTTTTTATTCCGAAAGTTAAGCGGGGTTTTTAAAAGAACGAGGTAATACATAACATATATCTATCGTTCTGTTGCAAATATATTTGGAACCTCGTAACATGAAATTATAACCAAGGAAAAGATGGCCGAGACGACAAAGACATTATGTGACGTTTTTATTCCTTTTTTCTTTCTTTTATTAAACTATATAACTAAAATGAAAAGAATACTCGAGGTGACTGTTAATCTGTTATGTTTTAAGGCGATTTGTTTGTATATTTTATGTAAATGCGCAAATATTGCTCACTAAACACTCCAAATCGGGGGAAATCAAGCATGTTAAGGACCTTGAGGCGATCGTATTTCGGCATGTAATTATGCAAAATTCACTTTGAATTTGTAAACAAAGATTATCCGTCTGTTTATCATTTTATATGGATGAAATATGCATACAATTTACTCAACACGTCTCAGTGGGCATATAAGCAGTTAGGGCTGTTTTCTACAGGCACTGAAGCGTATTTATAAGTATACCTTATTCATGAAGGCTGCCGATTTAAAGTTATCTATGAACATATAGTAATTTTGAATTAAATTCAACACCAGCATGCTGTCTGAAATGGATTTTATGTCCAGTTTATATTTTTGGTTGCCTTATAGGGGGGGGGGGTCTTAATATAGTGGGATTTTGTGTTTGTATTTTGCATAAATTTGTTTTAAAAAAGAATTTTGCATTCAAAATTGTGTAGAAAAACATGTTATATTCATCACACGAGTCAAGTGTGAAACAAAAAAGGTGAAACTGCCATGTTATTCATGCATACTATAGACCCATGGGCTTATAGTAAAGGAGGGGGCTTATATTTACAGAAGCCAAATAGCCATGTGCTAGTAGATTTGAAGGCTTACGTACAAGAGTTTTTTTGTGGGGCAGTGGTGGAAAGCGTAGGGCAACCCCCCTCCCCCATATATACACCATAAAGAGCTATGTGCATGTTATATACTATAATTATTTTCGGGTTCAAATTCCCCATAAATCATGTATTTGCCTTAAAGGTGGGGGAGGGGGGGGGGGGGTTGCCCTACGGGCCACGGCCATATAAATTTACATAAAATATACAAACAAATCGCCTTAAAACATAACAGATTAACAGTCACCTCGAGTATTCTTTTCATTTTAGTTATATAGTTTAACAAAAGAAAGAAAAAAGGAATAAATACGTCACAGAATGTCTTTGTCGTCTCGGATGTATAAATGTGACCATGCTTTCAAGAAGACAGTTGATTTGCACTATTCGCCGACTATTCGCACTATTCGCCGACTATTCGCACTATTCGCCGACTATTCGCACTATTCGCCGACTATTCGCGATTATTCTCCTTTTATCAATTACCCTCCAGCACGGAACGCTAAACAGAAACCAATATTCACACCTGCACCCAACCATCCATACGGGTAAGTATATGTAAAACTTTGTTAGAAAACCGGCTCGATTTCCATATAAATATCCCCAAATTTAAAACATAGTGGCTAACCCAAACCTTACCCTAATCCTAACCCTAACCCTCCACCTAATATATACAAACCCTAACTCTTACGATAATGTTTTATTTTAGAAATAACAGCTGATTTTAATTTCGACTTTTACTACCGATAGTCTATGTGACGTCATTTCGGGATTTTATATGGAAATTCAAACAGAAAACTTCCTGAATCATGAAATAAGAAAGTTATTGAACCGACCTTGGTTAATTAGTTGTTCATAAACCTCGGATCTGCGCCTTGCTGATGAATGAAATCAGTTACTCAATTCAAAATCTACCAACAGAGTCAGAGAACATCTCGACCAAAATCAAAGCTGTCGAAAAGAAAGAACTCGGCTATTGACCCGCAACATGCCTGGGGGTAAGGATAAAACGCGGAAACGGAATGGCGGAATTGGGGATAAAACGCGGAAATATTGGGGATAAAACGCGGAATTTGGAATAAAACGCGGAATTGGGAATAAAACGCGGAATTGGGACAATAACTCCGCCTTTTGATTAGGGTTGTGCGGGTTGACAGTAATACATATGACAGTTGAATAAGGATTTGAATAAGAATTCGGTTATAATTTGAAAAATATTGCCGTATTTTCTAATTAATCTAAAGGCGGAGTGAATTGTAATACTTGCCAATACAGTGTAAACGAATAATTAAGCCATTAACTAGTTCCCTTTTTAATCCCGATATAAGATAAATAATAATGATTGTAACACGGCACTAGTCAGTTTGCGCATCCCCTTTTGTTATGAAAGTATAATATGAGACGATGAGTCTACCATATTGCGATAATGATTAACATCACCTCCAAGCACACAATTGCGCTTAACATTGGCGACATTAACTCTCGACATTTTTGTCTCGACACCCGAGTTTTGGTTATACCACCTCAATTATATTTTGGTTACTACCTCAACCTATGCCGTTCGCCGTCCCTGTAAGATCTGCAAATCCTACAGCGGGGACATTTGTCCTTAATCTTTTACAATTTTGCCCTGACATTGTTCTTAAAGCCCGGAGCTGTCACCGCCAAACCACTGTAAAGGTGTCATCGCCAAAACGGATGTGTCATCTCCAAACCACCGTTTCAGACATGAAAGTCTGTGTCATCCTTCCCATCTCAGGTATAGTAACGATAACCGCAAACGGCAAGAGAAGCGACCTGACAAAGACCTACATCGGCCTGACAAAGAATACGTTCAAAGAAAGATTTAATGGACACAAAACGACATTCAAAAACAGGAACAAACGCAACAACACAGAGCTCAGCAAGTATATTTGGAGTCTGAAAGATCAACAGAAAGAATACAAAATAGAATGGGACATCCTGCGCGAAGCAAAAGCATACAGCAACAAGACAAAAAGGTGCCAACTATGCAATCTCGAAAAAGTCTACATCATTTACAGACCAGAATTAGGAACCCTAAATAAACGGAACGAATTAGCCTCCGCGTGTAGACACAAAGCACCATTCCTTTTTAAGAATTTTAAAATATAAACTATGAACAATATTGCATTTTTAAGCCGAACCTTGTATGAACATCATAATTAGCATTTTATAATTAGCATTTTTATAATTATAATTAGCATTTTAATACATTAGGGATATTATGTGAATAATTAAAACACTACAAACTTTCTGAAGACGGAGGAACACCTCCAGAAACTTAAAGTAAAATGTTTGTATGAACGTGTAGTCTATTTTATTATTAGTATTAAGCTCTGACCAACACGGCCATTGAGCACTCTAGAAATCTAAAGAAGACTTAACTTTGGATATATATATATATATAGAAGCCCTATTTATTTTATTTCATCTGATCGTCTTACTCTGATGAAGGTCTCCGCTCGAAATGTCACTATTTCGTCACTAAACATCTTGGCAGTTTACCACCTTTTCACTTCACCGTACGATATGTCGATCAAAATTACTCGAATGAATAGAGGCTTCCGAGCGACGCCTGGTGGAGAGATGATGTTCAAAGAGTCAAATGTATATTTTCATGTACATTTGAATTGCATCAGGATGAAATTTATCGCGTTTTATCCCCAATTCCGCGTTTTATTCCAAATTCCCGCGTTTTATCCCCAATTCTGCCATTCCCCGGGCCCTAGGACTGACGTTTGTATGGCCCCCTTCCTAATTTTGTTTCACGTGAAATATATGAGTAATGGCCAGGGCCGTCGAGAGCCAGAACGGGCCCCGGGTCATAATTTGCGCGCGGGCCCCCTGCGATATTTTTAGTTTCAATAGCGTTTTCTTGAAGTGAACAAACCAAACGTAAACCATCGGCACAGAATATCGGGCCGGAAGCGCAGACGAATTAATTACGTGTAAGTAAATAAATTACGTAGACTACTGACTACACAGCCGGTTTTCCCTAGTTGTTTTTTTAATTATGTATAGTTGAATCTAAAATACTTAAAACGTATCTTAAATTCAAAGAACAACCTAGTGATGGAATTGTTTATGGCTCCCGTGTTTCTGTTGTTTGTCTGTATCGACGCGTGAATGCGGCAATCAGCTTGAAATTTGTTGTGTTAAAAAGCGTAAGCTTATCAGAAAGCTGAAAGCAGCGGGGTCTGTATCGACTGTATGTTTTGGCCTGTAGAAATGAACAGCTACAAAATATTTCCGTTGACGTAAATTTTATGACCCCGAACATTTTGCAATGCAATGCCTGTAACTCCGTTAGTTTTGACAAAATACTATTATTATTACGAATACTAAGCCTTAGCCAGGACCAGAAAGTTTCCCAGCAATGATCAACTTACCAAGGTTTTGCTGGGCCCCAGCAGCAAGTTTTTGTTAATTAATAATATAATATATGATATCTTCATGGACCGAATTTTTTGAAGGCCCCTTCTTGGCCCCACCCCCCTCTCGACGCTACTGGTAATGGGCTTGCAAATAGACTTGTACAGCAGTTATAATACAGTATAATTGTTGACACTACAATTAGCCAGGATTCCAAAGTTGGAGCCCAGTGGATCGTTGTATGAAAAGGTTGTTATAGTGTCTTTCCGGTAAGGGGGCTCCAGGGCATGTCCCCAGGGAAATTTTAAATTTTGAAAGGCCCATATGTGCTTTGAAATACGGCAATTTCTGGACGAATTTTTTTGAAATTATGCCACTAGATAATTGTTAGCATTGTTCTTTTTTGCGTTTATATCGTACTTATAATTTATTGTCAATGCATGTTTACCTATTTTAAAAATAGCACACTAAAGACGAAAAAAACACCGATTCCAAGATTTGGATATGACGTTTTCCGTACATTTTTATGAGCTACATGTATATATGTTGTTGTATATAGGCCATATAGGCGTTGTTTTAACGTACGATATGATGTATCAACGTAATCACACTTTTACTGCTAAATCTTAGATTAGAAATGAGTTAATCTTTCTAAAACGATTGTAGTGCATGTAAAATAGTCCGTATTAAGCCGCAGTTCTCTAGAAGTTGACGCCATCCTGAACATGTCAGTTCCAATAAAAGTTAAGAAAAGTTACAATACTTTTCCGCTTTTGCTTGTGAGCCAGGAATAACTTCATACGGAAAAGTTACATCTTACGTTATTCTTAACTTGTATATTTAAAGACGTACTACTTTTATATATCACTGTGTACATAGGCGTAGTAACCTGGGGGCTTCAGCACCGCAAATTTTAAATGGGGGGTGGGGGGGGGGGGCGCTGAGGGTATGGACGAGAGGTAGTTTACAAGATGGCGGCCAATATTTAAGAAACCAAACCAGCTTAATTACAATTCGTAAGCAGGATGGCAGCCATCATGAAATCTACCTCCCGTCCATACCCTAGCTTACAGTACAACGGACAACTTTGGCAAGACGATCGTGAGTCGCGCATGCGTATAACAGTCAATTACTATCCCACATGCTTAGTATGCGTGGGGGTTAGAAAACCCACTAGGCGGGGGTTAGAAAACCCATTATAGGCGGAGGGTTAGGATCTTTGTTGTGTTGGGTTCTAACATTGGATTAACGATCAACCTTAATTCAGAGCGATTTAAAAATTAAGGATAATAGTGAATCTCAGGTGAGAGGACAACCTGGTAAGCAGTAAATTATTGGATTGTAATCAACCCCAAAACAACAAAGATCCATATGTTATGTATTACCTGGCTCTTTTAAAAAGCCCGCTTAACTTTCTGAATAAAAACCGAAATTTAAAGCGTTTTTTTTTAAACGGAACGGAGGTAATACATAACATATCTATTTCCAGTATATTCTCTCATTTCGTATATGATGTATATCATCGAACATGCCTGTATGATGAGTTGCATCATAGAGCTGCTAACCCCAACACAACAAAGATCCTAACCCAACCACCCGCCTAATGGGTTTTCTAACCCTAACTCCGCCTAGTGTATTTTACGCATGTGCTAAAAAAACACAATACCTGTATTATGATATACACAATACGGACGTGTCTGCTCGTATGATGTATATCATCATAGTATACCTACCAAAGTTGTCCGCTCTAGCTAAAAGATTGCAAACCGGATAAATATCTCGTTGCTTGATCCTCTTCAAGAGTACGTGCCTCTTGATACGAATGCTGTTAGGCTGCCAATGAAAATTGCCAATATAACCCCGTTACCAAAGGTCAACCATGCAGGTCACCGACCTAAAAAAGAAACTGAGACCTATGTCATTAACATCATCCATGTCCAAACTCGCAGAGGAATTCGTGGTCTCCGATTATCTAAAGCCCGCTATTGTTAAAATGGTCTACCCAGTTTGTAACTGTTCCGAACTCGTCCACTGTATTGGCACTTATCAGCATGATTCATGAATGGTTAAGAGAAACAGATGGCACAGGTTCCGCAATTAGAGTGCTTCTTTTCGACTATCGTAAGGCGTTCGATTTAATCGACCACACTCTTTTTAGTAGAAAAGCTAAAGCAATTGACCATTCCAAAATGCAGTATCATCAATTGCGTAATAAGTTTCCTTTCCAATAGATCACAAAGGGTTAAATGAAGCTCTGATTGTTTTTCAGAGTGGGGTGCGGTTCCATCAGGCGTTCCACAAGGTACGAAGTTAGGTCCGTGGTTATTTTTGATCATGATTAATGATTTGTCTATACTCGGGAACAATTTTAAGACCTGGAAATATGTAGATGACACTACTGTGTCTGAGGTGGTAAACAAGAATTGCTGTTCTTTGGCACAGTCAGCTGCTGACCAAGTATATGACTGGTCGTGATCAATTTCTCAAAGACGCAAGCTGATCCCTTCACTGCCATCAACGTAAAGGGTAGTCCTATCGAGGTCGAATCAAGTGTGAAATTGTTAGGCTTAATTATCAACAATAAGCTAACTTGGAATAGCCATATTGAAGCATTAGTCAAGAAAGTTTCTCGTAGACTATATTTCCTCGTCCAGCTAAAGGGTGCCAAGGTATCATCGATCCGCAGATCTAATTCAGTACTACCGTGCACCTGCATTCGCTCCACCATGGACTACGGCATGCCCAGTGTTCCACGCACTACCAATTAAGTACTTGCAAAATGATATCGAGCACCCTGGCATCCCATATCAAGACTCCTTGACACAAGCTGATTTAAAAACAATAAATGAACACCAGGAAATGTTAACAAATAAGCTTTTTTATTCTATAGTGGCTAATGCAGATAATAAGTTGTACGACATTTTGCCTAAACGCCTCTGCAATCCTAGATACTTTTTAAGAAGAAATAGAACTTTCTCTCTTCGAGCCGTAAAGACCAAGAGGTTCTTAAACTCTTTTATAATACGAAGTAGCATGCATGTTATATAATGAATTATTTTAAATTGTAAAATAATATAAAGTATAGGTGTCGTTTTTAAATGTTTAATTGATTATTAATTTATCTATCTATCTATCTATCTATCTATCTATCTATCTATCTATCTATCTATCTATCTATCTATCTATCTATCTATCTATCTCTATCTCTATCTCTATCTCTATCACTATCTCTCTATCTCTCTCTATCTATCTATCTCTCTCTCTCTCTCTCTCTCTCTCTCTCTCTCTCTCTCTCTCTCTCTCTCTCTCTCTCTCTCTCTCTCTCTCTCTCTCTCTCTCTCTCTCTCTCTCTCTCTCTCTCTCTATCTATCTATCTATCTATCTATCTATCTATCTATCTATCTATCTATCTATCTATCTATCTATCTATCTATCTATCTAGTGTAACTATCTATCATGATCTAGTGCCGACCCCAGTGACCACGCGCTCCACGGCGATATATATCTTTCTTCGCTTATATAGATTTCTTCGCTTCCCTGATGTATATTTATATATTTCTTCGCTTCCCTGACGTTAGTTCAAAGAGCTCAAGCGTCGCGCAACTTAATTTCGGTCAGTACTACATCTTGCAGGATATAACGAACCCATACCGAGATTAAGGAGAATTTTGTCACTTAAAATAACCACTATAACCCCAGAACAACTTAGAGTCTTAGACCCTAACCCACCGCTTAATGTGTTTTTTAACCCTAACCATAACACTAATCCTAACCCTCAACATTCGAAATATTGTAAGAGTTATTGTTATTTTTTTCAGCAAGAACTAAAACTGACATGGTAGAAAATGCGGAGTGCGGCAAAATCTATTTTAAGAAATACAAATAAATATAGGCGTCGACAATCGACAATCGACAAGCATCACATGTTCCCGAAACATCCACTAGAGAAATATAAAACTCAAGAAGCGCCGAGAAGAGTCAGCGGAGAAGCATAATAATATATAGTGTATCGCTATTTGTTACAATGAAGTCATTAGGGTTAGAGTTAGGAGGATTAGTGTTGTGTTGGGGTTGCGTTCTAGAATCTTACATTAATAATTGCTGATTATTGTAATTCTAGGTAGGAGGATATGCTGCCGTATGAGAGGAATTAAAGTGTCCGAATACCATAACCAACCATGGATCTCAAACCATGCCCTGCACGGTCTCAGCCTGTTTTTGTGAATCTGAATAAATTTCATATTTTGTTTATTTCAGCCAGCCTTTGAGAAGTATGTGACATCAACCGTGCTGTAAAGACAGTTGTTGTCGAGGTTGTTGTTGTTCGTATGATAATTCTTGCTCATTCACACAGGAATGTCCGTAGTCTCAAGCCAATTAATAGTTACATCATCCAAGTTCTTTATGCCTTCTGCACCAAGAGGGGCTCCGAAGATGGGGGAAGGAATCGATCAGATGTTCTCAAACTCATTAATAATTCATGAGCCAATTAGCCAATGAAATCACTTTATTTTATCACATGACTGAGGCTCGCTACTCGAGTAAATCACGTAAAAATCATATACCACAGTTATTAGATCAAACCCGGTTTTGATCTAATTGCTGAGATCTTAATTAATAATTCATTTTTTGGAGAACGAAACGACCTGCCTCCGTCTTCGCTCATCCTCAACTGAACAGAGTCTGTTAATTTTCGGAATAAATTTTACACACCCTCGTGAGTTCAGTCCCATGAGGGTTTGTTCTCAAATGCGTTTTAACTCGTTTATCGTGTTTCATCAGGGGATCCAAACACTCGAAAACAATAAAAACACTCGCGCTTCTTCATCATGTTTTCTCGTGTTTGGATCCCCTGATGAAACACTCGCTCTCTTTGTTCATATATAACGTCCACACTCTGGACCATTCGGACTCGTGGACGCTGATCTTCTTGAGAAACGCTTTAGTTTTGCCCCAGGCTTGCCGAGAAAGCTGTGTTCCGTGCGGCTTTGTGGAGGGAATCTCCACAAATCGGCTGAGTGTATTATTATCAGCCGCCCTGTCCTACGACGCTAAGAGGGGCTGACGATTCATGACGTCTCTGGCGAGAGTGGTGAAACTGTTTCGGCTGATTCGTTGAAGAGGGGCATCGTTTGGGACCGGTATCGGTACTAGTGAATCAGGTTGGTAGGCTTTTGCCGCGAGTTTTAGTACCGCATGGATCTCGCCTGATTCGACTGGGAGGTATTCCAGCGAGGACGGGAGCATGTCGACTGGCGTGGGCACCCTGCATCCGGTAAGAGACAGTTAACATTATAGTTGATATTAGACAATATAAGTATATATATTAAATAATATAAGACAGTTAATATTACAGAAAAATCACTGTTATTGGTAAAAGAAGAGTTTACCATGTATATTTTGATTAACAGTAAGCTCTATTTTACTGTATTGTTTTTGGTTTAATAGTATATTAACATCTAGCTTAATAACTGTTTTATTCTGTAAAAATACAATTAAACTGGTTGAATTATATTGGTTATATAGATTATATTATTTCAGTAATTTAGCAACCAGATAAATGGTTCCTAATACACTCAGGGGCGGATTTAGGGTTCGTCAAATAAGTCAGACGACCAAGGTGAAAAATTGTTGTCATCATGATATTAGAAATTTTATAATATATTTATGATTCATGAAGTAATTGCGTAACCATGCAGCAGCGTGTCAAGCATACTCGGAAACCAAAACCTTGTTCCGCGAGCCGTTTAATCTGCGGGATAAAACCCGCGAGTACCTGTGATGCAGGCTGGATGGGTTTGCCGAACCTTTAAATCCTTTGGTTTAGATTATTGAACGATTTATGGCTGGCTATTTAGCCACGCTGTACATTACTGCACAGTGTACATTACTGCACAATGTACATTACTGCACAGTGTACATTACTACATAGTGTACATTACTACACAGTGTACATTACTACACAGTGTACATTACTACATAGTGTGCATTACTATACATAGTGTACTAATACTACACAGTGTACATTACTGCACAGTGTACATTACTGCACGTTGTACATTACTACACAGTGTACATTACTACACAGTGTACATTACTGCACAGTGTACATTACTGCACGTTGTACATTACTGCACGTTGTACATTACTACACAGTGTACATTACTACACAGTGTACATTACTACATAGTGTACTAATACTACACAGTGTACATTACTGCACAGTGTACATTACTACACAGTGTACATTACTACACAGTGTACATTACTACATAGTGTACATTACTGCACAGTGTACATTACTACATAGTGTACATTACTGCACAGTGTACATTACTACACAGTGTACATTACTACACAGTGTACATTACTACACAGTGTACATTACTACACAGTGTACATTACTACACAGTGTACATTACTACACAGTGTACATTACTGCACAGTGTACATTACTGCACGTTGTACATTACTGCACAGTGTACATTACTACACAGTGTACATTACTGCACAGTGTACATTACTACACAGTGTACATTACTGCACAGTGTACATTACTGCACAGTGTACATTACTACACAGTGTACATTACTACACAGTGTACATTACTACACAGTGTACATTACTGCACAGTGTACATTACTGCACGTTGTACATTACTGCACAGTGTACATTACTACACAGTGTACATTACTGCACAGTGTACATTACTACACAGTGTACATTACTGCACAGTGTACATTACTGCACAGTGTACATTACTACACAGTGTATATTACTGCACAGTGTACATTACTACACAGTGTACATTACTGCGTAGTGTACATTACTGCACGTTGTACATTACTGTACTGTACATAACATGTTTCATTACTCGGGCTACCATGGTAGCAACGAGTCTAAATTTTGCAAGCGTTTCTGTATTCTTCGTCGTTGTTTTGTATTTCGATATAGGAATTCTTGCGCACAAAAGTACTTTATGTCTTCCACCATGTCTCAGATGAATTATGCGCACTGCATTAACTGAGCTCTGTTTACTGGGCAATCAATGAAGGAAATTGCACACTCCAGATGGGATAAATTGGCTATGGTCCTGTAGGACCAAAGCCGATTTTATTCAAAATTAATAATTAAATAATTTAATTATTTTTTATAATTTACAAAATGATTGAGCCCAGTAAAGGTGAGGGCCATAAAACGCCAGATAGGAGAACAATCTACAGTAATATACAAAATAGCCAAAAAGGTGGCCAGCCATGGGGAAGGTGGTGGGCAAAGTGATATGTATTCATCTTCACCTCTTGAAAAACAGGGCAACTGAGACTGGGCATGTGACCGAGTTATCACATGACACCTGAAATCCCACGTGCCACAGCAGACCCTTCCGGTTATGGTAATATGGCATCGAGGGTCATCAGAGTCCCTATATTAGCTATTACAACATTCACATTGACACTTTAATAAATATAAATTCGACAGATGGAAGATATAAAAATCCTATTTGCTTGCAAATATTCCATTTATATTGTAACGTAGTATTGCAGTATATTTACACTTATACTTATTTAATTTAATTACAAAGCAGACATTTTTAACATCTTGATTTCTAATTCCTAACGTTATCTATAAAATATCCAGGAATGCACTCTTCTTAACCCATAGCAAAATTAATGGCCAAAAGTAGAAAAACCAAACTCGTGTAAAACGGCTCAGCTACGGGAGTTAAAAATTAATGGTTAGGAAAAGTTGTGTGGCAATAAGCGTTTTTATAGTACGCGCTCAGGTCCAATGCCTCCATTTTTGTGCTCTTTAATTTCTCATTGTGTTATTCTTGAACATCACTAACTGCAATAAAAAACAACCATTTGGGTTAGGCATATTATTCAGAGCATAACTTTCTTTCGGGTAAATTATAAGTTACTTTTTACTTTTTTTGCTCGACGTCTCACACTCGATGTACAGCGGGAGTTTCTTTTCAATTTTGACGTCATTGAGTGCAAGGAACAAAAGACATGCACTCAATGACGTCAAAACCACCGCTGTACATCAACTTTGAGTCGTCGGCAAACTCTAAAATGGCGGCGTCCAAAAGCATAATCGATTGATACATGAAGTCGATGAAAAGACGAAGAGAATTCCAGAACCCCAAGCAGACGTCCTAAAAACGTCGCAGACTATTTGCTAAATCTGATTCTATTCACAACACAACGGCGTCCTCGAACCAGTTCTCCTCGGTC
This sequence comes from Chrysogorgia sp. JL179-B06, assembly GCA_035772405.1. Classification (NCBI taxonomy): domain Eukaryota; kingdom Metazoa; phylum Cnidaria; class Anthozoa; order Scleralcyonacea; family Chrysogorgiidae; genus Chrysogorgia; species Chrysogorgia sp. JL179-B06. The sequence goes on from JAYKKM010000047.1 coordinate 4,843,488, forward strand.
AAACTGCAGACGTCCTGTTGACGTCCGCGTCCTGTTTGCTAAAACTACCTAATACGAGAATGATATTTCTCGAGTACAAGAGCAGATACCGTAAAACTATTAAAGTGCCCCCAACCTCAAAATTTTGTATTGTCTTTTTTGGAAGAACTTTTAAAATGATAAAGTAACTTCTTTTGAAGATTTTCGTTTCTTCGCTTTCTTTTTGAGATATATCAGTTTGTTTGATATGCAAATGTCCTGAATTTACGTCACACATGCAAAATGACTTTTTGGAGAAATGTGAACGAAATCCTTTAAAATCGAGAAGTTTGGTGTTGTGGGAGAAACACGCACACGTGTTATTCACACTTTAGTGTTTTCATTTGCTGAACGCAAAGATATATAACATTCTCTGATAACTCATTGTGCATGTGTGACGTAAATTCAGGACATTTGCATATCAAACAAACTGATATATCTCAAAGAAAACGAAGAAACGAAAATCTTCAAAAGAAGTTACTTTATCATTTTAAACGTTCTTCCAAATAAGACAATAAAACATTTTGAGGTTAGGGGCACTTTAACATTTCTAAACATTATACTGAAAGGCCTTTTATTTAAAAGTAATATATTTTTCGGTACAGTTCCCATGACAATAAATGCACAAGCGCGCAATGTAACGAAGGCCCTTCGTCAGAGACTGAAAGTAAGCGTGAAACTTTTAAATGTAAAATAATGATGTGACAAAAAGTTAGCTTGGACAAGCTCTCGCATTCACTACATCAGTGTATATACACAACACACCCAAGCCTTACTGATACTGTAGTGACTGTCGCATATCATTGTAACCTTCGCTCTCAGAAGGTACACATTCGATTCCTGTCCAGGATACAGAAACATTTTCTGAGGATTTGACATGGGTCTTCGCGTGACTGTATAGTCCGATTCTTGATTTCGCAACTGGACTATAATCTGAATATTTTTAATCTGGTAATTTTGACTATAATCGACTCAACACTGGGGTTTTGGTCTCCTCAAGAATGCTGATGTTTGTTCCTTTATCGTCCCATTTGACTCGCAGGATGTTACGGACGCAGTCCAAGAACTAAATGACTGAATAACATCTTCACGGCCTACGTGCTGGTATGGAGCTAGAGACTTCCAGACTATACTATCCTGTCTCCCTCGTCACATTCCAATCACCGAAGAACGTTGTTAGCATTGGTAATAGTAAGCAATATGGTAACTTCTAAGAGAAAAGCTGTGCGTGGGATTGATTAACACGGTGGTTTTTCTACACGACAGAACCCCCACGGTCCTTGGCTGGCGATGGGTTGATTCCTATGGCAAGGTATCTTCGACGATTGGAAACCATATACTGCTGCAAACCTCATCCGCCATCTCAGTAATTAATAATAATAATAATAATAATAATGGAAACTTTATTGAAATTCTTTATATATATAAAAAAAATAATAAAAAAATAATAAAACCAAACTACACTAAATGACATGATATAAAACTAAAAATAATGTACTATAAAAACTGATTATATAAAAAACGTATTCCTAAAAATCAATTTTGGCATAGGCTTTTTCAAATCGTTTGACAGGGATATCTAATCGTTTGTTGCCCTAAAGTATGTCGCTCTTCTTCCCCTGAATTCTGTCTTTGGCTAGTGGAGTCTCGGTAAATAACCATTCCTAGTATAATTATAACCATGCGACTGACTTAAAGTAACCCTGAAAATATCAAAATGTTCTGGAATATCACCCTTGATTGCATTCTCAACCGTGAAACATCGATGTGCAAAACGACTCACAGCCTGTATTATCCACTTTAGCGCGTCAGCAGATGACAGTTTGCCTCCTTTTTTGCAAACCGATTTTGGAGTAACTGTTCCATTTCTGAACGTGTGAAAGCACAAAGCCATTATAATAGGCCATTAGAGTTGAAATACGATTATATACCGACAACCGATGGCTTAGTTTCCGTAATAAATTTTTGATATGTAATTTCCAGTTCCACTTTCCATTCATTATCACTCCAAGGTATTTAAAAGACTCCACACGATCATTTTGTATACCATAAAAAAAACCTCAAAATTTTCAAATGTTGACAGGATTGATTTGCTTCCTTCCAACATTATCTTGGTCTTCTTAACATTCAAGGTCAATCTGTTGTATGTGTACCATTCCGAGATTAGATAGAAATCGCGTCCAAAGGCCTCTTGAAGTTCAAGGGGTGTAGACGCAGCAAAAGGCAGAACGGCATCCTGTGTACAAAATCATCCGACTCTTCTCTACAACTGTTGGTATATAGGCTATTGATAGAAACGTTAAATAATATTGGACCTAAGATGCTCCCCTAAGAGACTCTATGAGCAATATAGCAGCATATACAAATACGCACTCATTTGAGTGTGCACCAATCTCTCCATAACTTTCTCAACACCAAGAACACAGAGATGGAACGATAGTTCTCCATCATCAGTTTATTTTCAGCCTTATATAGAAGGGGGTAACAGGTGCAACCTTCCACATAGCCCGGACAGTCCCATCCATTATTGATTTATTGATAAGATAGATTACGGAGGGAGTAATCTACAGCTTAGTTAGCATCCTTTACCAACCTTGTCGGTATTTTATCAATTCCGCTGCCTTATTAACTTTCAGTGAATGTAAGATTTCACGAACAGCCTATCTGTTCGAGAATTTAACTCGCACTTTTTGCAGCTCCAGAGCAACTTGCTCGCAATATTACTTCCAGCTGCGAAGAATTTGTTAAAAATGGAGGCTACGACTTTGCGTTCTGACAAGACATTGGTCCTCCTGCACTTGAAACACCGATCCCCTATATTTCTTTGTCCTAACACTGTGTTAAGTGAGCGCTACATCTCTTTAGAGTCTACGGCTGATTCAATGAGATTCCTATATAATACACAGCCTCAGCTGCTTGTATAGCTTTCTGTTGGTAAAGTGTTTTAACTTACGATGTTGTCCCATTGTAGCTGTTGACCACCCGATCGTTTGGCAATTCTAAACGCATAGTGCCTTTCGGCCATTAACTCTTTGAGATCATTTGTAATACAGAGCTTAAGTGCACCCTTTGTTCTCAACTTTTTTATAGGTGCGTGCCGATTTCAAACATCAACAAAAAGATTATTTCAGGCAGACAAGCATCATTTATAACCATGTGTTAATCAATGAAAGCGTGCCGAACTTAACTGAAGAAAAGTATAGAGCTATACACCGCAAACATCCAAAAATAAGTGCTGCAGGGCTGATATTTGTTCAAAGGACGTTTTGGCGGGCTTATATTCGGAGAGGGTTTATATTGGAGAGGGCTTATATTGGAGAGGGCTTATATTGGAGAGGGCTTATATTGGAGAGGGCTTATATTCGGAGAGGGCTTACATTTGGAGAGGGCTTATTTTCGGTGGAGGACTTTTATTATTGCATAGATGTTTTTTGCGTAAAAAGTGTGTCAATATAGTCATGCAGGCTAGTCAATTTACTTAGTTTAGCATACCAGTGATACTATAATGTCTATATTAACGCTACAGTACCCTTCGTTTTTAAGATAAACATACAAATACGCATGTAAATCCTTTACTCGTGGGCCTAAGGTTTACTGTATTCCTTAGTATAAGCTCATGGGCTAATATCTGGGGTGATCATTATTGGAAGGATTATTCCATCTAAGATGTGAGGTTTATTTAGTCCGGGTGGGGCTTATTTTCGTAAATTTACAGTATAACAACGCTGCATATTTCAACGTTTGGCTTAGAAAACCTACCACCAGGGATGTTTAATTTGTTCGAGAGGAGGACATCGGCTTGGATAGTAGTCATCTTCAAATAAACCTGGTTAGAATTGTTCTGAAAAATATGTAAAGTAATGCATTTAACTTCACGACTTTTAAAACAGATTAAGGAGCGTCCATTATTTATGGCAGGGGTTGGTATCGAAGTTGAATCCAAAAATAAAGTTTTACCCAACCTTTCAAACACTTAATCTTTCTTCTAATCAACCATAACTAGATGATGCAACCATATACATGTTATACTGCATACATGTATATCATATATGTATATACGTCCTTTGCCTACTGTCCCCTCCTTTCTCTTATCATAAACTTTAGATATCTATCTGATATTTATAGTGTTAAATGTTTATTACTTGGTTCATATATAGTACGCGAGGTCATTACAATATTCCACGAAGTTAAAGTTTGTGTTACTGTTTATAAACACGAAAATATTTATATTTAAAATATTATTTAACAAGAAGTTTTACCTGACTATGTAATCTATGTGTTTTATATTGTATCACTACTATTATAACTATAGACACTAAACACTGATTTCTTTTGTTTTAAAATTTGGTACCCAATATTTATAATGTAACAAAAAAATCTCACCCAAACTTTTACCGCTAAGAATTTGGCTTACCCAACTCATTTCTCTTCGGTACCAACCCCAGACATAAATAATGCAAATTTGGAAAAAAGTGGGGGGGGGACTCAACATGCCCCACCAGCCCCCCGGCTCCTACGGCACTGATATAACAACTAATGCGCAAAAACGCAGGTTATTACGTAACAATAAATGCATTGCGAACTCATTGCAAACTTCGACCTGGCGCCATTGTTTCGCGGGGTTTCAAAAAGACGTTTCTGTTTTTGTTTGGTCTTTATTTTTGGTTAGGTTAGGGTTACCTACGGTTAGGTTTAAGGTTAAGATCAAGGTTAGGGTTAGTGTTAGGGTTAGGGTTAGTGTTAGGATTATTATTGCGATTAGCTAGACTAGTTATTGAAAATGAGAAGGTCCTTTTGAGTCATCCCTTTTAGCCTTCACCATTTCGCAGGAATCTATTTGATATTCTTTGATTTGAACTGAACTGAACAATGACAGGTGAAAAGAATAAGCGCAAAACCAATCACATTTCTCTCCGTCTGCATTGAGATTAACGAATATGTGATTTGTGGTTATAGTGGTCATAAACATGCAGGTTTCTGACCAAGGCAGCTATGGTAATTATAGGCAAAGATAATTGATCTCACCAGAAAGTCCTCGTAAAATGTCTCTCCAAGAGTTTCCTTGACTTTGTCATCTACCAGCGGAAACGAACGAACAAAGAACTAAATATAAAAAAATGGCGGAAATGGATTTTAAGATGACAGAAATCTACAATTATCAAAATTATGATGTGGCTGGGCTCCAGCTCCGTACGTAATAATAATAATAATAATAATAGTAATAATGTAAACTTTATTTATTCATAATTGATATATACTACAATGATAAACCTCTCTTTTACAGGTAGTTCACCAATGTCTACTTGAATTAACGATATATATGATATATAATATTAGTTTTGCGTTAGTGTTGGGTTGTCCCAGGTTTTGTTACGTTTACAGAAAATATAGTATGAGGTTCTTATACAAATGTTAATTATTCTTTTCATGAAGTATTTTCGGCAACGTTCGTCAAATTTGAGATCTTTCAGCATTTCAATAAATTCTAATGATGGTTGACTGAAGACTCCGAGTGAGCTGATGGACAGATTCACAAATTTAACTTGTTCATAATTGTTGTTCTGTTCCGTAATTAGTTCCTGATACTTCTGTCTCTTACGGGTGGCATTATTGAGTAGATTGGATTCAAATCCGACTGTGAGTTCGAGAATATATATACATTTGTTTTCGATTGTTACCAAAAGATCGGGGCGTAATCTATCTCCGGTGAGAACAGATGGGCTGATGTAGCCAGGTATGTCAGCGTAGAGGCTATAATTTTGTACGGAGTTGAGTGAGGAGGCAATAAAATTTAAAACAGAGTCATGTCGCCAAGTAAACCGCCCTTCGTTTAGGTATGTTTGGCAACCAGCAATGACGTGAAGTAGGGTCTCAGGTTGCAAGCAGAATGAACAGTCAGATGTAGGTGATATTCCCCATTTCGCAAGGTTTTTGCGAGTCGGAAGCGTGTTGTTGATGTATCGGATGGTGAAGTTAAATATGTTCTTAGGGAGTTTGCTTTGGACTGAGGACCATGTGGAGTTGAACGAGAGAGTCGAATATTTAATGATGTTGGAAAAGAATGAACCTTGTGAAATAAGGTGATGTTGAAGCCTTTCTTCGTGTTCTTTTCTGAAAGTGTTTAGTACGTCCTTTGTGATAATAATAATACGATAATAATAGTACTTTGTGATAATAATAGTACTTTGTGATAATAATAATAATAATAATAATAATAATAATAATAATATAAGGAAAACTTTATTTAAAAACGGTAAATTCTTCAATTACATTCAAATTAATTTTTATAATATTTACATTGATTCAATTACATTCAATTACATTCAAATTAATTTTTATAATATTTACATTGATATGGGCTGTTGAAAAATAATTAAAACTGAAAAATAAATTAAAACAAAGAAAATTCAATCTAAAATTCCAGGCTAAAAATCACGTATACAGTAATAATAATAATAATAATAATAATAATAATAAGTTTTAGGAGCATCCTACAAAGTCTCGATGCTCTTGCAATGTTATAAAATCTAAATATCTAATTACAATCTTGATTAATTCTGAATACAATGGTGTTAAAATTAAATGTAATACAAGCTAAATAAAATATTTGTTAAAAAGATATGTCTTAACCAAGCCTTTGAAGCTACTTAATGACCTGGAAAACCGAATATCATCAGGATATAACCATTATAACGCAAAGGAAGGGCCGTGCCAGCGGCCAGCCTACACACTGCGAGAGCCATTCCCTTTCTCTAGATCGACAAGTTTTGGCGGGAAGGATATTTCAATGAAAATAAAAGAGAATTAGGTATCTTCATTGAAAATACCAAGAATCAAGATGTGCTGGAACATCAGTGTTGCGTTTCTTTAAAGATATTCATCTAAAAACACGGCAAATAAATGCCTGACTGGTGTAAAAATGAAGCGAAACGAACTATCGAAGACGTAAGGTAAACGGCAGCAAATGAACACGAAAACAGTGTTAACAGCAGAGAAGAAAATGAACCAAAAGTTATTATAAATTCGTTATTAACCTCGTTTGTTCGCTCCTGTGTCGCTCGGTTGTGAATAGGTGCAAGGATAGAAAAATCGTTTCAGAATATAAATTACTCTGGTTTGTTCCAAACCACACAACCAATGATCAGCGGCAATACATATTCAATTCATCAAGGATATATAAAAGCTGAAAAATTGCTAAATGTTTGGGGTAAATTGGACAAAAAACAAGTGACCTGGTTTGGAGATGACCCGCACGGTGATGATATGAAATATATATATATATATATATGAAATATAAATATAAAATTGCCCTCCAATTTATCCAAGATGGCGCCGTTCAATTGATTACCCGGGACAACATCGTACCCCAGGGTCTTATCTCCGCCACACTAAATGAAGATTATGGCTTAAAGACCCTGGTCCCATATTCTGGGAGGTTTTTCAACAGTGGACCGAAAACCGAGTGGTGATACATAGCAGTACTTTCAAATTAAAATAACAGAAATGGAGACCGGAAAGTTGGGTAGGAAAAAGTTAAAAAAGTTAAAGTATGTTAGGGTGCTTACTTCCAAAGTGATTCCCGCCTGTCTTTGTGAGTCTGGGTGGTTTGTATTTCCCAATGCGTATAGAAGGCCATGGACAACACGAAGCTAAAGAAAGTATAAGGTCATTAAGAACAGCTGTGATATGTATGCAAACCCATGTCTTTATGTAGTCGAAACGTCAGTATTTCGTTCATAAAAATCTCGGAAGTTCACCACCTTTTCGCTTTACTTTAAGATTTAGAAATGTTAATAGTTTTACATCTCATCTTGTACTCGAGAAATAACGTTTTCATTGTCGTATTTTATGAGGCAGTCGTATGTACAGCGGCAGTTTTCCTTTCAATTTTGACGTTTTAAGACGTCAAAATTGAAAATAAATCCCCCGCTCAAACCTACACCCACACTTATGCTCCCAAACTATGCACAAGTACTCACTTACACTATTACACGCACTCAAACTCACACACATGACATACTTACAATCACATGCACTCTACTCATACTTACACTCTCGCACGCACTCACACGTACTGTAGTATTTTACATTCACCCATACTTATAGATTCACATGCACTCACATGCTCACTCATTTACACACTCATATACGTTCTGTCATACTCACACCCACACATACACTCTCACACACACTCAAACTAACAAACAATCACACTCACCAATATATTTAAAAATGGCAAAAAATGGTCAAAACATTGTTTTCCGACAGATACAAAAAGCAAACACACCTGCACTAGACTTTCTGCTATTTCAGCTGACTGTTGAGCAAGTATCCTACAAATGAAAAAGAGGAAGCTGAGAAATCATATCGTGTCGTATAAAGTGTTTGCCCACGGAATCAATGCAGGACTTTGAAGTCAAACAGGTTCCACGAGAACGTTAATTAGAAAACACGGAAAAACGTCAGTCAGAGTCTTTAATGCATGTGTAACCATGCATAGTAAATAGACTATCCATGGTGTAACTAACGATAGTTGTCAGAAAAAAGTGAAATGCTAATAGGTTTGAAGGACATTTTATTCCCAAGGATTAAACATTAAAGTTCCTATGAAACAAAAATTAAGTTTGTCTTATTTAAATGAACTCCTAAAATGATTAGGAATGGTAATTTAGAACTCTTTCATATCTCACGTCGTTCTTGAGATATTTAGACTTTTGCCGTGATATACAAATGAAATAACCTATGACGTAAAGAGCTTTACACATTTTTAGAAAATCAAGTATTATTACATCGAAATAGTGATGCCGAATTAATTTACAATTTCTAATTTCTTGATTTCCTAACATAAAATAAATATTAACAGCGATGAATACGAACTTGTAGTAATGACAAATGTTTAACACAATGTTTTTTGCTGTGACTGTTCACAGAAATCTTGCAGACTTGTTCATGCAAAATGAGTTCGCATCAGGCTTGCAAGTTGCCTGACCAGCTATAAGTTAATTCCGCAGTTTTCGCATTTAATATATCGGCCATGAGTCATAGCATGTGCTATGAAATTTCTGCAACATGCGAAAGCCACAAATATGCCAAGAGAAGCCATGCACTGAGGAGTTGGTTTTCTTACCTGATAACTTTGCAAGCAGCAGCTTGTTGGATGTACACTGACAAGTGCGCTCCTAAGTCGGGTACAGACGGATCTTAAGAAACGAAATATAAATATTAGTGGTTACTTGGCTTGCTTGTGTATGTCTTTCCTCGCTTTCCTTCTCTCGGTCGTTTGCGTTGCGTTATTAGTCCTGCTTGGCTGTTTGTCTACTTAATTGGTAGCTCGCTTGCACGGATATATGCATAGATATATGCATATATCTAGACCAGCAGCTAGAGACAGGAATGGCGCCGACTCCTTATTGGTCAATACAACACAGCCGGGGGTTAGGATTAGAAAACTCGTTAGGCGGGGGTTAGGGTTAGGACATTTGTTGTTTTTGGGTTGATTTCAGTCCTCTCTCCACATTTCGACCTTTTGGGTACCAATATGGAGTCGGCGCCATTCCTGTCTCTAGCTGCAAGTAGATATAGGTTCGACGCCATCTTTCGCCCCATAATCCGTTGCGCGCGGGTGTTACTCATATGGTTGCAGATCACTGACCTCTATATATAACTGGACTGCGTGCTCTCGCCAAAAAGTGGCTGAAAAATGATGGCGTCAGCAGAGGTTATTTTTTTCATAGTAGCGACCACTGACCTGTATTTACAACAATCTGTTGGCGAATTATTAAGCGGCAAATGTTTTTACTTTGAAAAATTAAATACAAATATACAGTATTTTTCTCGTTTTATGCTTTTAAGGTGGTTTTTAAAGCAACGTTTTTTGACCAGATGACATTTGACATTATCAATACAAAATAAACGAGTTTGAAATTTGCAATTCGTGATATAACTTGTGTTTTAATGTTTACTGGGTAATATGTTTATCATGCTTCAGCCTGACAGCCACTCTTGACCGCTCTTCGGCCGGATTACTTTTTAAAAAACAGTAAACACGTATCCAATATCTATTCAGCATTCTTTTTTCTGTAAAAAGTTTCTATAGATAAACAACCTTCAAGAACAAAAGCAACAAGTTCGCACTTTATATCTCACCTGAGGATAAAAGTTTAAAAAGAGATTAAATGTCATACAACCGAAAATAGTTTCATACGTCCTCCGAGTGTTGACAACTAGTGTTGACGGCCTTTAGAATTTAGTGGAAAGTTATCTGGTCATAAAGAACATGTCCACTTTCAAGGATTTCTGTGCAGTCTCGTTTTTGAAGAGAGAAAATGCCGTTTGTATCACGACACGGGAAAAAGCTGACGCCATAGTTATCGTTAAAACAAATTTGATTGGTCGTTGGACAAACTTGCGCCAACAATCCAATGACCAGTAGTCGCTACTATGAAAAAAATAACCTCTGCTTACGCCATCATTTTTCGGTCACCTGCCGTGAGTCATTTCAACGAGAGCACGCAGTCCAGTTATATATAGAGGTCAGTGTTGCAGATCATCACCGCCTATACCCCACCCATGACTGGGTTGTGCTAGCCGACTTTTTCATGTGGTTGCCCGAGGCGGATGATAACAGCAAGAATTCAACTCTATAATACAGGATCTTTATAACTTGTAAAAAGATTCATAATTCATGAAGAAAAACAAAATAAATCCATGTTTAATGAGTGTCTTTATATGTGATTCAAAAAATCAAAGCCGATAAAACACTGCTGCTCGTGTTTTAAACTATACTAAAAACACGCATGCTGCTCTCGATAAATTTCTCGCTGGTTTTTACGACTTAGACAATGTTGATTTTCAAAATTATTAAGACAATGAATGTACAAAGTGGTTCGTATTTTAAATTTAAGTAGTTCAATAAACTCTCAGCACGTGTTTTATCGAGTCTAAAACTCTAGACTATCGCCTCGTGTTTAACTCTTTCCTGTACGGCCCAGACAAAAGGGTCATAGAAGACCCCCGAAGTCGTCATTCGAAAAACACGGTACACGGTAACGCAAGATTAAAAATTGAAATTCGACATTTTTTGATTTTTGATTTGATTTCATAAACAACTCTGCGATTGGTGGCATTTTGAATTTTCATGATGCTACGCGTGCGTGCAAGATGGCCTTTTCTAGAAAAATGGAAGTTTTTCAACCTGATTTATGATAATTACTGCTTATTTATATTAATATAATGTCTTGTTTGGAAAGTGATTACAAGAAAATGCCTAGGTCTATATATACAGTGGGATGACATAATCGACGAAGAAGAAGAAAGCCAACACTGACCGCTTTATCCAGGATATGACGTCACAGGTCATTTGGTAGAAGAACCTTAATTATTATTAATTACGATATTTCGGCTATTTAAGTCACATTTTTTAATTATATAAAAGGTACTTTTTTGTTGCCACTGTTCTTTAAAACTGATAAAACACCGCTGCTGGTTTATTAAACATTACTTCAAAAACTCATTAATAATTCATGAGGAAAACACAAAGAAAATCATGACCGCATCGTGTCTTTAAGTAATAGATAAAATACGAGCGGCAGATCTGTATGGGTATTTACAATGGCGAGTGCGTCACTGTAAATCCCATACAGATCTGACGCGAGTATTTTATCGTACTTGTGAAATGAACCAATGAACGATGCTATAGGCTTAATTAGTATTCATAACTTTGTTAAAGACCGTCCTAACCAGTATTCAATCTTTATTGAGCTTTACAAAGCTATACATGTGACTTGGGAGTTGCATCGCCAAATACATATATCGGATTGGATTTTATATAGTAATAGTGACTTTTCCTTAATGTAATGTCTGCTTATATATTTTAACTTTTTTGATACTGTATTATAGTAATTTATTATGCAGGACCTCCCTGAAAACCACGTACGTGATGGGAGCTTCCTGTTAAAATATTACTTTTATTTTAACCAAAATACCACGTTGTGATTGTGGCTTAGCTTTGATAAAGATTCGTACTGATTTACATAAACGTTTCCTTCGATTTTCTCGGCGAAAATGGCTTGAATCACTGAAATAGTTGGTAAACATGGTTATTTAGATGCAATCGTGTTTTAAACTATACGTAATCTATATTATGAAACTCACCACTAAGGATCTCTGGTTTATCAGCCTGAATATCTTCTTTCGATGGTTTCAACAACAACACCAACCCCTTTAGCACGGCTAACTGAACGTCGTAATTCATGAGATCTTTAATTAGTTCTGATGCTTCGTACTGAACTTCCAAATGTAATGATCGTAACAGCATTAGGATCGAGTCAACAATGGTGGGACTTGTCGTTTTGACAATTGGCTATAGTGGATGGATAAAAGGATAACAAAATATTAAGAGGAAAATTTTGTGCTGAATTAGTATATTCTTATGACACAAGTTAAACATCTAACCCGCGACTTCTCCGGAAGCCCTTGTTGAGAGCTTGACCACGAATTCACAGACACTGTTGAGACACGGTCAAGACAGTCAGAGATTTCAGATTTTTATATTTATTCTGAGACCTTCGGTTCGATTCCCGGTTGGGGCAGTCAGATTTTTCATATAATTATTAATCTTCATTTAAAATTGTTCTAAATCCTCCTGTATACAAGAACTGCGAGTAGCTCCGCTACTCGAAGAAGAAAGAAAAAAATCGAGGAAATGCGTCTCTACGCACAATGAGACGGTTTTTTAGATTATACTTAGGTAATTTTTAAAATTTGGGATGTCCTCAGCAACTGATAGGTGTTTTTAGATTGAGAAGTACCCTAAAACAGGGAACTCCATAATAAAACAAGGCTGTATCTCCCTAAAGTAAAACGTAAAATGGGTCAAACGATTGATTCAAGTTGCAGGCGCGAAAGATTGGAACTCTTTGCCAATAAATATCAGATAAATTAACACTTTTTACACGTGGGAATTTCCTCCGCTCGTTAAAGCTCCCCAAACCTCAACATTTTTTATTGTCTTATTTGGAAGAACTTTTAAAATGATAAAGTAACTTCTTTTGAAGATTTTCACTTCTTCGCTTTCTTTTTTGAGATATATCAGTTTGTTTGATATGCAAATATCTGGAATTTCGTCACACCTGCATGAGTTAACAGAGAATGTTATATATCTTTGCGTTCATGAAATAAAAACACTAAAGTGTGAATAACACGTGTGTGCGTTTCTCCCACAACACCAAACGTCTTGATTTTAAAGGATTTCGTTCGAGAATGAAAGAGATATTTCTCCAATAAGTCATTATGCATGTGTGACGTAAATTCCGGACATTTGCATATCAAACAAACTGATATATCTCAAAAAGAAAGCAAAGAAACGAAAATCTTCAAAAGAAGTTACTTTATCATTTTAAAAGTTCTTCCAAACAAGACAATAAAACATTTTGAGGTTATGGGCACTTTAATTAGTTTGTGATATAATTAATTTGTAAATACTGTTCATCATATTAATACCAGTTTTGAATGCTGGAAAGGATGTAACAGTTTAAATAAATATTATTATTATTATTGTCGAGGAGAGAGTTTATTTATAATTCATGTTAATTATTTACTGTTGACGGAGCGAAAAGACTGGAGAGAGAAGAAGACCTCGAGGTCGGAGAGGAACTAGCCTGCGAGCCGGCTCTCTGCGGGTTGGGGGAGGGCGGGTACCGCGGGTTGGGAACTTCAGAAAAGGATAACGAGCTTTGTAAACCTGTTTACTGTTTGTATTTTAATAAATAATTCATAAAAATTACCGACAGCCGAACAATTATTAATATTATACTACATTATTATATTATTACTATTATATTATTATTATTATTAAAAAATTAGTATTACTATTAATTATTATTATTATTAATTAAAAACTAAATTTTCGATCACTGTACTTCGAAGAGAATGCTGACCATATACAAAAAAATGCTATATACATATGCAAACGATTAACGATACGTGGACGATCGTCAAACTCATATCCTCAGAAAAATGATTCTGAGTCCCGTACAGGAATCGAACCTGTAACCTTCTGATTGCCGGTGAGACGCTCTAACCATTGAGCTAACGAGACTCGAATGATGATGGAGAGCGAAGGTTACAATGATGTACTGGTTCGATACTGGTGCAATGATGGGATACTGGTCAGCGTTTCAGGTTTTTGTGAAAGGGTCTGGAGAATGAAATTGATGACCCGGAGAATGGCCCTGCATGGGGCATGCCCCATGGAAATTGTAAAATTCAGAAGTAAAAAATGCCATGCAACAGTCTGAGTAGGATATGAACGATGCATTTTATCTTAGATTAAATCACTACACTTCAAGGTTGTCTGATTAAGTTTTAACAAACACTTCTCTGAAGCCATGCTGAACTGCCTGAAACACGGTGAAGTATAATGCTTTCACAACATGCTTGCAGAGATATGCGATAAAGTGGGGTCACGAATTGCGAAATTAGCGGCTAAATCTAAACTTTGCATATTGGCCGCCATATTGAATTCTACCGCGCTCCAGCACACCGCAGAATCAATATGGTGGCCAATGTGCAAATTCTAGATTTAGCCGCTAGTGACGAAGAGCAAGTTTACTTCGAACATTTAACACAAAATGGAGTTTCAAAACACGCGTTGGGAATATTATTTATCCAGCGACGGCGAAATATGACGGAGACACGGCGAATTAGCTACAAAATCCGCTCAACCACCGGCGAAATTCGCCGTTCGCCGGCCTAAATCCGAAACGCTGACTGGTACAATGATGTACTGGTTCGATACTGCCTCGATGCGGCAGTCACTATATATCGGTAATGCTTGGACATCCGAGGAATAGGGTATAACTGCTGAACCATGAAGATACCAACCTGAACAACTCTCAGAGTTTCGGCAGCCATTTGTTGCGCTTTTGGTGAGGCAGCTCTAAGCAAAGCGATGAGAGCCTTGTATACCTGACTTTCGTATTTGGGATTGCCCTAAAAACAAACGGTGAGAAAAAATATTTACAAACAACTATTTCAAGTTGCCAAGAATGATGTCAAAAGTTGTAGATAAATTAAAGCACTAAAACACGCTGTCAGTTTTCGTGAAACAAAGACATGTAATTTTTCTTCATGATTATAAAGGTAGTGTACGCAACTAATTATCTTGTATCCTCTCTCATGTTCCCATGGTCCGCCAGCCCTCTTTGGTACCAGCATTTTTTGCTGAATTAGTAGAATAGTAGAATCATGAAATAATAGAATTCACGCGGTAGAATAGCACTTTTATTATTATTATTATCCCCTCGCAAGCGAGGTCGCGAAGCGAGAGTGATAATCTCGCAGCGGCAGGGATCCACTTCTCGCGAAACATTTGTATATATACAGTAAGTGTAAAGTGGTAGGTCCAACTCCTTATAATGAAGTAAAAAGTCATTTTGGGTGATCCGTTCGAATCCGACACATAAACAGGTTTTAAGAAGGGTATGCATGTTTGCGTAAGATAATAGGCACGTATGTTATGTACTTGCAGGACTAGGCAATTCTAAATCTGTTTTCAGAATTGAAAACGCTTGAAGATTCACCGAGATAACGTTCAAAATAATGCACGAAGAATCGAGCCTCCTGATTGCCGATTATAAATTTCTAAGTAAATAACAGGTTTTTACGAAGGGTATACATGTTCTCATAATATAATAGATACGTATAATTAGACTCGGTAATTCCAAATTTGTTTTCAGAATTAAAAACGGTTAAATATTGGCCGAGATAACATTCAAAATACACCTTTTCATGGCGTGTGAGGTCTGGGGATCAGTGATGGGAAATCTCGCAGGGGTAGTGGGGATAGAATAGACGAGCTATGTTGCAAGTCACTGTAAAACGTAAAAGCCATCGGTAACTTTTTCTGCAACTGGCCACACCACAGAAAATTAGAAATTGCAAGTTGCACAGACTTTTGCTGTATGCTGTATGGAAAATTCCAGAGTTTATCGGGGTCATTAAATCCTGTGGGTGTTTATCACAGATCAGTAATCTTCCTCCATTTAGTTGAAGAATAAACATCACACATTGTTTTACTATATACTTTGATTAAAAATACGAATAAAGTTATCTCGTTCGAGATTTCGTTATCGTTATCGTCATGAACTCTCACTGCCGGCAAATTTTGATTTTTGTACATTTTAATAGTGATGTTATCGTTGTCCAATATTTCTTTTCGGTATTCAACGGAGATGACGTTATGACTACCAGACATTAAGTGAAGAATTTCAATGAAAAACAAGGAGGTGGTTTGTAATCTAGCATTAAAAAACTGTAATTAACTGTGGAGATAATGCTGTTTCGCGCAGTAGCGGACCATAACTCATGTAGGGTGGATAAGGCTGCAGATTGAGAGCTACCGAAGGGCATAGCCATAGGTCAACTGAGACTTTTATTTCCCAGCAAGGTTGATTGAAATTTGGACCAAGGCGTCACAGTATTCCGGATG
The DNA here is from genome assembly GCA_035772405.1 of Chrysogorgia sp. JL179-B06. Lineage (NCBI taxonomy): Eukaryota > Metazoa > Cnidaria > Anthozoa > Scleralcyonacea > Chrysogorgiidae > Chrysogorgia > Chrysogorgia sp. JL179-B06. Next base: position 4,859,995 of record JAYKKM010000047.1, read on the forward strand.
ACAAATTTTAGCATGATAATTTGTGATATCATAGTTTGTGTTATTAGTATTGTTACGATAATATGTCGATAGTTTATGTTATGATAGTTTGGTGGCTGTTACAGACGTATAACATGTCACAAATGAAGTGTTGTATGGTGATATACCCCCAAATTAACGGACAAGAGCAGAAGCACTTTCTTTGCTACAGGCCACTGTTATCGACATACATTGAATGTGTTGGAAAAGTCCTATTGTCTCTGTCTAGAATTAAGGGGTTCAATTAGGAGAGGTGGAGTGGTGGACGATGCTTTAACTACATTAAACAGATATGTATAAGGACACAGGGCTACTAAATGATGAGAAACTACTGTAGAAATAAGTCAAGTCAAGTAAATCATGATAGTGGTAACATTCAAAAGCGAATGAGATAAATAGTTTATTCTTCCTTACACTTGATAACTCCTGGATGAGTGTCTTGGCACAATCCTGAGTTTCTTCTGAAGTTGACCTAGCCAAACATTCTGCAACTGCTCGAATACCTAGAGAAACAACAGAGCACGTCTATATTTGCTGTTATATACAGTATATGTATACCTAACCTAAAATAATACTTAAAGTACTATAAATTGTGTGGATATGATGTGAAAAAGTAATATGCGAACTTCAATGTCTGAAGAAGGACACATTGTCCGAAACGTCGTCCATGAAAATACGTAATTGTCGATAGATATCGAGTATAGCGGCAAGTATTCGCTCTCAATTTCTATGAGCGCTGTAGAAATGGCAAGATCATAATCCAATTGTTAATTAGAATATACATGGATGTGCGGAAATATGAAATTTATTTCGAGTGTTGAACAGGATGTATCCAGTTCAGCACGAAAAATAAATTCACAATAAATTCAAGCATCCATATTGTTCTGTTTATTATATATAAAAATACTCCCATAGCCCCATTTCCCAACAAACATATCACAGCATTGAATCACGATAATCAGGTTAGTACATGTGAGACATGATCACTAATAATTCACATGTGTTTGATTATCGAATTTATTAGTGGCAGAAATCCTTATAAAACATTTTTCTATAATAAATATATTTAGCTCGACATTTCTATGACGTGTTAGTTGACGATGGCGAAATCGTAGAAACTAACTTATACTTAGTCATTTATTCAAAATTATTTCGAAAAACGAGGCATATTTTTTGGCAAAAAACTGGGTCGAATTGCGTCACTCACTTCTGTAGTCTTCCCTTTCATAAACGGTCTTTGCCATAACGGTATTTTCCACCCTAAACAATGACTCCAACCCCCCTAATTCCTAACCGCCCGGAATGTTTCGCAACACTGCCACAGCTTGACACAGATTTTCCGTATATATTAGTAAAAAATTCCGGGGTTAGGATTCCGAGGGGTTAGAATTCTGAGGGTTAGGGTCATTGTTTTAGCCTGGTTTTCATATATCGCAATTCATCGCCGATGATCGCCGATACAGCTTTGCGATGAATTGCGACGAAATAGGATTATGAAAACCGGCAATCGGGGACAATCCCCGATCATCGGCGATCATCGCAAGAACCCGCAAAAAAATTTGTTTCTCTCGATGATCGCCGACTGTCGCCGATGAATTAGGACAAGCAAAACAAATGAAAACCGAAATCCGATGAAATAAGACAAATTAGGACCCAGTCTCAAGAAAACCAAGTACTTCAAAATGGCGGGTGAAAATGTACAGATCAATGAGAATAATTCCGATCTAAAAGCAAAAGAAGATTACGTCCTGTTTATGGAAATCGTTAGGGAATTTCCCACTGTATATAACCGGGCATCAAAGGATTTTAAAGATAAAAACAAGAAGGCCACCTGAAAAAATATTCTCGGTCGTGCAGCTTCATCTAACGCACCAACGTATGAAATTGCCCATATTCTTCCCTTTCCTCGAATATTTTTCGCACCCACTCTTCTTTTTGTATTTATTACGCCAAAGGAAACTTTTCTTTTTTAGTAATAGCGCTATGACTAGTAAAAGCTTCGTATGTAGTAATAATCCATTGTTATTAATAGCGGCAGCCATTTTGAAAAAAAAAATGTTCCCGCCTTGATCGGCGACCGTCGGCGATTGTCTGGGATGATCGCCGATCATCGGAGACAATCCCCGATGCATCGGCGATCATCGACGATGAATTGCGATATATGAAAACCAGGCTTTAGGATGGCAAATACCGTTTACGAAAGCGAAGCTCGCTACTCGATATCTATCGGCCATTATAGATAGCGAGTCGTGCAGCCAATCATATTTTTCATAATTGAAATTGTTTATTCTCTGCCGCGTCACAAAAAAGACAAATGACATAAATATCATATTTTGATATCGCTATTTTTTGTCTCTAAAAGACTTACCAAAACTCTCGCAAATTAATTCCTTGTATCTTCGACCAGAATTAGCGATGTACATCAAAAGCCGCAGCGCTTCAACTTTGTCTTCCTTAACAATAAAACACTTCGTTATAAGCTTAGTCAATTGCTACGCTTATGGTGATGTCTGTGGCAGCACTGTTATTTACCGTTTTGTAAACGACCGTTACCATTACTGATGGTGAGAATGGCTTAAGTACGATTTTTGTTTGAGTTTGTCGGAGTTCGCTTCCTAGTGTGCTGGTTAGTGTGGTGAGTTGTGGTGCGGAAGCAAGGTTCGAGTCCAGTGGGGCAGAAATTCTGTCACACTGGGATCAGTTGCAAAGAGTCAAATGAACAACCTTCGTTGTTAGTTGAGTGCTCATACTCATGTAGCTACCAAGATTGTAATTGCAGGGAGTGTAAGTGCAAGTTCTCTGTGTAAGGTATGGATGAAGTTTAGAACTAATAATGAATTATGCTGTTAATATTTATTATTAAACAATACGCATACAATCTGGATTGTGATTGGCTAAAAAACCTACAATGACGATGTCTTTCCGCCTACAAAATATCAAAAATTGTCTGTAGGTGACGTAATTGTTTTTGCGTGGCTTACTTCCTAAACTCCCTAATAGCTTCTACATTTACAATTGTATAATAAAACAATTATTAGATTCGGCTTACACATGATATCAAGAATTATCCAAACCTCTGTCAACGTTATCCGCCTCAGGCAGATAACATTGTCCTCATCCAATAATTGTTTAATATACTGAGACCATTATGTAGATTTTGTAGCACGTGTACCTCTTTGGCTTGCTTCAAGCCCAATATTTCTAAGACAGTTAAAACTCCTCCAACTTCTAAGAACTCTGTGAGAAATTTATGGCTAAAACAAGGAAATAAGATATACTGTTTGATAAGGGTGAAATGAAATTGAATATAATAACAAATTCACTGCATGTTCTCTTATGCAGTACCTAAATTTATGTCAACAGCGCCATATTGTCATTAAAATTTAAAATCATGGTTACAAACAAGACAGTGAGAATTAAAGCATTGCCATCACAATCTTGATGGTTAATTTGTGCGAGCGGAGCATCTGGTAAATAAATGTTTGAGGATACAAAGACTTACCCACTTGATGCACCAACAAATATCGAGATTGCTTTCAGCTGCAAACCAACATAGGTTCCGATCATATAACTATCATTCATTAAGTCAAACGTGAATGTACATTTGGATGGATGGGTGGATGGACGAATAGATGGGTGGTACGGATTTATGGGTGGTACGGATGGATGGGTAGCACGGATTCATGGGTGGGTTGCAGTGAATGTGTGGGTGGGTGGACGGATAGATGGGTGGGTGTGTACGGATGGATGGATGGGTGGACGGACGGATTGGTTTTTAAGACTGTAAATAACGTTGGTTGTCCTTCTCAATTCAAAGGCTATTTATATTTTAGAAGTATGTTAAGAAATATATCTCCCTAAAGCTGGCCAAAATATGTTTGGTTTCGAGGCAGCAAATGACTGGAATTGCCTTCCGATATCAATTATAAACATCAAGGAAGAACAACTTTGCAGGCATGATGGATGTGCCCCACGAGATATTCGAGGTCTTGATGGACGCAAGTACGTTTCTGAACCGATACAAGAAGTGCAGAGGTACTGGAATTTTTCCCGAGGAAGGCGGGCAATGGCGGACGGAGTCAAGCTCAATCCCGAGAAAAACAAGCGTAGTGGAAGGTCCTTCGCACTCGAACATCCCAAAGGCGACGGAGTCGTTGAGTTAGCGAATGGTAAATTTCAGGGACCCAGTGTAAGGAAATCGTCGGGGTAGTGAAAAAGAGTGTGTAATTGTATTTGAGAATCCATTTCACAGACTCTGTGACGAGTCGAAGATAGGAAATAGCATCCTTGGGAATCTCATCATCCACGCTATGACATGATGGGGAAGAGAATTCCAATATGTGGTTTGTTTTTGGAATCAACCCAATGGGACTGCAATAGTGATGGGAGGAAAGTGGGAACTGGAAGGGACCAGCAAACCTCCCTTCTGAAACTTCGAAAGCAATGTATTTGTCGATAACGTCCCGGTGGCCAATTTAATATTCCTCGTGCGAGACTGCAGAAAGACCATGTGGGAGTTTACATGTATTTATCACTCTTTTTAGGTGAACTTTTAAGCCTAAATTGATAGGGGTTCCGAGGGCCTACGATTTAAGGTCGTTATCCGAGAAGACCCAAAAGTCTTACCATTTGCTGGTATTATTGCAAAGGCAGCACTTTTTCCTCAATTATCTGTAAGACCCTGAGTGGTGGTCCAAAAAAATGGTGAGGAAAACACCACCTGGAGAATCACTGTTTTCTCTTATTGGTAAATTTGGCAACCTATAGACGTAACCCGATGATACTGTGAGCGGCGATGTTTACCATGGCACTGAGGAACATCATAAACCAGGCGATATCGGCATATTTGGAATTTACCAGCTCAATCTAATTCCCTCTGTCAGCGTGCGGGGGAAGCCTGCGCCTGGGAGGGGTCTATGAAACGTGACTTCATGAAAAAGATACGACATCCGTAACCAAGCTGTCAGTCTTGTTAGAAACAAGCTGGCTGACTGAGCAAATTCACATTCTAGCTCTGGTCCCGTCTTGTTTTCATTTGAAACAATAAAATCTTCTAGAATACGTGCTCTGACAGATTTATTGCCATGATCCCAGTGGTGTAAAAGCTTCTTTACTGCAGCTGTATCATTGGTGGTCTTTGGCATTTTGATAATTATATATGAAATCTAAGAACAGTAAATAACAATTTAACATAACAATCAGCATCATAACAATCAACATCCAGGAGACTATTATGTTAGCATGTTAAAGTAGGATCCATGTTAAGTCATGACAGGTGTCGCTAGAAATGGTGACCGGGAGGTCAAACATTCTAAATTCCGTGGTCCAAAAGTGGGTGTGTCTATATGAGGTACTATTGTATGCATATTTCCCCCAAAATTACTTATACTTACTTTTTCTTACAGTTTGTTTTACGCACTTTCCTTTTATCCTTTAGTTTCTTAAGGTAGCAAGATCCCTCTGAATACATTTTTAATACCATACAATATAACAATTAACTTAAATATTGCTAATTAGCTGACGAAATGGCCGCCGATTGGTCAAAATCGGGATATACTTCAAACAAGATTTCTCAGGCAGTTTTAGAGATAAGGTCCTGAAAGTTTCTGAGTTTATAGCTTATATACTAAGGCATATTCTGGTGGTAGCATTTTCAATATAAATTTTCAGCTATTTTCTGACATGTTTTTTTTCAATTTCCACCACCTAAATTATATTAATTATGTCAGATAATTCAACAAGTATGAATCAGATTCAAAATTCCTACCACCATTTCCCTAGATATTCCTGTTACGAGGCTGTGGTAAAAATTTTATTGAAATATATGGGAAAATGAGGGAGAAATAGTGTTTGGAAAATGGCAAATTTGTTTGAAGTATATCCCGATTTTGACCAATCGGCGGCCATTTCGTCAGCTAATTAGCATAATTTATGCAAACTTTTTGTGTGGAAATATTATTTGTCATATGTTCTATCAAATGGTTGTAAGGGTTAATTGTTATATTGTATGGTATTAAAAATGTATTCAGAGGGATCTTGCTACCTTAAGGTGCTCGATAGTCAAAATGGAGTCATTTTGAGAGCGCGATTTATCATACTACAAATTTTATATAGTGATATTTTTTACATTAAGTAGTTAACATGGTCCAATAGCATTTACAAAGAAAAAGATTTGGGTCCATATCTTTAATTGCTTAGCAGTCACACCCTTTTCTGCGAACACAACATTTTTAAAGGCACGAAACTGTAGGACGCGCCAATAGTGATTTCTCCAAACAGGTAAGTGCTAAGGGTCGAAAATGTTATAGGTAGTACATGCAATACCAGAGCTGTGCAATGACGAATTATTTTACAGATATGTCGATGCCTTCATAATACCTGTATCACAGCGAAACTTTCATGCATATAGGTAAAATATTTTTGATATCACAAAAATAGCATCTCGTGGCCTTCAAATTCCAGAATTTGCAGAGGAAAAACACTTTAAATCATGAGAAATTGCATTTTTTCGCATAAAAATGTTTGTAATGCAGATCTGAGCTTCATTGCATAGTTCTCGTGATGGTCTTGTTTACTGAAAAGTTTGGTGGATAAATCGTGTTTCCAATAAATCCAGAAAACTAATTTGCGTAAAATCTGCCGCTTATCATAAACACAATTTCTCTAGATATACAAATGCTACAAGTGTGAAACGTTTCAATAATCAAGACCACCGCTAGAGCTATGCGATGAACCAAAATAAAAAAAAATGCAATTTCTCATGATTTAAACTATCGAGCCACCAAGAATAACTGTACCCAAAAATAAATTAGATTGAAATAAAAGGCCTTTAAGTATGTTCAGAAATGTTAATAGTTTTACAGTATCTGCTCTTGTTCTCGAGAAATAACGTTTTCATTCTCGTATTTTATGCTTTTTTGTTCCTTGCACTCAAGTGACGTCAAAATTGAAAAGAAACCCTCGAGTCTGAGCCGTCGAGCAAACTCGAAAATGGCGGCGTCCAGAAGCATAAAATACGTGAATGAAAACGTTATTTCTCGAGTACAAGAGCACATACCGTATAAAACTATTAACATTTCTAAACATTATACTTAAAGCCGTTTATTTAAAGGTAATTTATTTTTGGGGTACAGTTCCCCTTTAAAGCACACCTACATGTATCTCATGATTGCCATTTTATATATTCGGAAATGACGTCAATCCAGTGTTTACATTGTAGCAATGCAAAGTAACTTTTCATTTCCTCGGTTTTCTTCAAATATCGGATAATTCATTTGAAAGTAATGTCAAACATATGCGCAGTACTTGGTTGTTTAATTGAAACCAATATTTTGTCGCGCAATGTTTTACAACAATGAAAGTCCACGGCTGAACTTCTCTCGTTGTTCCTCGATAGGACTGACGAGAGAACCTGTTGAGGACCTGCCTTACTGTGTTGACTATGTGCGCATTTCTGATTTCTTCTACCATCTTGTTCACAGATTCATCATAGTGACAAGACTACTTAACAATTAGTCACTGAAGTCGAGGTGATTATCGGTGAATATAATATAACGATAATCACCGAGACTGAGGTGACTAATTGTTTTAGTATAATTTCAGTCCTGAACTGAATATCCAATTGAGAAGTTTTAAACAGACAGTTTGCACTGCGTTAGATATAACTTATAAATCCAATGCTCGATGTTTTCTTCACACTTGACAGCTTTCAAAAACACACTAAGGTAGGTAAATCTTTATTTAAAAATAATACGCTAGCCCCAACAATAGCTGATTTCCACGAGGGGCGTGTTTATATACAAAGAATACTATACACAAATAGAAATTATAGGTATAAAAAACTAAACACTACATTAACTAACTATATACAAGATAAGAGAAGAGGAAGTGAAACATGAATCAAGGCCTAATATGGTTTTTAAAAGTATAAAGAGTCTCCGCAGTGTTCGCTTCATATGATATTTTGATTCCATAGCATAGCACCACTATATTTAAATGTCTTTTTTTAAATTATTTTCTATAGGTTTCTGTTAAATTATTGCGAAGATTATAAGTATATTGACTAATACTTCTTCTCACGAATGTGTTCCCAAGGCTAGGTGTGGTATGAGCATTAACTAAAGTATCTTATAGACCAATACTGATTTAGCATAGGAGCGCCTCGTATCAAGCGTATAGCCCAATAAAGTGTCAAGTGCACATCGATCGATCTTACCTCATAGGTAGCGCCTGTTAGTTCTCTAGTGGCACGAGATTGGAATCTTTGTAATTTATCCTTTAGAATTTTACTACAATTATCCCAGAGAGCGCAACAGCATTCAAAATATGGTTGGACCAGAGCTTTATAAACCGTTTCTAATGTATCGCTCGGAACAAAATTTTTCATACGTCTCATCGCTCCAATGTCCGCACTGGCCTTTTTACAAATCGTCTCAATATGTTTATCCCAACTAAGTTTATCATCTACTCCACCCCTAAACATTTGTGTGTATAAATTGAGATAGGAGTATTATTAATCGTAACAAGATGGTCGCTTATTTTATTATTAAAGTGCCTATAACGTCTGTGGGGATTTAACATATTTGTAATCTATAGATTCTCCTGAGATAAATTGTAATATATCTTGTCAGCTGAAAATTTCATCTTCATAGACTTTTTTACTGTTAAAGTTGACGGAAATGACGTCAAATCGGGAATCTGTAAAGAGGTTTTCATGTAGACAGATTCCCGATTTGACGTCATTTCCGTCAACTTTAACAGCAAAAAGGTCTATGAAGATGAAATTTTCAGCTGACAAGATATATTACAATTTATCTCAGGAGAATCCGTAGATTACAAATATGTTAAATCCCCACAGACGTTATAGGCACTTTAAAATTATAGGTAGAACCAATAAACATAAGTTTGGTCTTAGATGGATGGGTTTGGAGTTCGTTTGCTACAAGCCACTTGCGGACATTGGCGAGATCAGAGACATAATTCAATTTTGTCACCAACTCCTCAGGATCATGTTAGGAGGTGAAAATTTGGGTATCAGCAGCATACAGGCATGGAGTGGTTAATTTCAAACACTTTGGTAAATTGTTAATATACATGCAACAAAAACAAGGGGCCGATGATAGAGCCCTGAGGGACTCCACAAATTATTTTCTTCGCGCATACGACAAATTGCATTAACATAACATTGTTGCTTTCAGTCAAATAAATACGATTCAAACCATTTTTACTCCATACCAGAAATGCAGAAATTCTCGCTCATTTTTTTCAAAAGAATGTCATGATTTATCGAATCAAATGCTTTTGTTTCAAGAATATTATTCAAGACATTCAAGAAGAACTCTTTACAATTCGGTAAGTATTTTTAATAAGAACTACAATAAATTTGCAAGTATGATATACAACAGTTTTCGTATAGGTTGTATGGAGTCATCGACATGACGCCAAAACATTTTTAAAGACTCGTTAAAATCAAAATATATTTCAGCCAAGACTCGGAGGACAATTCAACCTCTTCGAAGGACAAGACAACCTCTTTGGAGGTAGCCTGCGTGCAGACGCTTGTATTTCCGGTGATTAATACGTATAAGCGTCTGCACATCGGAAGCCAAAAGCTTGTTCTGGTCACGTGGATTTTCCCAAAAAAGTGGGGAACCGAATGTGATTGGTTCGTTGTTAATTTATGGAATATAATGTTAAATATCCCAAATTAGCCCGAGCAGCGAAGTAAACATGGCGTTTGTTGAGGAGACGAAGTTAGGTCAATGTTTTCAAGATGCTCTGATGCGGGTTGTGCTTTCGTCTTCACGATTGATACGGTGACCAGATGAAGTCGACGGATCTTCACTTTCATCAACAAACGACAACGAACGCTTGGCAGTCGCTTTTGTTTTAATCGCAAGTCCCTTTGCCCCTGCCTTATCGCGGTACTGACGCAGATGATTGTCGCACTCTAGATCGTCAAGCCTCTTCTTGTGGTTTCTTCTTTGCTGGAGAATCCTCAAGCACACACGACAGATATGTTGCGACGTAGGATGAACGACAAAGTGAAGGTCAATTTCACTTTTTGCTAAAAATTCTCCCTTATTTCCTACTAAATTTTGATCAGAAGCTTTCACCAACACCGAGAGACACGGAACGCACGCAGGAGACGCCAAACACTGCCTACGCAGCACTCTACTTTTTATTCATGAATAATCATAGCTAATTATAGTGTTTTGCGCGAATTATTATTTTTAATGTGATGGACAATCCACGTGACCAGAACAAGCTTTTGGCTTCCGATGCGCAGACGCTTATACGTATTAATCACCGGAAATACAAGCGTCTGCACGCAGGCTACTTTGGAGGACAATTCAACCTTTTCGGAGGACTAAACAACCTCTTCGGAGGACCAGAAAACTCTTAGGACCAGTAAACCGCTTCGGAGGACCAGACAACCTCTTGTATCTATGTTGTAATATGTTATACAACTATTTTATCTTTTATGTTCAACTGCATTTTTATGCAATTGTTCAAATTACATCTGTTTAATGTTACACATGTTTAATGTTACACATGTTCATGAACTGAAAACGGTTACAACACAAGGGGGGTCAACAGGGGGGGGGGTTACGTGAGACATCTGCAAATGTCCCTGGTTGTACGTAATGAATGTCTATCCTAAGGGTGCACCGGATTTAGTATCCGGTCGGATAGTGGATAATCTCACTAACCCGCCGGATATTTTCTATTATCCGGCCAGATATCGGATAATTTGTGTTTGACAGTTTTCCAAGGCGTATTACCAGTAAATTTGTGTTAATTCAAATAAATATATAAAAAATAGACATCATCAAATCAATACAACAAAACAGCAATAATGAGCTTGTTTACTGTTCCAGTAATGTTGGTTATGGTTAACTATCTTCTTAAACAAAAGATATCAACTTGCAACAATATAGCTCACAGACAAAGTCGCTTATAACAGTTAACACATAGCAACTTAACACGTTTCAATAATGCTGTTTACGTTTATAAGATCTATTAATCTATTTCATACAAAACAGTTAATAAATTATAATTTCATATATATTTTTTAATCTTTTACATGCATGTTTAGAACCAAGTTGGATTAATCTTTTCTTTTTCAATTTTTCATAGTTTAATGCTATTTATACTTGCAAAATACAGTACTATTTGAGACTGCAGTTATAACATTGTTGTTGGTATAACTGCATGCTCAATCGATGATTAATTGCACGTTTAGTATTTTATAAATGCGTCAGTTTCCTTCGAGTTAATATAGAAACAGTCATGGAACATTGGAAGAACTCAAAATAGCGATAAAACATTCGCCCTTTGGTCCAGTGTTCCCAGCCACAAAAATGCCACATTGCAACCTGTCACTCGTAGTAGTAGTAAAACATTTATTTCAATAGGGTAGTCTCATCAGACAGCAAAGCAGTCTGTTATCAAAGAGAGCCCTATATAATAAAAAAAACAAAACTAAATACATATAATAATATATGACACAGTTATTTAGGGTCATCACCTACCTATACTATCAAGTTTTGCGATTGGTTGATTCAAACAATAAAACAATAGAATCAACCACAAAGAAACCAATGTCCTAACCCTATCACTTTTGTTCCATATAGCCAATCACAAAACCTGTTCATTTTAGGTACGTATTTACCCGTTATTTAGCTTGGGAAGAATAAATAGTACAATAGTACAACTAAGCAGAACAAAAATTATTGAAAACTATACTTCCAAAATAAAAGGATTTCTTTGCACCTTCCGTCTTAACTCTCGGTACATACAATAGATTGCTCCGCCTGGTTATACGTGTAACAATATCACGATTAAAAGTAATTATTTAAAAATGTTGGGACATGATCCTTTAAACACTTATTAACTAAAGTGAAAACATGTTTATCGCGCCGACTGTTTAAAGACTCCTAGTGTAATTTCTCCAATGCAGGGTCACTCCTTTCTAATTTCATTACCATTCTTGCTGATCGGCGTTGTACTTTCTCGAGTTTATCAGCGTCTCCTAGATTGCAACATCCCCAAACACTGTCACAATAATCAAATATCGGTAAGATATATGATTTATACATAAGGTTAGTTAGCTGCATGCGTTGTAATGTTTCTTCTTATTCTGCTCAAGGCACCAATTCTCTTGGATGACTTTTTCAAAATATACTTGACATGCTCCTTCCAGGATAGGCATTCGTCCATGACAACTCCAAGATATTTGTAATCAAAAACATGTTTAATTATATCACCATTTATGTAGATATTAAAATTCGTTATAGAAGTCAATTTACTCGAAGATCCAAATAGAACGCATTCTGTCTTATCAGTATGGAGGAAAAGCTTATTCCCAACAAGCCAGTCATACATGGAATCAAGTTCGTCACAGATCACCTTCTCAATTTCATGGATATCCTTCGCACCAAAGAAAATTATCGTATCATCCGCAACATTAAGATACTGCATTTACAAACTATATCTGGAAGATCGTTAACGAAAACAACAAAAAGTAGTGGACCCAAGATTGTACAACACAAGATAAGTGGAGTAGATCAGATTGGGTATTGAAATAATATGGAGATTGGACGGTAGTTATCCAAATTTTCAGTATTACCTGATTTAAACAATGGAATAACCCTCGCCACCTTCAACTCATTAGGAACACGCCCATTTGTTAAAGAACAGTTTAATATCTCAGTCAGCGGCTTAGATATAACATCTGCGGCATGCTTCAAGAGGCGGGTAGGAATCTGGTCAAGGCCGGTTGCTTTATTTTCTTTCAATTTATTTAATTGAACACGTGTAAACTCCACTGTTATCTCCTCAAATTGAAACCTCCTTGAAGGGTCGGAATTTGCATGGGTAAACGTGAAAAGATGACTTGGAGACATGGAGAGACAACATATTGCTTCAGTAAGACGAGCAACTGTTCCAACAAAATAGTCATTGAAACTGTTAGCAATCTTCGAATAACAATTTAACCAGCTGCCTTCCGATTTAATATTACGAGGAGATGCTCTTTCACCTGGTATCAATCTCTTTAGTGTTTTCCAAAAAGCGTTTGGGTCCTGAGAATTTTCCACAATCAGCTTTCTATTATAATCCCCTTTAGCTGATCTTACCAAAGTTGTAACGCGATTTCTTAACACTCTATATCGTGCCTAATCATCATCAAGATTTGATTTACGAGCCATTTTAAGATGGTAATCCCTTTCCCTAATTGATTTCTTAATATTACCATTCAACCATGGACAATGTTTCACCACGTTTCGATGGAAACATGGAAAATGTTTTCTAGCATTAAATATTACATGAGAATACCGAAAACATGTCTTCATGTACATATGATCCCTGTACATATTAGCGCAGATACATGTACGCCTAAGCGGACCTATTTTTTAATATCAAGAAAGACGACACCGTTCTTTCTTTAATTTTACATACACAAGATTCAACTGGATCGGTTGGCAGATTATTCGTTCCCGCATGTATAATATGCGATGGGACTGAATCAAAATTACAATTAACATTGATTATCGATAAAGGAAAAACCGCCTTCAGTGTTGGATATTTGCTTTAATCTATCATTTACTTCTCGTAATTTAGATGTAACATCAATATCGTCTCTACATGTAATTCCTGATACTCCAATCTTAGAGTTGGGAACCTCCTTTTTACATTATCCTCAACTGGCTCAGTTGACAGATTATTCGTTCCCGCACTATGTATAATATAATAATATGCGATGGGACTGATTCAAAGTTACAACTAACATTGATTCAGTCTCATCGCATATTATCATTTCTTTCGAGATTTCTTCAGCGTGTTTGCCAGGAAATGTAGATTTACGCACGTTCTTTCTTGACAACTTTTCCGGGTTAATATTCTTTAAAATGGAGTCTCCTATAAGTAATAATGAGCTATTACTTGATGTGTTATTTCCACGTTGTGTAGGTTGTTTGGGAGTTTCATTTTGACTTGGTGTTTGCTCCTTTTGTTCTTGTTCATTTAGGCATGGGCTTCTAATTGGTGTCTGAGATCCAGGCTTGTTATTTAGCGGACCAGGACTTTACATCAAGTAATTTTACATCAATCAAGAAATTTTACATCTTTTAATCAATCAGAGTCGATGATGACACCGACACTCTTGTGGGCTCACTAATCAGCTGATAAAGCAGGTATAATGAACATAAAAATTGCAATTTTCGAGTATGGGAATCTGGTGGGACTTTCATTAGGTCATAATTAAGATTACCAACTATTAAAATCTCCTTAATTGTTCACCGAGTTGCATTTTTGGAGAAATGTATCAAACTCAGCAAACAAGTCAATATCAGAGTTAGGTGGTCTATACCAGGTAATTACAAGAAAAGACCTGGCGTGCAGGCGACTAATCTCAGCGCATACCATCTCAAGGCGATCCGATACCAGATCATCTCTACAAGAAAACGGTATATAATCGCAAATATATAATACCACACCACCGCCTGCTCTATTGCGACCTTCCTGATTAAATTATACCCAGGAATACTTATCTCAGAGTCTAATATCGACTCATCAATTTTTTATTCATTAATAGCAAGGATATCAAAGGAAGTATTAATCAACATAAGTCTAATTTCATCAATATATTTTACTAGACTATTTATATTTAGACTAGCAATTTTAAATCTTTTTAGTTTGTTAACGTTATGTAATGCTATGCTATGGTCAGAGTTACCTGAGGTTAAGTGTGAAAACATGCATGCCGACTTCTGAAAGCATGGCCTACTTCTGAAAACCCTCTGTAGTAAGGTTATATGTTGCGTAGTTGTTATCCGATCTCAGGAAATTAATAAACTGGGTGGCGAGAAGCACAAACCCTTTAAATTCAGATGGAGTTTACTTCCATTGAGAGCCGATTCATCGATGATATATAGAATTATCGATAAAGGAAAAACCGCCTTGAGTGTTGGATATTTGCTTTAGTCTATCATTTGCTTCTCGTAATATAGATGTAACATCAATATCTTCTCTACATGTAATTCCTGATACTCCAATCTTAGAGTTGGGAACCTCCTTTTTACATTATAGGCAAGATCTTTAATTTTAAATACACAAGATTCAACTGGCTCGGTTGGCAGATTATTCGTTCCTGCACTATGTATAATATAATAATATGCGATGGGACTGAATCAAAGTTACAATTAACGTTGATTCAGTCTCATCGCATACTATTATTTCTTTCGAGATTTCTTCAGCGTGTTTGCCAGGAAATGTAGATTTACGCACGTTCTTTCTTGATAACTTTTTCGTAATAATGAGCTATTACTTGATGTGTTATTTCCACGTTGTGTAGGTTGTTTGGGAGTTTCATTTCGACTTGGTGTTTGCTCCTTTTTTTCTTGTTCATTTAGGCATGGGCTTCTAATTGGTGTCTGAGATCCAGGCTTGTTATTTAGCGGACCAGGACTTTACATCAAGTAATTTTACATCAATCAAGAAATGTTACATCTTTTACAATTTACATCAATCAGAGTCGATGACTCTTGTAGGCATAATGAACATAAAAATTGCAATTTGTGAGTATGGGAATCTGGTGGGACTTTCATTAGGTCACAATTAAGATCACCAACTATTAAAATCTCCTTGTTCACTGAGTCGCATTTTTGGAGAAATGTATCAAACTCAGCAAACAAGTCAATATCAGAGTTAGGTGCAGTCTATACCGCGACTAATCTCAGCGCATACCATCTCAAGGCGATCCGATACCAGATCATCTCTATGGCCACGATTGCATAATGTACGCTGATGACACACAGCTGTATATGCCCATACAATCTCCATGTGATCGACCTGCTGCTCTAGCTAAACTTGAGTTATGTATTAAGGACATCACCAACTGGTGTACTATGAATGGTCTTATATGCAATCCGAGTAAAACCGAGATTGTCCATCCATCATCACGTTTTATGCATTGTGAACCAATGCCAGAAATATGTGTCAACGATGTGAAAATCAAAACGGCTCCGGTTGCACGTGATCTCGGTGTTGCTGTAGATAGACATCTAAAATTAAATACTCATGTAAATAACATCTGTAAATCGGATACTTTTGCTATCAGAAATATCGGCAAGATCAGGAAATATTTGAGTAAAAAGGACTGTGAGAAGTTGGTGCATGCATTCATAACATCAAAACTTGACAGCTGTAATAGCATCCTATATGGCTTACCAGAAGCAGAATTGAGCAAGTTACAGCGAATTCAAAATACAGCTGCAAGACTTGTAACAGGGGTTAAAAAATCGGAGCATATCTCCCCTGTGCTTCGTAATCTTCACTGGTTGCCGGTGAGATCAAGGATTGTATTTAAGATACTAATACTTACTTTCAAGGCTTTGCATGGCCAGGCGCCTGTTTATATTACTGATTTGCTAAATAAAGAAAAACCTACTCGTGCTTTGAGATCATCAGACCGTAATCGGCTACTTGAGCCAAAATCCAAAACGTTGACTCATGGAGACAGAGCGTTCTCGGTTTCGGCACCAAAACTGTGGAATTCATTACCACAGGAAATTAATTAGAAGCTTTTTTTGAATTGATTTTTAATAAATCCTTGAATAGCAAATATAAAAATATTTGAAAAACTCAGGGTTACAAAATGGAAGAAAATACTATATACAATTTACAATAATCTGTGTTAAAAAAACCTCGAATAGTTAAGAGGTGTTTAAAAAGGAATTAATTAGTTAAGAAATTACACGCTCGACTTGAATTGATACAACTTAAGGTGATGCGTCCCATGATCTAATAGCAAAAGGGATAAAACTGTTTTGGAATCTTTTAGTACGACATTTAATAAGAGGTAATGTTCTTGGGCATCTAAATGAATACATATTCTCCACTGGAGCTGGTAAGATGTCATGAATTCTGTCGTCAGATCGCATAACAGATTTGTAAAAACGGCAGCATAAATCCTGTCTCCTCTCTCGTAACGTAGGAAGATCTAATTCCATAAGTCTATCACTATAGGACATACTGGGTAGGATGATCTTGGTGGCACGCCGCTGTATTTGTTCAAGGTCATCGCACAGTGATACAGTCAGCGATGAATGCCAAACAGGGCATGCGTATTCGAGGACAGGCCGTATGAAACAGGAGTATACTGTTCGTAGATCCTTGGGAGACACGCCACTCCGTTTCAAACACCTCAGGGCATATAAACGCTTACTAGCCTTTGAGCGTGTAGCTTCTATGTGTAGATTCCATTTGAGGTCAGACTATATATGAATTCCAAGGAGCTTGAAAGACTGTACAGACTCCAATGGCTGGTTGTTTATGGCAAGTGGATCAAACGGGGGCTGACTCTTTGCAAAACAGATAGTGAGTTCCTTGGTCTTCTTTATATTCAGACGCATATTATTCGTAGTCGACCATTGATTGATATAATCAACTTCCTTCTGGATGGTAGAGGTAGCCCTCGAGGGAGTGAGAACTTCAAAAACTGTACAGTCATCAATATACTTATAGATAGGAAGAGAGGTAGTCAAATCGTTGATCATTACTAGGAATAAAAGCGGTCCCAACTTTGATATGTTAAGTAAAGGTCCCAACTTTGATATGTTAAGCTTTGATATGTTAAGTAGTTTTAAGTCAGCAGTTAAGACTTTTCTTTTTTTAAATTAATAGTTTGTTTTTTTGGTTCATAGTGGTAATATATGTAGTAGGCTTTATCTTATAATGAAACTGTAATAAGTTTTATAAGTAAATTTAAGAATATATTGTTGTAAGAGCATTGAGACTATTGTATAATGCTCCTAATACGTCTATTATTACTATTATTATTATTACAAGAAAACGGTATATAATCGCAAATATATAATACCACACCACCGCCTACTCTATTGCAACCTTCCTGATTAAATTATACCCAGGAATACTTATCTCAGAGTCTAATATCGACTCATCAATTTTTTATTCATTAATAGCAAGGATATCAAAGAAAGTATTAATCAACATAAGTCTAATTTCATCAATATATTTTACTAGACTATTTATATTTAGACTAACAATTTTAAAACCTTTTAGTTTGTCAACGTTATGTAATGCTATGCTATGGTCAGAGTTACCTGAGGTTAAGTGTGAAAACATGGCCGACTTCTGAAAACATGCATGCCGACTTCTGAAAGCATGGCCTACTTCTGAAAACCCTCTGTAGTAAGGTTATATGTTGCGTAGTTGTTATCCGATCTCAGGAAATTAATAAACTGGGTGGCGAGAAGCGCAGACCCTTTAAATTGAGATGGAGTTTATTTCCATTGAGAGCCGATTCATCGATGATAGAATTATCGATAAAGGAAAAACCGCCTTGAGTGTTGGATATTTGCTTCAGCCTATCATTTGCTTCTCGTAATTTAGATGTAACATCAATATCTTCTCTACATGTAATTCCTGATACTCCAATCTTAGAGTTGGGAACCTCCTTTTTACATTATCAGCAAGATCTTTAATTTTAAATACACAAGATTCAACTGGCTCGGTTGGCAGATTATTCGTTCCCGCATGTATATAATAATAATATGCGATGGGACTGAATCAAAGTTGTAATTAACACTGATTCAGTCTCATCGCATATTATTATTTCTTTCGAGATTTCTTCAGCGTGTTTGCCAGGAAATGTAGATTTACGCACGTTCTTTCTTGACAACTTTTTCGGGTTAATATTCTTTAAAATGGAGTCTCCTATATAAGTAATAATGAGCTATTACTTGATGTGTTATTTCCACGTTGTGTAGGTTGTTTGGGAGTTTCATTTTGACTTGGTGTTTGCCCCTTTTGTTCTTGTTCATTTAGGCATGGGCTTCTAATTGGTGTCTGAGATCCAGGCTTGTTATTTAGCGGACCAGGACTTTACATCAACTAATTTTACATCAATCAAGAAATTTTACATCTTTTACATCAATCAAAGTCGATGATGACACCGACACTCTTGTGGGCTCACTAATCAGCTGATAAAGCAGGTATAATGAACATAAAAATTGCAATTTGTGAGTATGGGAATCTGGTGGGACTTTCATTAGGTCATAATTAAGATTACCAACTATTAAAATCTCCTTAATTGTTCACTGGGTCGCATTTTTGGAGAAATGTATCAAACTCAGCAAACAAGTCAATAGCAGAGTTAGGCGATCTATACCAGGTACTTACAAGAAAAGAGCTGGCGTGCAGGCAACTAATCTCAGCGCATACCATCTAAAGGCGATCCGATACCGATACCAGATCATCTCTACAAGAAAACGGTATATAATCGCAAATATATAATACCACACCACCGCCTACTCTATTGCGACCTTCCTGATTAAATTATACCCAGGAATAATAATAATAATAATGTTTACTATTTATATAGCGCAAATTAGCATGTGTATATGATCAAATGCGCTTTACAACATCAACAATTTATTCTATTATATTCGGTACCTAGTACCCAGTACCCCAATCAATTAACCTTAGGTATTTATTTTTACAGTTTTTATCATCATTGGTTTTCCTAACTATTTATCCTAACCCGCCCTGTCAACTTCCCTGTGGGAGGAAACCGGAGAACCCGGAGAAAACCCACGACTTTCGGCAGAGTGTTGACCAACTCTTTCCGCGTGCGATCAAATGTCTGAACACAGGATTCGAACTCTTGACCTCAGAGGTGGAAGGCAGTGGCCCTGACCACTAGACCACCGAAGCCCCTTACTTATCTCAGAGTCTAATATCGACTCATCAATTTTTTATTATTAATAGCAAGGATATCAAAGAAAGTATTAATCAACATAAGTCTAATTTCATCAATATATTTTACTAGACTATTTATATTTAGACTAACAATTTTAAAACCTTTTAGTTTGTCAACGTTATGTAATGCTATGGTCAGAGTTACCTGAGGTTACGTGTGAAAACATGGCCGACTTCTGAAAACATGCATGCCGACTTCTGAAAGCATGGCCTACTTCTGAAAACCCTCTGTAGTAAGGTTATATGTTGCGTAGTTGTTATCCGATCTCAGGAAATTAATAAACTGGGTGGCGAGAAGCGCAGACCCTTTAAATTGAGATTGAGTTTACTTCCATTGAGAGCCGATTCATCGATGATAGAATTATCGATAAAGGAAAAACCGCCTTGAGTGTTGGATATTTGCTTTAGCCTATCATTTGCTTCTCGTAATTTAGATGTAACATCAATATCTTCTCTATACATGTAATTCCTGATACTCCAATCTTAGAGTTGGGAACCTCCTTTTTACATTATCAGCAAGATCTTTAATTTTAAATACACAAGATTCAACTGGCTCGGTTGGCAGATCATTCGTTCCTGCATGTATATAATAATAATATGCGATGGGACTGAATCAAAGTTGTAATGAACACTGATTCAGTCTCATCGCATATTATTATTTCTTTCGAGATTTCTTCAGCGTGTTTGCCAGGAAATGTAGATTTACACACGTTCTTTCTTGACAACTTTTTCGGGTTAATATTCTTTAAAATGGAGTCTCCTATAAGTAATAATGAGCCATTACTCGATGTGTTATTTCCACGTTGTGTAGGTTGTTTGGGAGTTTCATTTTGACTTGGTGTTTGCTCCTTTTGTTCTTGTTCATTTAGGCATGGGCTTCTAATTGGTGTCTGAGATCCACGCTTGTTATTTACCGGACCAGGACTTTACATCAAGTAATTTTACATCAATCAAGAAATTTTACATCTTTTACATCAATCAGAGTCGATGATGACACCGACACTCTTGTAGGCTAACTAATCAGCTGATCAAGCAGGTATAATGAACATAAAAATTGCAATTTTCGAGTATGGGAATCTGGTGGGACTTTCATTAGGTCATAATTAAGATTACCAACTGTTAAAATCTCCTTAATTGTTCACTGAGTTGCATTTTTGGAGAAATGTATCAAACTCAGCAAACAAGTCAATATCAGAGTTAGGTGGTCTATACCAGGTACTTACAAGAAAAGACCTGGCGTGCAGGCGACTAATCTCAGCGCATACCATCTCAAGGCGATCCGATACCAGATCATCTCTACAAGAAAACGGTATATATACTCGCAAATATATAATACCACACCACCGCCTACTCCATTGCGACCTTCCTGATCAAATTATACCCAGGAATACTTATCTCAGAGTCTAATATCGACTCATCAAATTTTTATTCATTAATAGCAAAGATATCAAAGGAATATAAGTTTAATTCCATCAATATATTTTACTAGACCATTTATATATGATAGAATTATCGATAAAGGAAAAACCGCCTTGAGTATTGGATATTTGCTTTAGTCTATCATTTATTCCTCGTAATTTAGATGTAACATCAATATCTTCTCTACATGTAATTCCTGATACTCCAATCTTAGAGTTGGGAACCTCCTTTTTACATTATTCAACTGGCTCGGTTGGCAGATTATTCGTTCCTGCACTATGTATAATATAATAATATGCGATGGGACTGAATCAAAGTTACAATTAACATTGATTCAGTCTCATCGCATACTGTTATTTCTTTCGTGTTTGCCAGGAAATGTAGATTTACGCACGTTCTTTCTTGATAACTTTTTCGGGTTAATATTCTTTAAAATGGAGTCTCGTATAAGTAATAATGAGCTATTACTTGATGTGTTATTTCCACGTGGTGTAGGTTGTTTGGGAGTTTCATTTTGACTTGGTGTTTGCTCCTTTTGTTCTTGTTCATTTAGGCATGGGCTTCTAATTGGTGTCTGAGATCCACGCTTGTTATTTAGCGGACCAGGACTTTGTTGTCGTGCATACGTATAACACCAGAATTAAATGTTTGGGCAGCGGTTTCATGATTTTTGGAGATGCTTATTGGTTTGTCGGTTAAAGGGTCGATTTCCAAATCAGCTTGGGAATACTTTTTGTCCGTATTTTCTAATTCTATTTGCAAAAGTTTAATGACGGTGATCAGACTTTTCTTTTCGCTCTCCGCATCCTTCACTTTAGTATTTTGATCTGACATAATATATAACACATATTAGAATTTCTATCTCTCAAATCTTTATTTTCATTTTTAGCTCTTCAATTTCTTTCCGCATGTCTGTGACCAGATATCCCATACTGTTAGTGATTTTCTGGCTTTTAAGATTGTTTACTTCACATGCTAATTCGATCATGTTCTCCCTTATTAAATCAACAGATTTCTGCATTGTCCTCTTGAATTCATTGAATGAGGATATGTCGGGTTGAATGGGTTCTGTACTCAAGGGAGTCGTAATGTCGATTCAAACAAGCAAGTGGGGTTCTTTCGGTTTTTTTTGCGTTTTCAACAAGAGATTTAAGTTTGTTTTTTAATTCGTTAGCCTTCTCACCTTTCATTGTCAGTGACCCTGTTGCCGTATACCAACGTAAGACCAATTCGTTGCATTCTCCTAGTTTACAACCACCCCCAGGTGATGGCCACTTCATTGTCTATGGTAGCAAAGCGATAGTCAGATTTTGAAGACGTTCAAAATCACCATCCCATTTCATATTTCCATAATTTTTCATCACCGATTGACAACTGCTCTCCAATATTAAAAGTATCGTTTCACTAATAGGATACATATGCAACCTCGTACCCAGGGCCTATCTCCGCCCGCCGCCGACCCCCCGCCACGCGCGCTGCGAAAAGGCCCTGGCAGGGGCTGGTCACGTGTCACCCAGATTCTGGGTGATAACAAAAAATTTGTGGGAGGTTGTCCAGGTACGAGCCGGTAAATACAGTACAGCTCCGGGCTCTTTCCGGTCCGCCATCTTGTTCAGAAAGGCTGGGTACGAGTGCGCCCACGACACTTGTTTCGAATAGTGGTGGGCGATACTGGGAATATTGACTTCGATACAATACCGGTTACTTTTGCCTCGATACCACTGTTTCGATACGATATTCGATACCGATACTCAAAATTGTATATAAAATTTATACTAAAACTTCAACGTGGTAAAAACAACTCAAATATTAATTTTCAACTCAAGTATATATATAAATGGTTAAGCTCGTGTTCAAAAATGTCAAGTTGAAAGTATTAAATGTTTTGGTTCAAAAAGAGAAACATATTTACATTCTTTGGCTTCAAGCGGACTTCGTTTATGCGAAACCAACTAAAATTCAAAATTTAAGTGACTAAAATTCAAAATTTCTTATCACGTGACAAGTATCGAAGTTGTCGATACTTGAAAATAATTATCGATACCGATACGATAATTGCAAATATCGACGATATCGATATTTTTTCGATATATCGCCCACCACTAGTTTCGAACTGCGAAAACTGGTTGCGATAATAAACTTAGTCACAAATTTACAACAGTGTTATTACTGTGAACCAATACAACATTTCTTACCCCCCAATGGTGGGCAATATTTGAATGTTTGTATACTAGTTAGTTTTGAGCAAAGCATCAAACTAACCTCTTTAAGTCTGTAAAAAGTTTGGTGTACTGCCGAAATAGCGTGTAAGTAGTCTAACGTTTCGAGCGAAGGCTCTTTCACTTTCTAACGAAGGGCCTTCGCCGCTTAAAACGTTAGACAACTTACGTACTATTGCGGCAGTACACCAACCTTTTTAGATATTTAATTTGTATTTCTACACTGCCTACGTATAGCACAACACGTTTAATAACCTTTAATGATGTTGTCGAGGGTACTGGCCAAAATATTTTGCCGAAATATAGGGAGATCATCATCTTACAAGGCTACAAGCTATATTGTTGAGTCTGTGCCGAATGTCGGACTCGACTTCGCGGACTCGAAGTCGCCGACTCGAGTCTTTCGAGACTCTGGAACCAGGGTAAGACAGTGGTTCCTAGTTGATTAGTAATTTAGTAGGTATTTATTTATCCTTGGTTAGTGGGCATTTCTGAGCATCTGATTTTTTGAACAAATCTTGTCGTGAAAATGTCAATAATACAACAGGTTATTCTTCAATGCAAGTTTCAATAGTACTACTTGGCTTTTGATCAACTCTTTAAACTTTACTTCTGTACTTTTCCGAAGTTCAGAATTATTAGGGTAACAAGGGGAAATGAAAACACTAAAAAAATTCTAGAATCGTTGGGATGGAAAGGCTCATTCACACAATCCTATCTCGTACCCAGCCTCTTCTGAACAAGATGGCGGACCGGAAAGAGCCCGGAGCTGTACTGTATTTACCGGCTCGTGTCCAGGTGGCCATTATATGCCAGTTGCTGCACCTTGCCACTGATGCGAAGAAGTTTTATCCTGTGATGGAATCGATTTTTTGTTCTATCGACTCTGCGAATCCCTTGAGGACTCCACATACAGTACTGCAAGAACGCCGTCTGTCCCTTTGTCGAAAAGAACGTTTTTGAACTTCAAAACCGACGCCGCCTCGTCATCTTCAATTTCAAAGGTTAGTTTTAAAATTATCAGTTGTTGACTCAATCCAAAATATATAATAACGTTTACCGCTTAACTGCCTTTTGAACAGAGATAGAAATGATCGTCACTGCGTCAAGTGATTTTAATAATAGAAAAGAAACAGTCTATGCAGCACTGTCTACTTTGTTATTTCGAATGTCTATTGATAGTATTTATCCCAAATATAGTATTTTAATATCCGATCGATCGAATTACTTATATTTGCGAAATATTTTAATTTAATATGAAGTGACACAAGCATAATACTATCCTAGACATTCGAAATAACAAAGTACACAGTGTTGCGTACGCAGTGTTCTTTTCCATTTTCTGTCAACTTCGAAAATTTCGGGTTAACATGTCTACATTGGAAATATGCTATTATGAAAATCACTTGACGCAGTGACGATCATTGTTATCTCTATTCAACTCTTTCAATGTAAAAAGGCAGTTATAAAGCGTCAACGTTCTGTCATGATGTTATTATATATTTTAGATTAAAACAACAACTGATGATTTTAAAACTAACCTTTGAAAATTGAAGACGACGAGGCGGCGTCGGTTTAGAAATATTTCTCTAGGGAAAGGGCAGACGGCGATATTTCAATGCACCTTTTAAATCGGCTGAATTCTGGATAAGTAACTTTCGCGTGTTAGCAATAATTTTCTTTAAATTTGAAGCGTTCTTTACTTTTCTTTCTCAACGACGACAGATGAGTTCAGGAAGCGCTTTGTTTCGCTGAAGCACGTCGCCATGAGCTTTTGACACATTTTCAACTTCTTACAGCGTGCGGAGTCCGCGACGGTTCGAGGAAAGATCGATTCCATCTACGACGACAGGATAAAACTTCAGTATCGGAGCCATTACATGCCGCCAGTAGCTGCACCTGGACAACCAAAACGTACCATCCCCTCCCACTAAATTAATTTTTGTTATCACCCAGAATCTGGGTGACACGTGACCAGCCCCTGCCAGGGCCTTTTCGCAGCGCGCGTGGCGGGGGGTCGGCGGCGGAGGGAGATAGGCCCTGGGTACGAGGTTGATACATATGGTCTTTAGTTATATCCAAGTGATTTTCATCAGAGCTATTGTCTGCACGACTGGCCATGTTGAAAATATGTACTAACGATCAAAACGGACGTAAAAAT
This sequence comes from Chrysogorgia sp. JL179-B06, assembly GCA_035772405.1. Lineage (NCBI taxonomy): Eukaryota > Metazoa > Cnidaria > Anthozoa > Scleralcyonacea > Chrysogorgiidae > Chrysogorgia > Chrysogorgia sp. JL179-B06. The sequence goes on from JAYKKM010000047.1 coordinate 4,885,594, forward strand.
ACAAATAATTATACGATAAACAACTTCCTTACCCTTAGACAGTTCTATCTTGAGAGAAATCTGATATATACAGTCTAAGTTTTTGAGCCCTTTCGACAATTTATTAGTTGCGTTCGACGAAGGAGAACGCATTCTAATCTTGCATGTAGTTACCCTGTGCTTTACACTGCTAAAAGAAATCAAGATAAAAACTTTACCCTTTTTGAATAAATTACCATTTTTTGAATGAAATTATTGCATTAGTATGAAAGCGTATCCGTATCTTGATCTGAAATCCTTAGAGTTTTCGACTTATATACGTATATACGATCATTTTAACACAATGACGATAGATCATTTTATATATCATTTTAACACAATGACGAATGCTATTTTATTTTGGTTCTCATTTTTAAACTTTGATTTTTGTTGCTCATATCCTTATAACATACGGAAATCATGCGGGATGTCACATGTTGTCAAAAACATTTAGGTTACAGTGTCTCCTTGAATTAAGACACTGTAATATATTTATTAGCTTTATTTATTTTAATAATTCGTTACAGCATAATTTTATGTTTATAAACCGTTGGTGTTGGATTAAGATAATTATTACCATATGAATAACTGCTTGCATGATTTTGTGGGAAGTAATGTGCTGGTCCAGCATAAGAAGGTTGATTCGTCACCTGTCTTAGTAGGTCAAAGCCACTTGATATTGAATTTGTTAGTTTCTCAATATTGTCAGTTAGTTTGTTCATGTTATTTGAATGTTCTATGTCCGTTCTCTCCATCCTTTCAAGAAGCTGCTTCTTTATTTGTAACTCTTCTTGAGCATAATTCAACAACAAACTATCATTGGGAAGCTTCCTTTTTAGTTTTTCTTTCTTGTAACCTCTTAATTTTGAATTAAGTAAATCTTGCCTTTCCTTGACCACTGTGGCTGGCAATGTGCCTATGCATGCCTCATCTACTGATGATGACTGCACCAAAGCATCTGCACTGTCATCAGTGTCAACACAGGATATATTTGCTGATGGAGACACTGATGAGTTTCTGGAAAGATCACATTCGTCATCCCTCTGAGAGGTGGTATCCTCAATAATTTCTGTTGTTTCAATTCCAGATGCCAAAGTAACTAGTTGTGGCTGGTGAACCACCCCACAACTATTTACAGAGTTCAAAGAAAAGGTACACTACACGTCGTACACGACCGTGGCCACTTCTTCTTCGTGAGTCCACTGCTTGTCTGTATTTCAGTCGAATGGATTTGAGCTTACTCATCAGAATTCCTTTCATCAATTCCTGCATTTTGTGGGGATAATCTTTACCTAATATTGTAGCTTCCTCTGTAGAAGGATACTGATTTTTGTATATTTGCCATATGTCGGTGTACTTGGATTGACAAGATTCCCAATCCAGATTCTCCATGGTTCTGGAAACTTTGTGTTCGTTCAGAACATTCAATAACTAGTTCCACTTCATCGTCAGACCACATAAAGCAGTCAGGCTTGTTTTTGTCCTGTGTTTGACATTTTATATATATTTATTTATAATTTGCTTCGTCGTAATCTGAGCATGTGCAATCTGGATATTCCGCGTTTTCGGATCGTTTCTGCGTTTTGGTGTGGACGGCAAAAACGATTTAAAAAAGCTAGTGTGGATGGAAAACTTTCGATGCGTTTTCAATACGAGGTATCAGTTTTCAAAAGAAAACGGGTTAATGGGGACGTGGCCTAAATCCGATGCACCCCTAGGTAAGACATTCATTACGTACAATTACCAGGCACATATGCGTATGTCTCACATATGCTCCCCTTGTTGATCCCCCTTGTGTTGTAACCATTCTCAACATCTATTCACAAATAGTAGTTCATGAACATGTGTACTGTAATATTAAACAGATGTAAGTTGAACAGTTGCATAAAAATGCAGTTGAACAAAGATAAAATAGTTGTATAACATTAACATATAATACAACATACAGGTATAGATACATGGTTTTCTGGTCCTCCGAAGAGGTTGAATTGTCCTCCGAAGAGGTTGAGTCTCTCATGTATTTTGATTTTAACGAGGCTTTAAAAATCTTTTGGCGTCATGTCGATGACTCCATACAACCTACGAACACTGTTGTAGATCACACTTGCAAATTTATTACAGTTCATATTAAAAATACTTACCGAATTGTAAAGCCAGCCTGTATAGAGTTCTTCTTGAATATTCTTGAAACAATGGCGTCGAAATCAAAGTCGGAAGTTGTCTACGAGATCCGCCCCAGTACTTTCATTATTTTATACGGGCGCCTGATTTGAATATGCGCTACGAAATTGGTTGCATAATTCCAGAATATAAATCGAGGAGCAGTTTTACGTCAGCTTCACTTTGCTTTTGCTTTAGTACTCCAGTTTTTCTTTATTTTGCGCTAACATTTATTACGAAACTCGAAAGCCACGAGCAATGGCCTTCGCTTGAAAAGATGGGAATTGAAATGTTTCGGCAATGCAACGCGGACTTTTAAGTGTGCGTTTAATACACACGTAGTCGGTAAACCAACCTTCAGATTGATTGGCTGATGAGGCTTACCAACAGTCCAAAGTCCAAATCTTCACCATTACCACAGAGTACCTTCACCTTTAATATTCTCTGCAGTGTCGTATAGTCTGTATTGATCAATTGTAATTCCCATATTTAAGGCCAATGTTTAGCATTTAAATTTAACAGCAAGACAATGAACTGTCTAGATGTTTATAATTTTGACAAGTGCAGAGGCTTTCTGTAGGTTCAGTAAGTTTGTCGACAGTTAGTATTTGTTTTCAACGAGCACAATGACTTCGTTTAGTTTGATTTTAACGAGCATAATGTCCTTGGTTAAAAATTACCTTGGTAGTACCACTATTAAACCACATGAGCCGATCGAGCGAAAGTAGCACGCCGACCAAAACAATGTTGATGTTAGATTGTCGGTGAAGTCGATCATTTGCAATTTGCGATAAACAACATAGTTAATGGAAAATTAACTATGGTTATATGACCATGCAACAAAAATCTCGGCAAACTTTCTCTGTCTTATGTAACGTGTTCGGTTGTGACGTAGGTGTCCACAATCTCACCATCTCACATACAAGATTTGATAACTAAGTGTATCATCAGACACAAAAATGAGACGCTTCTCTTGCCGTTTGTGGTTATCGTTACCACCTGAGATGGAAAGCATGTCACAAACTTTCATGTCCGAAACCAAATGTCTGATAAAATTAAAGTTACAGAAGGGCCTTCAATGATTTTATGTCAAAAGGTAGGGGCAGAGCCCCAAGACAATGGTAAGTATGACTTAAATCTATCTTTGTCCTTATAATATGTTCATAAACTGTATCATTGCAGAATTTTTAGGTTGACTGATACCACAGTACTGTATATATCACTACTGATTTTCAAACGTTATTTCTGATGCAAAGGTTGGCATTCACAATGGTATTAAAACATTAATCTCAAAGTTTGACCCGCAAGCCCATCCTGACTCTCAAGGGCCCTGACAGCTACTGCTCTACAACCTTACCAGTAGTCACCACTGTACGTTATGCACTGGCAAACCAGCCATACATTTAATATGGTTGTTAAAAACAGGAATTTTGGTTAGGATTTAATACTGATAGTATAATTGTATGGATAATAAATAATAAAGAGTCTAGATTATCACACGACCAAGACAATACATTTGGTCAGTCGCTTATCGGCCTTCTATCAGTAATTCAGCTAATAGAATTGCTTCGTTCAAATATAAAGAACAATAAATACGTTTGATTTTGACATCTAGCTGTCTACTTTACTTTACTTTTAAACAGTTTCCATTCTTATTTGTACCTTACGCAGGTTTGGGAATCCTGCCGTAAATATAGCCACTTCGTTTATAAATAATATTGTACTGAGTTTTATAACACTTACATTTCATTAAAGACTTCTGCTGTCACCAATTTGTTAAAAGGTTGTTTTTAACACATTTTCTAAACCAAAACTCCAAACTTTGCTGAAGCAGACATATAGCAATCGGGCGGCCATGTTGAAAAGCATAAGTTGCTATAGCAACAGAAACACCTCGTCCCTCGGGTGTTTCTGAGCAATAATTAATATTTCAACCAGATAAAATCATTTGGAAAATCACGTGCATATTTGGAAAACTAAGAATAAAAACATTAAATCAAAGGAAGCTGTGGCTAACTGGTGGGGGATGCGTCATGCGTGATGATAATCTATTTTAGTATTTTTCTATTTGGATAGTATAGTGTAGAGGCCGCGAGATAATACGAATAATTAATGGCTGATAGTTTCAAAAAGTAGTATTTGTGAATTGCGACTAAATACTGCAGAGGCGTAGGAACGGACTTAAAGTTGGGGGGGGGGGGACTGAAGTCGACAAGCAAGTAATCAGTGACCGCATTTTAAGGGGGTGCGGGGGTCCTCCCCTGAAAATTTTGAAATCTAGAAGCTCGTAAAGACAATTTACAGCAATTTTAGCAAACGTTTTCATCTAATTCTACAGCGAGCATAGTTCAAATGAATCCAGGTGACGCCATTTTTAGCGCCTAGTACTGACAGAAGGGAAGGGTTTGGCTAACGCTTCAGTTCAGGTTACAGCCTACACCCGTTTGTAAAATCTCGTGTAGATGAAGTCTGTAGGTAGACTTCTCTCCTAGCCTCGACTACGATAGTCGTACTAATACAATTGTGAAAAAAACATTAAATTTAGCAACGCTTGTCCTGATTTGGGGGGGGGGGGCTCAGTCCCCCATTTAAAATTGGGGGGGGGCTTCAGCCCGCCCGGTTGCTACGCCTGCAGAAAAAGATGTTGAATTTCGTACTAATTGCCAGCCCCTTGCTAGTCATCTTTCAATCTTGCGGTCTATTACACTAACGCACTTCACTACCTGAAGATGCACTCAGCAAGCAAACGTAAAACAACTTGGTGTTAAATTTAATATTAATGACGATTAAAATACGAAACTAACTATAGCAATAATATTCACGCAAAAACTAGATGACAGTGAGCGCGCGAAACAACACAGATAGATTTGTGCCAGAGACAAAAGTTGATTACCTTTAATTTGACGTTGTGTAGTGAAACGTTTGTTAATCCGTAAAAAACTTTTACGATTCTAAGAAAACAAAAGACGAACTTTTTCTTCTTTTTTTCTTTTTTCATCCAGCTCGTTCCATGCTTCGTAAGACATGATTATAAAAATATTTCAAAAAATCCAAGTTGATAAAACGTTTGCTATGTTTACAGTGTAAACTAATAAATATATTAGTACAAATTATGTTTAACATACTGTGCCAGCAACTTTACATTTAAAGTGCATGACCTAACCCCAAAATGATAATGCTATTTTCATTCTCGAGATATTCAGTTATATGTGATATGTATTATGTTAATGAGGCACAGGGTGACGTCAAGCAGAGATATATATATATATATATATATATATATATATAATATATATATATATATATATATATATATATATATATATATATATATATATATATATATATATATATATATATATATATATATATATATATATATATATATATATATATATATATATATATATATATATATATATATATATATATATATATATATATATATATATATATATATATATATATATATATATATATATATATATATATATATATATATTATATATATATATATATATATATATATATATATATATATATATATATATATATATATATATATATATATATATATATATATATATATATATATATATATATATATATATATATATATATATATATATATATATATATATATATATATATATATATATATATATATATATATATATATATATACATATATAGATAGGTAATATTTGGCATTTCACTCGATCAAACTACATGTTGAAAGGATTTATGGTGAAGGAAAATTTCGAGTGTTGGAATACATACATTTTAAGACCAAACCGGGACCAGTTGCGAAAATGCAACTTTAAGGCCTTCCGGCTGGGAATTGAACCTGCGATGCTAGTGCAGTGCTCTGACCACTGAGCTACGGAAGCCGTTACCGAGAGCCTAGTCACGAGTTCTTAAAATTGATCTTAAAATGGTCTTAAAATGTATGTATTCCAACACTCGAAATTTTCCTTCACCATAAATCCTTTCAACATGTAGTTTGATCGAGTGAAATGCCAAATATTACCTATAATATACCCAGAATCTTATCCCGGCATTACCGCTACCATATATACAGAACTCGTGACTAGGCTCTCGGCAACGACTTCCCCGTAGCTCAGTGGTCAGAGCACTGCACTAGCATCGCAGGGTCGCGGGTTCAATTCCAGCTGGAAGGCCTTAAAGTTGCATTTTACGCAACTGGTCCCGGTTTGGTCTTAAAATGTATGTATTCCAACACTCGAAATTTTCCTTCACCATAAATCCTTTCAATACATAGATAGATAGTTTATTGAACTTACAGCCCCTAACCGATAACATAATCTAAATCTTTCAATACAAAAGGTATTAAGAATAAATTATAAGTTCAAATGTCTACATGTCTATTATTTAAAATATCTATAAGAATTGGACATAATAAAACTATTTTAAGTGTTTACATGTCTACTGTTTAAAATATTATTTACAAATGTCTACTATTTAAAATAACTAGAAGGATTGGACATATAATGAAACTAATTTTAAAGGGATATGGCAATACAAATTATTTTTGCCTTTCTGATTAGCAAATTGCCTTCACAGGGTAATCCAAGTAAACAAAACGACTCTTGTGCAAAACAACATCACTAACTTCGACAAAAGACATTCCTGTTTTCCACCATGATCCGCCATCTTGGATAATTTGTCGATATGCGTGTGACGTCACAAGCAGGTTAAAGTGAAAACGTTAGTCAGCCATAATTTCACGTATATATGTCTAAAACTTGATTTTTGTGGATGTTTTTCTTTCTCAATTGAACCACAATACTTTTAAAAGTATACCACATAAATTCAGGTACCAGACAGGAAGGTTTCATCATGTTTACCCTGCTTGTGACGTCATGTTAATTAGGTGAGGTATTAAAACAAGATAGCGGATAACAAGATTTTTATTGGTGGAAATTAGTGATGATGTTTTGTAGCAGAGTAGGTTTTTCACTTGGATTACCCTCGTATGACAGTTTGTTTATCAGAAAGGCAAAAATAATTTTTATTGCCATATCCCTTTAAGTTCGTTCATCTTACATACCGAAAGTTGAAAATTACGTCTATTTCTTAGTGACATTACGCCACCATTTGACGGCGGTAGCAAAGCATTTAATTTATGATAACTGTTACTATGATAACTGTTACTATGACAACTGCCTGAGAAAGTACAAGCGTACGTGATGAGACTTTTTTACAAACACCCGTGGCAATTCTAAAATTCGTGTATATCAAAACATGGCAGTATATCAAAATATGGCAATTCTAAAATTTGTGTATATCAAAACATGGTAATTCTAAAATTCGTGTATATCAAAACATGGTAATTCTAAAATTCGTGTATATCTTCAAAGTTATCCAATGAAATTACTTGAAACTTTGCACGTGGATGACTATTAAGCTAAAGAACATTATTCAAGTTATGTTATCACCATAGTAACAGATTAGTTTCCAGACCTCCTAGTTTCTAAAACTAAATAATTTGTTTTCTCTCATGTGCAGAACATGTTGAGATTGGCAGTTCTCAATAACTTTTCCAATAACTTTTCTAATGCAATACCCAGGTTTGAAATCAAAAACGTTGCTTGTGAAAAAAAAGCAGAAAATGAAGCAGAAAATGAAGCAGAAAATGAAGACTTCTGTATGGGAACGGAGAGGTTTGGAAGCTAATCTGTTCTATAGTTTGGTGGTATATGTATCCACGTGCAAAGTTTCAAGTAATTTCGTTGGATAACTTTGAAGATATACACATATTTTAGAATTGCCACAATGTTGTTTGCCTGCTTTGACGTCATCCTGTGCCTCATTAACATGTCATATATAACTGAATACCGCAAGAACGAAAATAGATATCGAAGAACTGTTAGCATCATCATTTTTAAGTGCCCTTTCAAATATAGCATTATCAATTTTTGTCGGCAGATCTTCTGCGGCGGACTAAGCAAAATCAAGCAAAAAGGCTTGTAGGCAAAATTGGGGCATATTTTCAATGCATATGATCTACGTCTATTTGTGACTTTCTGGGTAACTTCACTGTTGTAGGCAAGTACAAGAATCGAAAAATCAAATCAACAAATCTAAAAATCGTTATTTCAAGTCCAAGAGCAAGTTCAGCTCCATATACAGTAAAAGTCAATAACCTTAGGCTATCAAACATGATAGACTATCAAACATGTAAGTTAACGCTTCAAATTGAACATAATACGAGAAAAATATAAAAGCTGTGGGAGACTGAAACTGACATACAAGGCCGTTCAAGGAACTAAAATTGCGGTGCCCTTTGGCAACGTTTTATATTCTCGGTGTGATTTCGTTCGTTCGTTCGTTCGTTCGTTCGTTCGTTCGTTCGTTCGTTCGTTCGTGAGGAATCAATAGTAAGCGACATTTTTGACGCGACATTTTCAACGCACGCCGTTCACTTGAATGTCCGTCATATCATGCAGCGTCTCAAGTGCCTACAGTAGTCCGCTTTGAACAACAGAAATCGGAAGACAAACATTATAACGCGGGCACGGCGAATTCCGAATTTTACCAGTTCCCTTTTACCGCGGTTAATGGATCACAGCTCTCGGTTTGCTGTAGATCCTTAATATATTCATACATAATCCAAAGCAGGCTATATAAGTCACTTTGTACGAGTACGAATGCAAATTGTGTATTTTCGGACACCCTTACACAGGCAGTTGATTCACTTTTGAAGTCCCATTTTGTATGTTTCTGTCTTCCACAAACATTTTCGATTGTAGAGGCTTTTGTTCCTTCTCGGTGAAAGCAATATACGAGTAGACGAGACTTCCAACAATACTGAAACAAAAAAACAAGATTAAAGAAAACTTGTTCAGAATAGATATTGGGAATAAAGAATTTATTAGTTTTCTTTAAAGTGCCTATAACGTCAAAAAATTTTATAATTGTCTTATATGTAAGAACTTTTAAAAACTTTTACAAAGGGTTTATACTACATAGCCAGTACTGGAGTTAAATTGACTCGGAACAAACAGGGGGGACGCAAGGTATTCACAAGGAATGCAATTAGGAATTACTCAGGGGAAGAAAGAAATAGGTGGAGGGCGGAGAGGAAGAAGGTGGAGGAGGGAAGGAAAAATGGAGAGGGAAGGAAGGGAAGTAGTGTGAGGAAGGAGGGGAACGAGGAAAGGAAGGAGGGGAAGGAGTGAAGGAAGAATGGAAGAATTAGGGATGAAATTGGAGGAAATATGTAGTAAATGAGAAAGAACAGAAAGAGAGAAGGCTGATGGAAGTTCACTACATACTAAAAATGAAGACAAAATTGTAAATGTTTAGAAACAGACTCGTATAAAGAAGACGTTGTAGTTTGTCTCCAAATCATCGGTAAAACAGTTCCTTGAAAAATCTTAAAATATTATGTGCCAATTAAGCTAAATTGCAGAAGATTGTGTGTTTGTAATGTTCGTGACATACCTGATATTTAATCCGACAAAATTTAAATAACTAAACTGGTAGTCTCCCCCAACAAACATGCCGATATACGTCACAAGGATATTCTAAAAAAAAAAGATACGCAATTCTGTATGTCTGCTGGTGAAGGAGGAAGGTGTTTACGTGAGGCCGGTCCAACCTCAGACCCATGACTCGCTGTTATATGAAAGTATTATCTGAGCTTGCTTGCTGAACGGTCATGACAAGACTTGCTCCAAATTCAACGTTAAACAATACGGCAAATAAATTCTGACTTGGGTATTTTTAAAAGCCATATATTTCTTGCTATTTTTAAAAGCCATATAATTCTTGCAAAATTGTAAAAAAGTAGAAATCAGTAAATTCGGGTAAAATCTGGTCTGGGAAACCAGAACCAGCACCGATTTTTAAATAAGCAAGTCATTAAATATGCGTTCAAAAAGGACATTTAGTTAAATTATAAAAAAAATGACAACATATATAGGCAACTACGCCGACCTGTTAATCTGCATTTTTACTTTAATATATAGCTAATTCAATTAAGGTTTTCCTTTAAGGTCAAAACTCAAAACCTCAAACTCTAAGTGCAAAAAGCATGATGGGAGCTTGAATATTGCGGATCGCTGTACGCTCGTGGTATTTTGTATCACATGCACAACCAGCAATAATTCAAACTAAGCTACACACACACGCAAGCTCCCATCATGCTTTTCGCGCTTAGAGTTAGCTGTATATGGAGGAATGAGGAAGGAAACGCTAATGCACCAATTATTTGACCGATCATCTGCGTTGCTAACAGAACACGGTAAATAAAAATGATGTCGTCTTACCTTTAAACAACCAATAACTGTAGTGGTCAGAGCAGAATTGACGGCAGTACACCAAACTATCCCATACATCAATATAAATCTACAATTATAAAAATTTTAAAAATTCACGATAACGATAAAGACGTCGTGGTCCGACTCGTTTGAGGCAAAACTTTATACATCCAGTTAAAGTTAAACTAAATAAGAAATATAATATGCCCCACCCAATTTGTTTTTGGTTTAGAATTGTTCTTCACTTGTTCTTAAGTTGTTCCCGTTTTGGTAATATGCAAATAAGGCATATGATGACGTAAGATAAGGAAAGCAGAATTGTCGAAGATTTATTTTCGAGTATACATATCTTCAACACTATTCATCAACCTTTCTCCAAACTTTGCATGTATTTACAAACAAATAAACTATAAAAAAACAGGTAACCGATTAGTTTCCAGACCTCTAAATTCAGGCTCAGAAAATCTCTGTTTTCTGCCATACCAGAGTTTACTACAACTTCACAATTTAGTATTAGATTAGTTAAGTTTGTAGCATCTTCCTTCCATATTACCAACTCCAAAATGATCAGCACTTGAGAGAAAACAAATAGTTTTGTTTTTTTAAATTAAGAGGTCTGGAAACTAATCGGTTAACATGACGACTATATAACTTGAACTGTCTTTTTAAGTTTATTTGTCTGTAAATACATGCAAAGTTTGGAGAAAGTTTGATGAATGGATTTGAAGATATACTCGAAAATAGATCTTCGACAATTCTGCTTTCCTTATCTTACGTCATCATATGCCTTATTTGCATATGACAAAAACTGGAATAAACTTAAGAACAAAAACAGCTATCGCCAAAATTTAAAAGAACATCCTTCCTAATTTTAGGAGTGCTTTTATTCTAAACGAAAAAAATTGAGGTTAGGGGCACTTTAACGGTGTTCGGACGTATTTAGATTTGTATACCTTATAGCCATTACTGAGTCTGTATGTGATATATGAAAATTCCTATAATCTTCGAAGGTTTTTAAGTAAAATTATTTGTTCACATGCGATTAGAATCTGGACTGTTATCGTAGTAGCCGGGGGATATCGAATTTGTAAGGTGAATAAACACAATAAATATTGATAATTTCATTTTTATTTAATTTATAACCAAATCCATACGTAATTTTTTGTAGTAAGTATTTTAGATTTACACGACCCTCACAAATGTATATAGCATAATGTCAAAAACGACGAAAATTATAGAGTTTTTGTTTTTGTCGATGTCAACGTAACGTCATCAAATTACGTCACCAGACTACATATTCAATGGTAATTGGTTATACCTTAAATTTATTATCCACGTTCTTAGCAACTTGCATTCAGTGTCTCAACCCGTCTCTAGCAACGGAATACGTACGAAGACCCTTAAGAAAACTGCCATATCGAATGCCTGACGTTTCGTACGAAAGCACTTCATCAGAGTAAAGTGAGAAAAATAAAATGGGGCCTAATAATAAAATATATAAGTAATATATATATTTGCATATAAGTAATTTGTTTTTGAAAAAAATATATTTGGGGTTAGGTGCACTTTAACTGGACGTTGCTAGGTTTTGCTCTCAACAACATTATATGTGGAAATCAAGGAGGTTGGAGACCCTTGTCGGCAACCATCTCTTTAAAAAAAGTAGGTGCATATATACATATATACATATATATATATATACAGAGCTCGATGCATGGTAACTTACCCCATAAAGCAGGACAATAAAAACTGGAAACAAAACCACGGATTGCTCCATCCTTCAAATTCTAAAGCCTACAAGCAAAAGCGAAGTCAAACACTGCACTAAAATGTATCGACATGATTAACCTACACTGGGTCGACTGAAAATTGTTGACCAGAGCGGGATTTGAACTCGAACCTTTGGGATTTCGGTCCTCTGCTCTACCCGGTGAGCTACCGCGCCAACTATATAGGAACAGTGTGCTAATTTTATCCATGTAAGTGCACGAAATATTTTCGCGACAACTTAACGCTTATGATCATCTGTATAATAATAAATTGTGTAGTGTTTCAATTCTATTTATATTTCTCTTATTGTGCAGTGTTTCAATTCTATTTATATTTCTCTTATTGTGCAGTGTTTCAATTCTATTTATATTTCTCTTATTGTGTAGTGTTTCAATTCTATTTATATTTCTCTTATTGTGTAGTGTTTCAATTCTATTTATATTTCTCTTATTGTGTAGTGTTTCAATTCTATTTATATTTCTCTTATTGTGTAGTGTTTCAATTCTATTTATATTTCTCTTATTGTGCAGTGTTTCAATTCTATTTATATTTCTCTTATTGTGTAGTGTTTCAATTCTATTTATATTTCTCTTATTGTGTAGTGTTTCAATTCTATTTATATTTCTCTTATTGTGTAGTGTTTCAATTCTATTTATATTTCTCTTATTGTGTAGTGTTTCAATTCTATTTATATTTCTCTTATTGTGTAGTGTTTCAATTCTATTTATATTTCTCTTATTGTGCAGTGTTTCAATTCTATTTATATTTCTCTTATTGTGTAGTGTTTCAATTCTATTTTATATTTCTCTTATTGTGTAGTGTTTCAATTCTATTTATATTTCTCTTATTGTGCAGTGTTTCAATTCTATTTATATTTCTCTTATTGTGTAGTGTTTCAATTCTATTTATATTACTCTTATTGTGTAGTGTTTCAATTCTATTTATATTTCTCTTATTGTGTAGTGTTTCAATTCTATTTATATTTCTCTTATTGTGCAGTGTTTCAATTCTATTTATATTTCTCTTATTGTGTAGTGTTTCAATTCTATTTATATTTCTCTTATTGTGTAGTGTTTCAATTCTATTTATATTTCTCTTATTGTGTAGTGTTTCAATTCTATTTATATTTCTCTTATTGTGTAGTGTTTCAATTCTATTTATATTTCTCTTATTGTGTAGTGTTTCAATTCTATTTATATTTCTCTTATTGTGTAGTGTTTCAATTCTATTTATATTACTCTTATTGTGTAGTGTTTCAATTCTATTTATATTTCTCTTATTGTGTAGTGTTTCAATTCTATTTATATTTCTCTTATTGTGCAGTGTTTCAATTCTATTTATATTTCTCTTATTGTGTAGTGTTTCAATTCTATTTATATTTCTCTTATTGTGTAGTGTTTCAATTCTATTTATATTTCTCTTATTGTGTAGTGTTTCAATTCTATTTATATTTCTCTTATTGTGTAGTGTTTCAATTCTATTTATATTTCTCTTATTGTGTAGTGTTTCAATTCTATTTATATTTCTCTTATTGTGTAGTGTTTCAATTCTATTTATATTTCTCTTATTGTGTAGTGTTTCAATTCTATTTATATTTCTCTTATTGTGTAGTGTTTCAATTCTATTTATATTTCTCTTATTGTGCAGTGTTTCAATTCTATTTATATTTCTCTTATTGTGTAGTGTTTCAATTCTATTTATATTTCTCTTATTGTGTAGTGTTTCAATTCTATTTATATTTCTCTTATTGTGTAGTGTTTCAATTCTATTTATATTTCTCTTATTGTGTAGTGTTTCAATTCTATTTATATTACTCTTATTGTGTAGTGTTTCAATTCTATTTATATTACTCTTATTGTGTAGTGTTTCAATTCTATTTATATTTCTCTTATTGTGTAGTGTTTCAATTCTATTTATATTTCTCTTATTGTGTAGTGTTTCAATTCTATTTATATTACTCTTATTGTGTAGTGTTTCAATTCTATTTATATTTCTCTTATTGTGTAGTGTTTCAATTCTATTTATATTTCTCTTATTGTGTAGTGTTTCAATTCTATTTATATTTCTCTTATTGTGTTGTGTTTCAATTCTATTTATATTTCTCTTATTGTGTAGTGTTTCAATTCTATTTATATTTATCTTATTGTGTTGTGTTTCAATTCTATTTATATTTCTCTTATTGTGTAGTGTTTCAATTCTATTTATATTTCTCTTATTGTGTAGTGTTTCAATTCTATTTCAGAATCATCCTCATGATCACCTTGAGGATGATTCTTAAATAGAATTGAAACACTACGTCTACACATCCTTACAGATGATCGTAAGCGTTAAGTTGTCGCGAAAATATTTCGTGCACTTAAATGAGTAAAATTAGCACACTGTTCCCAGTTGGCGCGGTAGCTCAACTGGTAGAGCAGCGGACCGGAATCGCTAACGTGCGAGTTCAAATCCTGTTCGAGAACAGGCGCCCGCCTAAAATAGTTATACACAAGCAAAGCAAAGTTGGACTTATATAAAAGTATAGTGCTGCGTAGGCAGTGTAGAAATAGAAATAAAAAGTCTTAAAGGTTGGTATATGCCGCAATATAGTGTATAGTAGGTCTAACCGAGCGATGACCCTTCGGTATGGTCCTTCCTTGATGGTACCGAAAACGATGGAGACTGGCACATTAAAGGAATTTGGCAATAACAATTATTTTTGACTTTTTGATAAACAAACGGTCATACGAGGGTAATCCAAGTGAAAAAACTACTCTGCTACAAAACATCATCACTAATTTCCACAAATAAAAATATTGTTATCCGCCATCTTGTTTTAATAGGGTAAACATGATGAAACTTTCCTTTCTGGTACCTGGATTTATGTGGTATACTTTTAAAAGTATTGTGGTTCAATTGAGAAAGAAAAACATCCACAAAAATTGCCATATCCCTTTAAACTATAATTCCTTGCGCACAGTAAACAATGAATCTCGCAGAAATATCAGAAGATGGAATTTAAAAAAGATTAAATTTGGTGAGAAGGAAGTGTAAAGACTTTGTCAGGAGTGTAAAGACTAGTTTCAAGAGTTTTCTTAAGTCGCATCTTTTTAAATTAGCTTTCTTAAATTAAACCTTTTATTGTTAAATTCTATTATTATTAAGTTATTCATTATTTTTTTAGTATATTTAATAATAACAATGTAATATAATTTTAAGATAGTTGAAAAAATATACGAGCCGATATCAGGTTTAAACATAATGATATAAAACAAGCGTTGACTGATATAAGTTTTTATTCATACGAGCTTTCGGCTGTCAGACTACAGCCTTCAACGGGTTAAGAAAAAATATGAAAATCTACACCTATATATATACACAAACAGAACTCGAAGCCTCTTCCAGGACAATATGCTATTTTACTAAAGAAACAATAATACATTATCCATATATCTTATGTCACATCCTGTCATTCTCATTAATATTTTTCTGCTTGTATGTATATAGGTGTAGATTTCCATATTTTTTCTTAACCTGTTGAAGGCTGTAGTCTGACAGCCGAAAGCTCGTATGTTTAAGATAATTGTCCAGTTG
Organism: Chrysogorgia sp. JL179-B06; assembly: GCA_035772405.1. Classification (NCBI taxonomy): domain Eukaryota; kingdom Metazoa; phylum Cnidaria; class Anthozoa; order Scleralcyonacea; family Chrysogorgiidae; genus Chrysogorgia; species Chrysogorgia sp. JL179-B06. Next base: position 4,901,400 of record JAYKKM010000047.1, read on the forward strand.
TATTAGATATTGTAATGCGCATTTGATCACTCAATTTTGAGTAAATATGAAGTAAATGTGGCATTTACCATGTTTACTCCTATGGTAAGTGCAACATTTCAATACATTTGCTCCATATTTTCGTAGTTGTAAATTCGAGTAAATCCATTTTTTCGTGCAGTTACACCAGATGTTTTCTCTTTGTCGATGAATCTTCTATGCGGCGATGGCTAACTCAAAAGAACCTTTCTGTTTTTGTCTGATCTTTATTTTTCGTTAGGTTAGGGTTAGCTACGGTTAGGTTTAGGTTTAAGGTTAGGATCATGGTTAGGATTGAGATTAGGGTTAGGATTGAGATTAGGGTTAGGATTGAGATTAGGGTTAGGATTAGTAGTTCTAAACAATGTGAAGGTCCTTTCGAGTCATCCCTTTTAGCCTTTACCTTTCTATGCAGGGTCTGTATACACAACAAATGATGACAAATTATCAATTTTCCGCTACCTTTCTTATCTCTCCCGTATACCACGCCAAAAAAATTGCGGGAAACAGCATCAACAGTGCGTTATAAAAAAGCAGGCCATACTTTCCCAAATCCTAAAGACAACGATTGAAGAACAGTAATTACAACCACAATTTTAACACTATTGTTGTAATGCCAAAATAAAACAGTCAAATTGCTAGAAACTTAAGGAGCTGTTTTGTTTTATTTGTTCATTTGATTGGTTGGCTGCATTGTTGGTGATTGGTTAATTTGTAATTGATTGGCTCGCTCGTTCGTTTGTTCATCCAGGGTTCCTTGGTTCATTAATTATATACCCAATTATTCTTCCGGCAATGATATACAGAACTCGTGACTAGGCTCTCGGCAACGGCCTCCGTAGCTCAGTGGTCAGAGCACTGCACTAGCATCGCAGGGTCGAGGTTCAATTTCAGCCGGAAGGCCTTAATGTTGCATTTTTCGCAACTGGTCCCGGTTTGGTCTTAAAATGTATATATTCTAACACTCGAAATTTTCGTTCACTATAAATACTTAGTTGCAGGTCGATCGCTCGCTCGGTAGGTCGATCGCTCGCTCGCTCGGTAGTTGCATTGTCGCGTTTTTTATCATTCTTATCCTCATACTTCAATTATTATTATTAAGTTTTAAACGTACCTTAGTACCAAGTTTCTGTTTGACCAACACAGCTAGAAGATAAAACAAAAGTATTGACAAAAAATAGTTTAGGGATTGGGGGAGGGGACTGGGGTGAGTGCGGATGGAACGCCTGCACGAAAGATCCCGTGTTTTTGGATTTCTACGTCCACCAGAGGACGCTAAACTCTAATTGGCTAACTCAACTCATTAGTATTCAGGGTTTCCTGTCACGAAATAAACATTTAAAAATGGCGACTTTAGAAAAACCGTGTTGGTAGATTATTTTAACCGATCTTCAGTTCGTTGGGGTCGTTGCTTTAAATTAAAACAGGAACAAAAAGAAGCAACGAGGGAGCTGCTGGCAGGAAAAAATGTGTTGATGGTATTACCGACGGGATTTGTCAAGAGTTTGATTATGGATTTGGTAGATTTACCAGACGTTCGTGCGAGAGCGTGATTATCAGTCGGCAGGGGAAGCAGCCATATATTATTGCGATTTCTACCTTGTTCTTGTCTTCAGGTGTTTCAACAATGCTCTCTGGGCCTTCGGAGAATTCCTTCGACGTTTCAGAATAAAGAGACTTACGGCTAAACGTATATAAGTGATGGTTTCTAAGTTGTCTTGCATATGAAATTTCTTGGCCAAATCCCATTCTGGAGTTACGGTGTTCGGTAGTCAGATGTCGCTTCATTGATTCTATCAGGGCTATTAATGTTATCGGTTGTGGTGGAACATTGCTGTTTCCTTTCGCATGTGTTAATACTGATTTCGTAAAGTTATAAAGTTCAAAAGCATTTCTTATTTTTTCTGCCGCAAGACCTACAAACCCGCTCGGAGAACGTTTCACTGCGTAGTAATGCAAAGCCGATTGACTCACAAGCCTCAGCTAGAATCAACTGTGCTGCCATGTCTACACAGATGCAGTCAAGCTTTTTACGGAGTTTCAGACATGGATATTTCACGATTCGGCCCGAAGTGAAATGTTTTAATCATTGAGGAAAGCCCCTAGTCGCTGATTGGTTGTTTTTGACAGTTTTTCATGTGGGCGAAAATCGAAAAACATGGGTCTTTCGTGCAGGCGTTCCCTCCCCCCTCCCCACTTCGCCTTTCCACTTTCCCCATCCCCTTAACGCCGCCTAATTCTCCTGCAGTGACCTTGAACTAGTATTCATAGTAACTACAGCTAATTCAGTATAACCTGAGGACACAAAGCATTTAATTTTTCCCTTCCGCTCCCTCAACGTCACGCCCATTCGAAAATTTTAGCCAATTAAAACCACTTCCTGTTTCGTTGTTATGATTGACATGCGTCAAAATTAGTGCCTTTCGATGAATTTGGCAGAGTAAATATTCTCTAGGATGGAGAAGTTTAGCAACATTTGTCTTGAAAACTTGCAAACAAAAAACAGATCACACGTTTCTTCTGTTTCACTATTTTCTGAGACAACAAACAAACAGTTTTCGAACACATTGCCTGGGAAAGTACTACAGTACGAAACTTTACGACAAAACCGTTATTGGCGTTCCAAACTCACTGGAAAGCGCAGTAACTCCGATGGCCAAACGACAAAAAGGTCAATCTGGGAACACGATGACGACTCCATCGCAAGCCGAAAAAGGCAAAGCGAAGGCAGTGCCTAATTAATAAAAATGATAACTCTTTGCAAATATCGGCAAGCCCGATAAACTCTCGGTCGTAAATGAAGAAATACTTCATCTGATAACGACCCCCGTTGCCAGTCGGAAAGACTGCGAGAACCTCTTTCCTTTCGACCACCAGGCTCTCGATGCACATGTCTTGTTCCTCCTTTATGCTTATTTGTGGGGAGTTGTTTCTAAAGCTACTTTGAATTCCCTTTTGTGCATCAAAATGGCCAGTAACGCCAAACACACTATCAATTTTCATTTCCGGTAGTGTGATGTAACTTTTGTCTCTCATCTAATCAACGCAACTTCCAGATTCTTGAAGCGCTACACGAGCCAAGGAATGGGTTTGTGTCAGGCTTTCTTTTTCTTCCTCCCCTTCCCTTACCGCTCCCCTCTCCTAAATAAGACCTGATACTCAGGTTAATTCAGTAAAACAACGACACTGTTTGGCAGTGTTAGTGCGTTTTTGGGAAACCATTCGGGACAATGAAGGCATGTCCGGTGGTCGCGAAGCTTTTATCCCACTGGGTCATGATTAGCGAACTGACCAATCGTAAATACACATGGTTCTGGTAAAGTAAACTAGGCACCTCAAATGAAAATCCTATAAAGGTTTTAAATAAACCCCTAGCCATACAAAAGAACTCTAGATAATGAAAAAAATTAATGTATGACATTTGCATGGGTCCCATTTTGATGAAAATGATGGGGATCCGCCCTTCGAGGTTGTGCTGCACGTGTTTCTATAACTCGATGGAAACACGGAAAATGTTTTCTATTTTTTAAGCAACAGTTAACATCCAAATTCTTTTTCGAGCCACTTTAAAGAAGAACATGGGTCACTTTAAAGTACGTGCGCTACTTTGTGAAGAATGCAGGTCACTTTAAGTATACGTGCTCTATACTTTGTGAAGAACGCAGGCCACTTTAAAGTACGTGCGCTACTTTATGAAGAACGCAGGCCACTTTATGAAGAACGCAGGCCACTTTATGAAGAACGCAGGCCACTTTAAAGAAGAGAAGGACGCGGGCCACTTTAAAGTATGTGCGCCGCTTTATGAAGAACGCAGGCCACTTTATGAAGAACGCAGGCCACTTTATGAAGAACGCAGGCCACTTTATGAAGAACGCAGGCCAATTTAAAGAAGAGAAGGACGCGGGCCACTTTAAAGAAGAGAAGGACGCGCGCCACTTTAAAGTATGTGCGCTACTTTATGAAGAACGCAGGCCACTTTAAAGTATGTGCGCCACTTTATGAAGAACGCAGGCCACTTTATGAAGAACGCGGGCCACTTTAAAGTATGTGCGCTACTTTGTGAACAACGCTTCATGGCCACTTTAAAAAGAAGGACGCGGGACATCCGGTTTTAGTTGGTTTATATTTTGTACGTTTCATGTGTTGTTGGGTCAAAATTGTTGTTATTCAAATACGAGGAAAATAAAGCGATCCAAAACGAACGATATTTCGATTTATTCATAAAATATTATTGATATGTTGTTTTTGTTATTTACGTGACTGTTGCATAATGTCACTAAAGTATTGTCTGTAAAGACGTAAAACTAAGCAATATGCCATATTATATGGTGATACCATACATGGTGATTATATGGTGATGCTGCTAAGTACACTAAGGACACTTACCATTGGCTGCTGTGAAAAAGTCATTTAGTATCACGTAACTGTACCCCACTACACTAAACGACAGATCGTCACTAAAAACAATGTAAAGTAACAATCGTTAAGGATGGAAATACGTTCGGCGATGTTTTCCTGATATTTAAAAGTGGAAAAGCCCTCATGCACGTTAAAACGGCCGTAACCATTGATTGTAAAAGTGTCGGAATGTTTGCATACAAATCCGATTATTGGGAGAGATTCTTTGTTTCAAGCACTCGCAAATATTTCGCACCAATGTGAAATCATAACGGTGTGTGAAAATGCGACAGATGCACTTTTGCTAAGCCACTGAGCGGTGTAAAAATAATTTGCGTTTAGATGAAGAAAATCTCGCACCCTTCCAATAGATCACTTTAAGTCACGTTACAAAGACCCGACGAGAATTGTTATTATCGCGCTTGTGCAATAACCATCATGTCGGTCAAATCTTCAAATTTAAAATATTAACACTAATGGCGTCAAAACAGGAATTAGGCATCACGCATAGGTACAAGTGAAGACTTCGGCAAGACCCCGTAGTTATTTTCACTAATTGGTGGTCCCTCCCGAAACTGGACGATAAACGCTTGTGAGAAGTTAGTATAACTATTTGTGTTTACTAAGTTGTTATTTTCTATTGATTCACGTTAATATGTTTGAATAGTAGGGAATTTACTTGCAACCTTTACAGTATGTATATTATATATAAAGGTTGATATACGTAGTGGCCATAAATGAGGAGAGTGTGACTGAACACTCAGATTTTGATTCCCGTCTGGCGTTGGATGTAAACGAACGAGGTATATATGAACAACGTTGTTTTATTAACTTCGTGCTCGTTTTTCATTGGTCAACATTCTCCAGTTAATGTTCAATGTCCGCCATCTTTGATGTCATTTCCAGAGCTATATAATCGTCAGAATTTTGTCACTTAACCAAGCAAATAAACACTAACCCCAAAACAACAAAGATCCTATAACCCTAACCCCCCGCCTAACGAGTTTCCTAACCCAAATCAACTCTTAGAAGTTTTAGATTACGTTAATATACATGTACCTAGACATGCATGTCAAAGGCCTTTGACAGAGTCAAACACACACTTTTGATTTTCTACCTTCAACAATATGGTTTAAAAACCGCCGACAGAGTGTGACAGTATTCGGAGAAATTTCTAATACAATCCAAGTGACATCTGGTGTCCATCCCGCAAGGCTCTATCCTAGGCCCGGTGCTTTTTCTACACTGTGTCAATAGTATACCGGATTATATAACTTCGTCAAAACTAGCAGCATTTGCTGATGGTACAAAGGGCTTTAAAACTATATACAACCAAGCGGATGCCTCTCTTCCTCAAAACTATTTAGACAACCTGCATACTTGGCCCTCTTCATATGGTATACTATTTAAGAACAAAAAAAGCAAAGCGCAAATCATATAGTGGAAAAATACCCGATTATCTAGCCTTCCTCTGTGAATGGAAAAGAAATTAGAAACTGTTCCGCGCAACGAGATCTGGGAATATGGATCTCCTGTAAACTTGGGTGGAAAAGCAGGTTCTTAGAAGCTCGTAAAAGCTGATCAAATATTGGGATATGTCAAGAGATCGAGATCTAAGATCTCATCATGGATAGGGAACTCAGATGTGAGCACTGCAAACGATTTCACTTATTAAGCGAATAGTGAGGTTGCAACGATGTACTCTGAAGTTACCATATCGTTGCAATACAACTTACAAAAGCTATAGAGTTATTCAATCTAACCTGCTCCCTATCTGCTAGACCAACACAATCTTCACCTCCTGTAGATGTGATAACCTTCGAACAACCATTCTATCGAACACAAAAACTTACGTAAAGAATCAATTTCCTTATACCTTTTCCAAAACTAATTTGTTGAAATACTATACAAAACTGCCTTACTTAATAGTTATATGATCCTGAAAACTTTTGGACATGGAAATCAGTCGGCTTGAACTGTAATACTATACGTACCTTCTCACTCCTATTTCCTGTTGCTTTTAGATATATTGAGCTTTTTTAGTAATTGGCCCTATATAGCTGTTGTGGATACGCTACCATCTTTTTGGTTATTTTTGCTTGTAATGTGTAATGCGTAATATACATATGTTATTGACTGGCTGGGATGTCCGTATGGAGAAATATTTCCCAAGGTCTCAAAAACGTCCCTCGGCCACACAAGGGAAATATTTCTCAATACGGACCGACCAAAACGGTAAAGTATTTATTTATTTCTTCCCTTAAGGTTACAGAATACCCTAGAATGGTAATTTTTTTGAAAATGGTGTTTTGATATGTTTGTAAAGGTTACCATTAGATCTATCAGCTGCAAAAATTTGAATTGAAAATATTGAAAATTGAGCGAGTTATCGTGTTAAAACGGTTTACGGTTATTATCCGTGGCGGGAAAGTCAACTATTAATTAACAGGATGAATGACAGCTAACTTGTATCAAATTACGAAAGAAATTGGAAAAATAAACACAACTTCAAGTCGTCTCTCTAGCTCTATGTCTGACAGTAAACGGAATAAAAATCCATTCTGTGGTAGTCGTAAAAAACGGGCCAAACACAAGAAAGCTGACAAAGACGTCTTTTTGGATGAAAAAAGGAACATTTATCTGCCAGCGACAAGGGTTCATACTTTGAACAAGAGACACAATGGCCAGACGTGATTACGAACAGCGATAAACGTTCTCAAAGGTCTTCTATCTAGAAGCGAGAAGAAACTGAAGACTAGTATGGAAAGTTTCCAGAAGCGAAAAGCGGCATTACTGGTCAGAATCACAATCTGAATCAGATGATTTTGATTCGGATTTTAACTCAAGTGAAAATGAGGATGACAGTTCTGCTTGTTACCAACCACCCGTTGGCAATTATATTGTTAGTCCAGAATGTTTGGAATTAATGCTAAAAAACTCTGCAGTGTGTAAGGAGTGCCAGCTTCCACTAAAAATACTTGAAAAAATGAATTCGAGGCAAGGTTCAGGAGCGAAATGGATTTTCTCTTGCTCAAATAAGACCTGTATTTCGCACCAAACATGTTTTCCTGAACCGATTTCGAAAAGAACAGGCCAGAAATACGACGTGAATTTCGGTGAATACATCCTCTGTTGTTGCTTTCAGAGCAATAGGAAAAGGCAAAGCCGCAGCAGAAAAATGTCTTAGCATGATGGATATTTCTTCTCCCGTTTACACTTGGAGTAAACATACCAAAAACATTAGAAATGAAATCTATTGCTGTGGTGCTGGGGCCATCAAGGTGTAGAATCTGACTCACTGGCATTGCGCTTTTTTTCTTTAGCCGTCGGCCGTCCGAGTACTTTTCGCGCATCTTGGAACTTTGTAGACAAGGGCTATTTCAGTGTACTTGTATAGTCTTTGTTTTGCAATTGCAACTCACCCAAAACAAACAATTAATATCGCTGTTGTTCTTATTGGTGCAAAGTAATTCAATTATTAGAGGGGGCGGAGAATTTGCAATAGCTGTTAAAACTGCGCCAAACTTTCACGGCTTATTTATTACCACATCAATTTGAGTCACATAGGGGCACTAAAAGGTGTAACCTGATCGCGCGTTTTAACCGATTCCCACCAAACTCGCACAGGATGTCAGCGAACAGCTGGGCTACAAAAGTGTGTCGGCGTTTTTTTTTATTGTAAAAACTAACTGAGTTACGGACCTTCATTCGTCAATTGCTTCTTCCACAACATAGGTCGAGGAATAAAATATCCTAGCTGCTAAACCCCTCCAGTAATAAAAAAACCCCGACACACGTTTTTAGAACAAACATCGAGAAGTGTAAATATGGTAAATTGAGAGCTTTTTGGTAAAACCAAAGACCAGGTTAAACCGCGGCGCGAAGGTCATATGATTTTAAATTGATGAATATATCTGGAAAAATATTGTATTTTTTATTTTTTTCACAATTTGAGAGTGTTCTTCGCATACTTAACTATATTTGGTGCAAATTTGAGACAAATCGGAGACAAATTGCGCGGGCGGTAACAAATTTCGTGAATGGACTTGCTAGGGTGTTCTGTAACCTTAATATCCTGCGGGCTTGTTATTTTTGGTCGTCATCAGTATTTCTATACCTGCAACATTGAAATGTTTTAAAACCTTACCTTGCTGCAACAATCGCTCCACCAATCATCATGAACACAGTCAATTGTATTGACGTGGAAGAAACTTTACTGTTGGATAAAGTATAAAGAACATTTTTTAAACAATATAGGGGCAACTTAGACACAGTGCATGCCCCACGACTAGGGATGGCCGAACGGTTGCATTTTTACATTCGAATCTTTTTAGCAAAACTCTGGCAAAGGATCGAACCTTTGTATAAAAACACCCACCACCTGCTTCAGGTATTTCTTCACTTCAACCAAAAAGATGGTTGTCCAACATGGGAATGAGGCTCTTGCAGGGTCAGATATTAACAAGTTTTTCAGTCAGACCACGGTCAGACAAGCCGGTGGCGGACGCTCTGGCTCTGGCTATTTTGATTTGCACTTTGTAAAATCATGAGCATGGCATCAGAATGACAAAAAATATGACAATTCCGATGAAGCTTCGAGGCAATCAATGAAAAATAGGCGAGCGTAATCATCGTGCTCGCCAGAGTAGGTTTTCATAACTGAGGAGAGCGAATTGTTTTCTCAAGAAAAAGAGCTCAAATTTCGGTCATCACTTTGCGCGGGCAGCTCCTGAAAATTGCGTGGGATTCTGCGGGGAAATAACTAGTTCCCAGGGCAAACGCACAGAAATGGAGTCTACAACAATCAATTTTTTTAATATTTTCGCCTAATCTATAGATAGAAATTGCGCGCCTACATTGCGTGGCCGCGGGAAATACACAATTTCCCACCTCCGGGAAATAGGACTGTGCATGAGGAAGTTAAATAGCAGCCGAAAATACATGAAAACAACATGGCTATCTACTCAAAATCACGCTCGCCTCATCCATAGCACTACTAACTTTCGTTCACAAATTTCACGTGGAATATCGTCTCAAAGAACCGTTGCACACTCCTTCCAGACAACATGGGTCGCTTAGCATTCATTACATTTAATTATTAAAATGTTTTTAAAACCCTTGGATTATGTATTATATGGTAGCATTGTTCTATAAAGTTTTCATTCCTGGCATTGCTATAGTTGTTGCGTCGCGTTTGATCGACAGTTCACCTGGAAAAGACCCTAGGGACGAAGTTGAGCCGGATATTAGAGCTGTAAACTAACGGAGTCGGGGATGAAAAACTGGCGTTTACACACCGTGCGGGATGAAAAAATACTTTCTGTAGGCTTTTTAAAGGTAAGATTGTTACCAACCATATAGTAATATACATACAGCAGCCAACATTAAAATGAATTAAACATGACAAACTGTATACAGTTATACAACATTAAATATACGAAATTAAATGAATATAGAGTCGGATTGGTCTCCCGTCCACACAATACCAGTATGAAAATAGTTTGGATACGTAAGCTGCAATCAGTCAGAAAAAGGCAATGGAGACTTTAAAAAATACAACGACAACAACTACAACTACTGTACGGCAACATGTTTGAACATGTTTTTATGTCATGCAAATGACTGTCCCAAGAGTAATTATCATGCCATCGTGAGTCTGTTGACATTATGTAAAAAAAGCATTTTTACATTATAAAGACAACGCAGAACCTGTCACTACAGAAGCCTTGGAAAAGCCTAACCTTATTGTCGCAACTAACATTAGATTGAACAAGTGTTTTTCTTCAAGAATGTAAGACCAAAACGAGTCTGTGCGATTGTGTATCTCGAAATTTAATGTATTATACAACACCATTTAATACCTGCACTGTTAAACTTTCTACTGTAGTCATAGTCCATTATCTGACTCTTAAAGACCCTATTGTGTAAACACCCGAATACGCGGGTACGACTTAATTCATACTGATTCCGATACCATTTCATGCATGTCGTGTAATTATTACATGTCGTAAACGTATCTCACCCTAAAATCAGTTTCTCTCCAATCATTGTCATCACGATGCTAAATCTTCTTAGCACAGTCAACATTGGCACACTAAAGTAAAACATTTAAAAAAATATTATTTAATTTTTATTAATCGTGAGCAGGAGAATATTTTGCAGCAACTATCTCGAAGGGACCACGCTACTGAAGGCGACAGAGACTATCTGTCTCTGATCTTTTATAAAGATCCTAAAATTAATCGGTTGTCAAATGTCAGTATAGTTTCGTTTACATGAATTGATGAAGGTATATATAGGAATTTTTTTATTTGTTACACTGCACCTTAATGTTTTGGTACTTCCTAAGCCAAATATGAGATTTGCAACATAAATCAATGGCAGTGGCCAAACCTGTATGTAAAAAATCCAAGTAAATTAACAACAATTAATTGATATACAGTGTGCCTGTAAGTTACTGGTCCTTATAAAAAACGTATATTACAGTATATAATAATATATATATATATATATATATATATGTGACCCTCCATAGGAAAACATACCTTATCGAAATTGCGTTCAAATGGTTCTCATCGACAATCGAACGGTTTGGTGAAAATTACGAACGGCTAGTTACTAGCATTCAAATGCTTGTGAGTGGTGTTCAAACGGCTAGCAGCTAGCGTTCGAACGCTTGCGAGTGGTGTTCGAACGGCTATGTGCTATCCTGCCAGGTACAGCTTTGAAGTATTCAAACTGCTGATTATATACGTTCGAACGAGGGCGTCATTTTCTGCCACAATGCAGCAAAACCTAAAGCACATGCTTCTTTATAAATATAAGTTTTTTGTAAGGAGCTCAAAATAGCGATTTACAAAGACGCTTTTCGAAATGTTCGCACTCATCAAACCAAAGAAACAAACATCCGGTGTGGGCATAATTATATTGAGCATAATGATATTGACCATCAATGAATGTGCACGCAGCTGTGCAGCATTGCCTGTAACTATACGAGTATAGAACTGATCATTTGTTAATAAAATTATTTCTGATGAAATAAAAGATTGAAATGAAAGAAAATGAGAGCCAGCGACACATGCGGAGGCATTCTATGACAGACAGTTTCCCTTAGATTACGATATTAAAACACACAGGGCGGTATAGCGTTTGAACGGTATATAGTGCTGGGCGCCGGAGGGCCGGAGGCCGGAGTTACGCCGGAGCTCCGGCGTTTTTCAGCGTTTTTCAGTCCGACAAGCCGGAGGCCGGAGTTTGGATTTGGGCTTTGGGCTCCGGCTATCTCCGGCTATTGTGAAAAACAACGCCAAAAACAACGAAAAATCTAATATTATAATCTATCTAAATGACCAAAACTATAAGTATAAACCGTTTGACATATGAAATTTGCAAACGTGATTTTACTTGGCAAAAATCTATTTTAAAATAAACCTTCCACAGTGTTGACGAGCGTAGTTGTTGACAGCAGATAATGAATAAGGAAATATAAAACCGCGGAACCGGACACAATGACACATAGCGCGATTGTATGACACCTTTCTGGCTCACCTGCCCCTTTTCAAGCCAATACAATGCAAATTGAGAACATTACAGTAGACACTTGTCTGGTTTCACCAGACAGCTCTGACAAGTCTTGCTCTTTCATATCTTTCTTGCCCACCATCCTCCGTCACCTCTGAGCGAGTCTTTTCGTTAATACCTAGCACTTTGTATTCTGTATTAGTGTATTTCGAGAATCGGAGTAGCTTTTATTCGGTTGTTCTATAAATTTAGAAACGTTTTCATTGCGCTGATATTTCCAGTTGTGAAATAGATAAGACACCCCGTTTGCTCGCTGTTTTACGGGGAGAAGAGCCTGGGAACTAGTTTGAGCCGGAGTCAAAGCCGGAGCCGGATGTAAGAACTGTAAAGCAGCCGGAGCCGGTGCCGGAGCCGGAGCTGAAAAACCGGAGTTTGCACACCTTTAACGGTATAGTTAGCCATTTGAAAGGCGTTTTAACAATGTTCGAACCATCAGCCTTACATAATGATAGACCTCCTATGGATGCAAGATCTTACCATTGCATTAGTTACATCTTACAAGATCTGCTGTAACAACGACCTTCTGGGTTACTTATTAAATATGTTGCAGAATTGAAATGTTGGGACCTTAGAAGTAGGGTTAGTATTTCTTTATTTCAGGCTTAGGACTAGAGTTTTTACTTGGGTTATCATAATTATAGTTTTTTGTTGAAAAGAGATAACTGTATTATGATATACCTTAGTTACTACAGCCTGGGAGCAATCAGGGTAGGTAATAATGTCAAGCCTTTTACCAATTAGCAGAATTACAATTGTTGCCACCATCTTACCATTGCATTAGTTACATCTTACAAGATCTGCTGTAACAACGACCTTCTGGGTTACTTATTAAATATGTTGCAGAATTGAAATGTTGGGACCTTAGAAGTAGGGTTAGTATTTCTTTATTTCAGGCTTAGGACTAGAGTTTTTACTTGGGTTATCATAATTATAGTTTTTTGTTGAAAAGAGATAACTGTATTATGATATACCTTAGTTACTACAGCCTGGGAGCAATCAGGGTAGGTAATAATGTCAAGCCTTTTACCAATTAGCAGAATTACAATTGTTGCCACCATCTGAACAAAAACATACGGTAATACATAATTGGATTAGTATTATATTCATTGCATGGCACACATTGCATTTATCAAGGCACTCAAATATTGCGTAAATAATGAATGGTTCAATTCCTACGGTTACAATCCCAAATATGTAGGTGCACAAAGAACTATATCCCCAGGTGAAAATGTCATCAAACCACATGGTGGACAACATGATCACTCACTCAAAAAACAAACAAGAGAGCTAGGAGCGATGAAGGCCAAAGAAACGCGAGTGAGGAAGAAAAACAATGGGAGAGATGTTTCCTGATCTTTGTATACTGTATTTAAATAGCCATACAAGTCCATGTCTATTTTGTAAAACATTTGGTGGATTATAAGACAGTTCAGTCTTCTTGTGAAACAGTGAAGATTGTTGTTGGGTGTCCCACGGGGTGGGTAATAGGATGCCAAGAGAGAGAAAATGGCAAATCCCCAGGGGTATGACTGGGGGGATGGTAACCATAGGAATTGAACCAATGCATATAATTGAGGAAATAAACGCTTGTATACATTACAGGTAAATATTTTATAAATTCAAGTACTGTAAATAGAGTATGTTAAATCCAATTATATATCTTTATGTGTATCTTTTATATGTATATATCTTTATGTGTATCTTTATGTGTTCTTTTATATGTATATATTGTTCAAAAACTCATGGTTTGTCCATTTACCTGCCCAATGCCCACAAACTGGAATGAGGGAAACCTAAAATGCCAAGAAAAAACTGCAGTCAACTGAGCCAAACTGCCAAACATTGCCACATTGGTAGCCAGGGGACTGGGAGTATTCACTATAAAATTACTAATACCTGTGACCAGTCAACAAATTTTTGTTCACTAAAACGATGATGAAAGAAGTAGTCCCATACAGCAGAGCCGCAAGCAACTTTGTCATGACAGGAAACTTTTGAGCGTCCATGATAGCAAGTTTGGTATCACTATGACAGGCCAGAACCATGTTGAGCCCGCCAACACCACTAACCCAGCGGTAACATATTCGTCGTAAATATTACGAACCATTTCGCCAAACGGTCGGAACTCGGAAAGGGAAATTCGGTGACTGCCAAATAACTCGATTTTGGCTTCTTAATTATTTTTTGTTTGGCCTCGAAAAAAATATTTGGCCTTTGGCTCCTTTTTGTATGGAAGCCGAGGAGGCTCAAATAGCAAAACCAAAATAGAATATAAATTTTCAAGAATTTTTCGAGTATTTTATCGATTTTTGGAAAAACATTGATTGTATGGAGGTTTATTGTATTTGCAATGTAAATGTCATTGTCAGAGAATAACCTATGCTGAATTATTATTGGTTAGTGTATCAGTTTTACAATAACCGTTCGATTTGGCTCCTTTTTGCCTTCTTTTCAACAAAAAGTAGTTTGGCCTAATTTGGTAGATTTTGACTACTTTTCAAACGATATTTGGCTCTGAGCCGAAATAGCGAAATAGTCAGACTTGCTTCAAGTCTGCCTCTTTGATTATTTTGGGTTTGTTTAAAGACGAGTTTGTTTCGAGAAGACGGGTTGTATTCTCGAAACAAACCCGTCTTTAAACAAACCCGAAACAATCAAGAGGCAGATTTGGAGCTGGTCTATGAAATAGTGTGGAAGTTGTCTAACGTTTCGAGCGAAGGCCCTTCGTCAGAGAGTGAAACGTAAACTGTGAAATAATAACTGAGTCCAAAACAACTTAGACCCTAACCCTAACCCCCGCCTTGTAACGGTTTCCGTAGTTGAAACGCTCTATTTTATTGAGAACCTACGAAAGAGGTTCAACCATGTGGGGAACAGAGTTATCAACAGAACCGTGAGGTCCTGGGCACGATACAGATAGCCCAAAACGTTTACAAAAAATAATAAATCTCGGATGCCTTAACATGGCTCCTCAAAATGTGAAACATTTTAACTACGTGTCCGTAGATGTCCGATAGTTAATTTAAATCTCGAGGCTTCTCGTCGGGGATTCCGGGTCTCTTTTCCGCTTCTCCAATGTTAATCCTGTTGGCATTCTTATTGTTACGGATCTAACCAAACCTTGATCATCAGGTTGGGTACCAACAACTTTGGCTAAGGACGGGGAAGATCTTTGTCCTTCACCAAAACCACATCATCTTCTACAAAGTTTCTCCTCTCTTTGGTCCATTTGCTTCTCGGCTGCAAATTCTGCAAGAACTCATGCCTCCATCGTTTCCAGAATTCGTTCGTCAAGTGTTGGACTTGTCTCCATCGGCGTTTACAATACAAATCAGTACGTTGGAACTTTCCAGGGGGTAGCAAGACAATCTTCGATTTACCGGTTAAAAGCGCCATTGGTGTCAGTGGTACTGGAGAAAGTGGGTCACTGAGAGACTCGGTAAGTGGGCGGCTGTTAATAATGGCTTCGGTCTCGCATAACAATGTTCTAAACGCTTCGTCATTCAGGCGGTGACCATGTTCTTTCATGCTGAGTGTAGCTAGGATATTGCGTACTGATCTAATCTGCCTCTCCCTGCATACACCGCCGAAGTGACTTGCTGCAGGTGGGTTTCTTCTCCAATCAATATTGTGCTTTAATTATAGAAGCTCTGCCTTTATGCTGTTTTCATCCATTTCTTCACAAGCCCGTTTAATTTCATTGTCAGCACCAACAAAATTGGTTCCCTGATCGCTGCTAATCCCTCTCACCGGTCCTCTTCTTGCAATAAACCTCCGTAACGCTAGTATGAACGAATCTGTCTCTAACATGTCAGCGACTTCGGGTACAGCGCGACTTGCCATGCACGTAAATAAAGCACCATATCGTTTAACTTCTTTGCGCCCTTGCTTCACCAACCATCATGGCCCGAAGTAATCATCCGCGCAATATGTAAATGGCGGTGATGGTTCTAGTCGTGATTCTGGGAGATTCGCCATCTTTTGCTCTCCAACGAATCCACAAAAATGGCGGCATTTTACACATACCCTATGAGTGAGCAAGAGGTAAGAAGTAATCGAAAACATTCTTCTTATCAACCGATTGACACGCTTCACATGTATCCGTTAGAAGTAGAACGTTTCCAACAAAGAATTGCTCCCATAAGATTAAAAGGCGTTGAATTACCCATTTTTTTCTGGAGAAAACAAGGGTCATGTAGCAGCTCTCGTAAGGTCTTGTCCTATTGGTCTAGACACTAATTGGGTAGCGAAGGTAGCAAGCTACCTGATTGGCTAATAAATTTGCAAGTTTTTTAAATTAATAACTATTGATTGTATAAGTGGTTATAGACTTGGTATATTATATTAGTGCAGGTATTAGATTGTATTAATAGTATTGGGAGCGATGGTGGTAGGATGGTGGGGCTGATGGGGTGGTGTTACTGGTAGTACATGATGGTGGGGGAGATCGATGGTGGTTGGTGTTAGCAGTGTGGTAGTAGAAGAGTGAGTAGTAATAGTATAGAGAGACAGTAGCGAAGGTAGCCAAGGTAGTAATAGTATATAGAGAGATCGTAGCGAAGGTGGCGAGGGTAGCGAACGTTATAGTAATAGTATAGAGAGATTGTAGCGAAGGTGGCGAGGGTAGCGAACGTAGTAATAGTATAGAGAGATCGTAGCGAAGGTGGCGAGGGTAGCGAAGGTATAGCGAGGGTAGCGAACGTATAGTATATAATAGTATAGAGAGATCGTAGCGAGGGTAGCGAGGGTAGCGAGAGTAGTAATAGTATAGAGAGATCGTAGCAAAGGTAGCGAGCGAGAGTAGCGAAGGTAGCGAGAGTAGTAATAGTATAGAGAGATCGTAGCGAAGGTGGCGAGGGTAGCGAAGGTAGCGAGGGCAGCGAACGTAGCGAACGTAGTAATAGTATAGAGAGATCGTAGCGAAGGTGGCGAGGGTAGCGAAGGTAGCGAGGGTAGCGAAGGTAGCGAGGGTAGCGAAGGTAGAGAGAGTATAGTAATAGACGTATAGAGAGATCGTAGCAAAGGTAGCGAAAGTAGCGAAAGTAGCGAGGGTAGCGAAGGTAGCGAGGGTAGTAACAGTACAATAGGTACAATAGTAGCGAAGGTAGCGAGGGTAGTAACAGTACAATAGTAGCGAAGGTAGCGAGGGTAGCGACTAATCAGTTCAAGTTACTCCATTATAACCTTTTACCTGTACAAAGCGTTCTTTCTTAATGTTTCAATTCGATAGTATTTGCAAAGCAGACATGGCCATATATGCAAACCACATTACATATACAAATACTTTCACCTCAACACAACTATAACTTCGCAACAATCATTATCTTTTAGATATACTATTTGTTAATAGTTGATTCTAGTTGGCTGTTGTCGTTATAATAGCATAGTTGAGGAAAACTAACGTCTAGTTTAATTATGGGGACCCTTCATCAGAGTAAAATGTGCGAGATTCAATTTCAAACGTTAAATCGTTATCACTCGAAATGTCAGAATTTTTCTCTTATCCATGCTACTGCGACACTGTCTTTCGAGTTTGATATGAACTTGACCTTGTGCTGACTTGACCTTGTGAAGACGCTGCTTTTGATCTCGTTTGGCTAAATAGCCAAATTTAATTAGTATTTTTATAAATCGAATACTCTAAAAGGTTGGTGTACTGCCTAAATAATATGTATAGTGCAGAAGGTTTAACGTTTCGACCCAAAGCCTTTCAATTCCAGATGGGACTCCCGTGCAAAGGGGTGTAGGGATACTGGTCCAAAATTTTGAAAATGACCCCTAAAAAATAGTGTATATACTTCTGCAAGTTTGTGAGGGAATTGTCTTTAATATATTTTAAAAGAACACTAACAAAACATTACGACCATGCACCCCCTTTTGTATAGACTGGGAGCCCTAGGTCCTTCAAATCTTCGTTAGAGAGTCAGTCGGATGTTAACGTTTTCCAAATAATCAGTATTTTTAACTCACAGGCCGCGTACATGTCACTTCACGAGACCGTCGGCTCAACAAATAACAATAAAACATCTTTGTTTATATTACGTATAAATTATACGTAATATAAACAAAGATGTTTTTTGTTATAGAATGTTCTTTCATTTATTTAAACCCGATTTATTAATTATACTATTCACTGATTCATTTTTCACTCCATTTTGATTGGCTGTGTAGCGCTAGGATAACAACAATATTTTAAAGATATATTTAATTGATAAAACAGCATACTTGAAAACCTACAAACGGACCTGGTCAAAATCTGTCTCTCTGGTTAACTGACAAAACTATGACTAGTCATCTCAACGTCCTTTGCCTACGTGACATTAAAATATTGCGTGTACTTAAACTATGTTCAAACCAATAATTAACGCAGCATGAGTTAAAAAATAAAACAATCGCCGAGGGTATAGTAACAGTATAGATACTACCCTCGCTACCTTTGCTACCTTCGCTACTAACAGTATATAGTAGCGAGGGTAGCGAAGGTAGCAAGGATAGTAATAGTATATAGAGAGGTCGTAGCGAACGTAGCGAGGCAGTAATGGAATATAGCTCAGCCGGTTAGCAAAGATATAGCGAGGGCATGCATTATTATTATTATTATTATTTAATCTTATTTACATACGGTAGTCCTTCAGTCTTAAATAGTCTGTTTTCCAAGGAGCCGTACTACTAAAAAAAATACACGAAAATATACTAACACTATTTACACAAAAAAATAAATAAATAAAAAATGTTACGTGTTTCCGTCTCTGATTTGAGCCCTGAACTTGTTTAAAGAGATATTATCTTTAAGGCGATTTGGTAACTCATTCCACAGTTTTGCACCGCTATAGCTTATGCTTTTTTTAAGAAAATTTGTTCTAGGTTTTTCCAATGCATAATCTAAATTATTACTGCGAAGACTGTATTGTTGGTTGTTCGTTACATTGAATACATTGGAAATGCTTTCTGGGCATTCTCCTTTTCTTATTTTGTACATGAAAACAGCTTTATTTTCATTTCGTCTTTCTACCAATGATTTCCAATTTAGTTCACTTAATATTTCAACAGATCTGACATCATATGTTTTACCAGTAATGACTCTTGCAGCTCTGTTTTGCATTTTTTGTAGCTTTTCTTGCAAATAATTTTCGCAAGTATCCCAAACCAGGCTACAATAGTCAAAGTGTGGCAAAACTATTGCATTGTAAACCGAAATCAGTGTATTTTTTGATACAAAGTCCTTCATACGTCTAATCATTCCTATTCCTTTAGAAACTTTCGTCACAACAGTCCCTATATGTGATTTCCATTTTAATTGTTCATCAACAATGATACCAAGTGTTTTAGTTTCACTAACACGTTTTATGTTGGTTTCGCCAAGTTCAATATTTGGGTCATTGTTGATGTTGTTTAGTCTTTGTCTGGATCCTACAATCATATATTCTGTTTTTTTCTTATTTAAAGTAAGCTTATTTGCTAGCAACCATTGATGTACGTGTTCTAGATCTTCATTCAAATTTGCTTGCACATCGGATATAGAAGAGCCATCAGTCGTCAAATTTGTATCGTCTGCAAACATACTAGCGCTTGATCGTCTCAGGCAGTTCGGTAAATCATTTATATAAATAAGAAATAAAAGTGGCCCTAAATTTGAGCCTTGTGGTACACCACAACGAATACCTTTCTTTTGCGAGATTGTTCCATCTACTTTGCACATCTGGATTCTATTACTTAAATATGAGCGAAACAAATTTAACGTGATTCCTTCTATTCCGTACAGTGCTAACTTCCTTATCAAATTGAGACTTATTATCATTGAGAGTGGTCACTGCATGAGCCCGAGCGCATGCTAATCACAACAGGAGTATGCCAAGTCCCTTATATGCACTTGGTGCCAATATAGTTTTATTATAACTATAACGTCTGTATACCAAATCAATGTAGCCCACTAATCGGCTGCATAAACCGCAGAATTATAATAAAGTGTTTATATAAGGACAAATAAACTATACAAGGTCAAGGACATTTTTATCGGAATAAAACATTTTAAACTTTGTCAGCAAATTCTAATTTATAAATAAGGTTCGAACTTCGAGGACTTTATAGCAGTGTTACCAGCTGAGATGCGTTTCACCTCATTCCACCAAACTTTGGGTTTGAAACCTGGAGATGGTTTTAACTTTACATGCATAGAAGTTTTTACGAAGAATTTTCCTCTCTCGGTTGACCAGGTTCCGATATCGATTATATAGCTAGTTCTATCACCACTGACGAAGGCACGTTGACGTTGTTTAACAAGATATTTAAAATTCTTGGTTATCCAAGGGGGTCATAAGTCGAGACCAAGGTTGATAAACGCCTCGAATAATTTAGACTTTTTATCACACACGATGTTATATTTTGGAGTAAACTCCAATCTATGTTATAGAAAAATCTACCGAGTTCTTGTTTGCGGGATTTGCGAGTGTCTCTTCGATGTATAATGTTATAGCTAGAGGTCCTGGTTTCTCTCTCCTTTGGTTGGATTACCTTTTGGTCTTTCTGATCATACTTCCGTGCTAGACAAGGATTAACTGAATTTCATTCATATAACAACGAGCAAGGTTTGTAAAAACTAGATCGAGTTTATTGTTACCATGCACGAGTGGGAAAATGTACTAGCTAGTGTTTGAGTTGGAACTGGTGGGCTAAAGCTGTCATATCTAATTGGTTAAAATCGCCCGCAATGATAATACCACAACCAGGAAATTTCATGACTCTCAATTTCAGTGAGAGAGTTGGAAAGGTGTTCGATCATAGTAATATTATCTGCGCTTGGAGGATGATAAACCGTGCCCGTAATGATATATGGTATACCTCTGGAGTCTACTCGGTCTAGTGAAAACCCATAAAACTTCTTGGTTGCAGGTGTCATCAAACTGATTGATGACTTCAATTTTGATTGATTCTGTTGAAAATAAACAGACACCACCATGAAGACCATTTCGACGGTCACGTCTTGTGACATACATTACATGTATGTTTCAGTAATGAAGATAAAATCTGGACTTGTTTCCATAACAAATACTCGCAATTTATCAATTTCAGTAGGAACAAGTGACATGACGTTAGAAAGTAAGAGACTTCAATTCTAATGACGAACCAGGATCAAATAGTGCAGTTGAGGTTGGAAATTGGTTCTTGGGTGTATTGAAAAATTCGGAAGTTTTAATTGATATCAGGTTATTTAAGTTTCGTCCACGAAATGAATTGGTAAGATCATTTATACTATTTAAGGAAACCACTGGGATCGTAGGACGATAAGTCACTCTAATGGGTATCCTATCTTCTGTAGGAGAAATTAATTTCTCGTAACTTGATAAATATGTTCGAGTTATTTCCTCTGAACCAATAAAGGCTCTACAAAAGCTTTTTAATTTCTGGTCGTGTGGTGAACGAAGTGTAGATATTCCAACCAGTCTTGACTTGTGACGAGTATCGGCGTAGAGAAATTGTTCTAGTTGTATGCAAGAGGTGTTGATACGTTCGTTTATGATGGTTGCCAAATATACGAACAACCACAAATACACGCATTCCTATTCAAACATCCAATTGCTCCACTCGCAAACACACCACAGTCACCACCGCCCTTCGGCTCCATTTTCACCTACACATTGTCTATGTCAATCATCAGTGTTATCCACATGATATAATTGTTTTGGTATCCGTTATGCTCAAATACTGTTTGCCCACTATTTACAAAATTCAACACCGGTGTAGGTCTCATTACCCACCCATATATTACACAAAAAAATCAATAAATACAGTATATTGGCATTGTACCTTATAAATTTCTACAATTCTCACTGAAACTTAACTTGGCCCACGGCCTGAGCCTTTAGAGTTTGGTGGCCCCTGCCATAGAGCCTATATCGGTAGGTTTTTGCTTCGACACCGATACATTAATTCGGTTTATACGGGTGTAAATAGCTTCCGTGGCACGATACTGTACGCCAGTAAATACCATTAGCTAGATTATTTCCAACTCGACCGTGATAATTGGTAAATTAGAACCGCGCCAAAAGAGGAAGGCTAGCCGAGTGAGTGCAAGTTAATTTAATAACAGTTAAAAGTTAGGATTAGGTTAACGTTATATCATGTCGCAATTATATATTGCGAAAATTACAGAAAAAGCGCACTAACATCCGGCGGTAATCAGAAGCCTAATCTTGCAGTATAAATTATAAAACACTTTTAAAATATCCCAAAATATATGACAACATCAAAATTTCCCATCAGGCCTACCGAGATTTGCGTGGCTGCGCGCTAGCGCTTGAGCTTTCGGATTAGCGTGCTTGCTTGTGACGTCAATCAAGCAAGTGCTAGAATTTGAGACGAACACATTGCGGTCACACTACAAAAATAGGTACGCAGTGCGTACATGTGTCTACTGGATTTTTCTGTTAACATCTACAAGGCTAGTGTGAAATATTAGCTGTTACAGAAACGCGTGCCGAATAAGGAATTGACTGCAGTTTAATTGCAAATTGTGTTCTGAAAATAGCATAGTAGATTAGCATAGTAGATTAGTATAGATTTAAAACTAGAAAAAGATAAGTTTGGTACAGCTTGCATATTGCATTGGTTCTGTTGAGGAGTACACGAGCATTGTAATTTTAACTTTGCCGTAATTAGGCATAAACAATAACTGGGTCCCAAGGATGCTTTAATTTCCAAATTCCAATAATTAAATAATTGTTATCAGCAATCTCATAAATAGTGAAATGGAAAGATGACAACAACTTGGGTAGGGAAAGTACGCCAAAAGTGTTGTATTTAACTTGTTTTGATTTATTGTAGCGTTTTTATTTATTTTAGCTTATGGTACACATAATTGTTGGTTTGAGGGGCTCTTTGAAAAAACCGACCTCATCAAATAGGGTATTGATAATTAACATGCAGATCAGCTGTACATTTCAAGGAACCTGGTTTCTAGTTTTTTGGTACAGTAATTACTCGGGCTACTGTGGTAGTCGAGTCTAGGTTTCGGTGTTTTTATTTTTTTGGGGTCGAGATATGGCCCCAACAGTCTTTGCAAAACTGAGGCATGTCACACAGCCTCCGTGCTGCGCCAGCATCCCGTGTCCTGGAAACGAGGGTACACAATAATTGCGATTTCTCACATATTCAGCATACTTGAGAAACAATAATGACGATTGTTTAATACACAATAATGGCGATAAAAAAATGTAATAAAAATAATAAATTTGAGATGGGCACCCTGTGTTTGCAACGTGAATTTAATACACTGTTGACCTATTTATATAGCTAGTTGTGTATTGATTGTTCACATATTATATATGAATGCTTAATACAAACATAGTTAATATAACCCAAATGAACACCTCATGTCGCCCTAGACCAACTCCAATCCAGATCAACTCCAATAAATTGTTGTTTGCCAACTGCATGTTAGTTGGTCTGCACAGCCAGCTACATTGTACACACCTTGAAAGGTGTCTGAGTTTGCTCAGTATCTGAGTTTGCTCGCTAATCATGACATCACTGTAATTTGTCAATTGTCCAACACTAAGGGGGACCGGTCATTATTTATAGGGTTCACTGGGTTGGGAATATTTTAAAACTATTATAATATTTGCTTGATCCGCTCTATCAGGGAATAAAATTTTTGAAGCCTGCATGTCCAAACAAGCATAATTGGTGAATTTAATACCTGGTTGATCCTTTTGTGAGATCATGGGCACATCCAATATGAAATATGGAAATGCATGTTGTAGTGAAAGTTGAATGGCTGGTGCATTTACACACTGGTAAGACAGACACATCTCGGAACGTTTAGAATGCTGTTTCACACATGAACAGCAATACCGTAAGAAAATTTATGGTTTTGTTTTTTCTATTTCAATAAAAACACAAACATTTTTTTATGTGTGCTTGTGCTCATCTTATTAATTGTGTGTTGCACTTTTTATTATACACTTTTCATTGTGTGTTATACTTCTTATTGTGTGTTACACTTGATGAACAAAAAAATTTCATAGCCCGTAGAAATGAGCAAAATATTTCATGACCCAAGGTCAATTTTACCCGACCCAGTATATCCATAAATAATAACTCATGGCCCTAAATGAGGCGAGCATGCTCAAATTATATATGCGCTAAAATTATAAATATGTTTCTGTTTCAAAATGTTGGTTTTGGGAAGAAATAATGTTTCTTCAAGCTGTTTAGTCTTCAATTATATATGCCAAAGTATAGCCCTAGCCTGCACAGGCTAAAGTAGCCTGAGTTTATACGCCTAGCGGGCATCTTGTTTTAATATCCATGAACCTATGAAAATGTATGTCTTAAAGATCATATTTACTTACCCTGGCTGAATGCCGAAAAACCGCAAAGAATCCTTATATTTTCGACACATTCACGGAGTAAAATCTGATGAATTTAGAATTCGATCGGTCTATCCGTAAACATCCGCCAAATCTCCGTTGACAGCTTCGTGTCACGTGACGATATGACCACCCCAAGAAAAGAAGTGCTAAACCCAGCCGATGACACAGTGTGCTACTGGATATACATCCAGCAGACACAAAAATGCTTCTTGCTTGTTTAAGATCGATGTCGGAAAGCTGCATTTATGTCTGTTGTAGATGAAGCAGTCATCTCCACCAAAAAGAAGATGCTGCGCCTTCAAATAGCCTGACAGGAGAAGCCTTAAAGATGGTCAATGATTTAGGATACACAATAAATGCCCCTCCAGCTCATCGTTTGTGTACAAGTCGTCATCTGTTGCAGAGGAATTACTTTTGAGAGATTAATTCATTGACGTTAGGGATTGATTGTACAGAGTACTTGCGGCTAAATCGAGGAATGGCACATCACTCGACGCCATCTTGAATTCAGCGCAAAGGCCTGGAAACCAAGTGTATTTCCCACAAAGCAACTATGGTTTATTTAAAATGACAGCAATCATAACATAATAATAATAGTAATAATCACAATAGTAATTTGATAGTAATAACACAAATAATATTTAACCAATTAATCCCCCATATGACAAGTACGTGCACAAGTACATGAGTTATCTTGTGATGACAGCACAATTAAACAGTAAATACTGTAGCTCTATCTTGAACTAAGAGTGACGTTTATATAAATATCCCGAATTTAAAACATAGTCCTAACCCCAACCTAACCTTAATCCTAACCCTGAACCTAATACTGATCCTAACTCTTTAATTTACTTCTCATATTAACATCAACAACTTTAGCAGAGGTGATGCTTTTGAATGTTGCACTCCGCCATTGGCTACAAAGCAGTGGAATAGAATATCTATACAATTCATGTCCAACCTGCCTAACGATGTCTCAATATATCGCTATGTCTCAATATATCGCTATCAATATGTCATTTTAAATAAACCATAGTTGCTTTGTGGTCTCAAATGGACCCAGTTTCCTGCTCGATCAGGAAAGGGCTAGTAATTATTATTACTATTATTTTATTTATTATCATTTTAATATTATAAATACATTACTATTATTATTATATTTTTATTTAATATTATTATCATCATTACTATCAGGGTCATAGCCAGAAAGCTATCATTTTTAATTTTCCCTGGAAATACACTTGGTTTCCAGGCCTTTGCGCTGAATTCAAGATGGCGTCGAGTGATGTGCCATTCCTCGATTTAGCCGTAAGTGTACAGAGTGACCTTCTCCATGGATGTTCTTCATATGACGATAAAGGTGCTCTTTTCTAGAAAGAGTCTTTCCACAAATGTCGCACTGATGAAACATCGTTACACATTCGCAATTGAACACAGAATGAATCTAATTGCTATATTATCGATAATTTATAAGACATCTAACATGAATGGTTATAAACATCCCCAACACCCCTAAAGCTCCCTCATTACCCCTCAAACGCCCCCTAAATACCTCAAACAACCCTCATTCGCCCCCCAACACGCCCCTCATGAGACACCCCTCAATATCCCTCAAATACCTCCAACACCAAATGTAAGCGCGAGGGTGGCCGAATGGTTAAGGCGCTGGGCTTAAAGTCCCAGAGATCGTGGGTTCGACCTCAGGATTCAATGATTCAATCTTAGGATTCAATGATTCAATCTTAGGATTCAATCATGATTCATGATTCAATCTTAGGATTCAATGATTCAATCTTAGGATTCAATGATTCAATCTTAGGATTCAATGATTCAATCTTAGGATTCAATGATTCAATCTTAGGATTCAATGATTCAATCTTAGGATTCAATGATTAAATCTTAGGATTCAATGATTCAATCTTAGGAATTTTTGAAACGCGACTAATTATCAAATAAAAGTCCCGCCGGTACACATTCGTCCTTAAGAATCTAACATAATTTAAGTTGTTACTAACACTCTAAAGGTTTAGTGTATATCATACCTCGGAAGCGCAATGACCGTTTTATTTGCCAAAACAAAAGCTGAGTAAACTTTTCTTTTTTTTTGTAGACTGTATTGAATACATGATAAAACGGAGAAACTCTCCCAAACGCCCCACCGAAAACACCCCCGAAAATATCCCAAACGCCCCCGCAAATCACCCCAAACGCCCCCGAAATCACCCCAAACGCACGCCCGAAAACACACCAAACGCCCCGAAAACACCTCAAACGCCCCCGAAAACACCCCCAACGCCCAAATACACCCCAAACCCCCCCCAAAAAAAACGCCCTCGAAATCACCCCAAACGCCGCACGAAAACACACCAAATGCCCCGAAAACACCTCAAACGCCCCCGAAAACATCCCAAATACACTCCCCGAAAACACCCCAGATGGCCCGGCGGGCCTTTTTCGTGGCATTGTGGCCCGTTTGACAAATACACCTACTTCCCCCGCTCACCTCCATGCTCTCCCTCCCAAATCACCCATCCACCCCTCAAATCGCCATATAGTAGCTGAAATTGTGACTCGGTTGGGGTTTTAAAGGTACACGGGGATAATGACAGGTCCAACTGGTACATGAGCTAGGGTTAGGGATTAGACGGAGGAAGAACACGATACACTGACGGATGAGGAAGGTAGCGAAAATTACGAAGAATCGGAGGAAGAGGGCATCAATCCATGGGAATTTATATGAAACGAAGTTTACCAAAAGATGAACCCTATACGTGACGGATCGATTGATAAAACAATGCATGGGAACCGGATTACCTATGAAGAAGCCACAAAACATATTTATATATAATTCCTTTGTACCTGAATATATGAAGAAATTTATGAAAATATACAAAAAACATCTTAAATTGTTAAAAGGTCTTCGGCGAGATAGCACTCATCGGAAGATTTGGAAAACTATGAAACGTTTAATAGAGGAAGAAGGATACGACGAAGATGAAAGTATTGATGCTGCTGTAAATCAAAGGAAATTTCTTTTGCGACGAATGTTGACATACGCAGCCGTTATGGATAACACTATCGACGAAAATGAAATCGGTGATATTCCAAATATAATTAAATTTAGGGTGGAATAGGGTTAGGAGTCTACAAGGGATGCGAAGCGTTCTTAACACTAATTAAGTATACGAAGTCAGGGGTGATAAATATCCCTCATTATCCCATATTGACTAATGTTTACCCATACAATCCTAGTGTGTACCCTCAAACCAATTAAATATTCCCAAGACATGCAAATATTTGTGAGTTGCACCACTAATGACTCTTAACGACCCACGCGCTATTGTACGTGTGCATTCAACCTTCGCTTCGTTTGACAATTCAATCTCTTGAATAATCTAATAGCTATTATAATATACTACTCAAACCAGTAGAGCGAGGCTGGGCCGATTTTTTTATTGCCTTCACAGAGAAAGAAAAAGTGCGCGCGCCTCCGATTTTTCTCGATCCACTCCCCGCGCGCTTCCCCATTTTTCCCGCGGAGGAGAGAGTGTTAGAGGTCCCAAAGGTACACGAGCTAGCCTGAGAACGATGACGAACCATAAATAGGCGGCATCCTTTTGGGGGGGCAGAGGGGGGGGGGGATATCCTACTACTCATATCAACTAAACTTTATTCTTTCAATATCACACCAAATAAACTCTAAAATCTAAATTCTAAAGTCTGAAGTCTGACGTCCCTACCAGGCTTTCGTATTTTTGCATATTAATTTGTGGAAGAAATTGTGTTGCACTAGAAGCAAAGTATCACAAACAGTGTAACCAGAAGTACACATGAGGTGTCAAAATTTGCTAAAATTTTCACAAGCATGAACATTTATTGTTTTCAAATAATGTTTGGCTTAATCATTTGAAAGACACTTTAGAAGACACGTTTGGCTTCTCCCATATAATTGTAACTTTCAAGATCTGTGTCAATGATAAAACTTGACAGTGTCTAACTTTTGTTATCTAGAAACGTGTTGCTTTCTGGTTCTAATACTTCTTTTTGTTCATTTTGGTGCATAATTTATTAATGCCGGATTGTGACAATGGAGCAATAGAAATACTTGACAATAGTTTAATATAAAATAAAACTAACTGCACGTCTTAAAGATTTTTTGGTGGTTGATCTATTTAGGTCACGTAACCGATCCGTCAGTCACGATCCAAAGCTGATCCATGAATTGTCGAGGAAGAGTGATGGACTTGTGTGTTGTGAGAGATCAGGTATGAGCGGAGTGAAAAAGTTCATGCACGCAATGGGTCGGTCCACTGAATGGGGTCTCCTGGTTAGACGCTCCGAACTTTGTGATATCACTATACGTAAACTAAGTAAACACGACTCGAAACGTTTTCATTTAATACCGCCAATCGTAACTTGCGAAATAAATATCGTCCATCACTTTTAAATGCCGCACGAACCGTTTTGGGAAATCGTTTTCCCCTTCAATGAGTTCGAAGGCTCATAAGACTAATTAGAACTGCTTTTATAGGAGTATTATAAATGTTTTGTATATATTTTAATATTTTAGCCCTTTCTACATTTAATTGATATTGATGTTTAACGATCCTTAATCTCTTTTGTAAACATATTGTAATTCACGGTTCACCGTGCGATGATATGCATTTTTTAATAAAACCTTCATTATTATTATAATTAGCTTTGCATTTCTGTGTATGCTCAGCCTGCCAAACTAGGTTTCTCTACTTTCTCATAGGATCATCTGAATCGTTATGCCTTTGACACTCACGACACACCTTGCTAAGGATTTCCACATCAAGACACTTATATACCGGTATCAATAGACACAGTTGTCACACAACCATTCATTGATTAGTCTTAGAATTTTCTCAATTTTCTACATTTCTATGTATCCAATCGCAAAAATTATTTTGACTATATATTCTTATATCATTAAGTATCTCAATTATGGACATTTAAAAATTTAGCCAAATTCTAACATTTTGGGTGTAAGACCACCTCATGTGGGCGTGTCTGGTACAACTAACACGTGCGGAGCTCTTCATGTGTGAACCCTCCACGCGATAGTCTGGAAACTCAATGGAAGCTATCTTTGTTCTATGTTTGGGTTCAATCGTTCAACCGTGCTGTTTAAATATTAATAAAACAAAGGGTTTGTGCACGGTGAGCAGGCCCGCACAGGGCAAAGTAAATAATTGGGGGCCCCTTTGCAAAAAGTTCGCATTCCATTTTACGGATGAATCGAATATAAGGATATTTCAGTGAAAATGGGTTATAATTTCATGTTACGAGGTTCCAAATATATTAACATATATTAGCATATATTAGCAACAGAACGATAGATATGTTATGTATTACCTCGTTCTTTAAATTTCTGTTTTTATTCAGAAAGTTAAGCGGGGGTTTTTAAAGAACGAGGTAATACATAACATATCTATCGTTCTGTTGCTAATATATGCTAATATATTTGGAACCTCGTAACATGAAATCATAACCTGAAAATGTTTCCGTTTAAGGACGTAAAAGATGTACGAAATAAGGACAAAATAAATAATCACTATTTGCAGAGAAGTAGAAAATACTGTTTGATAATTTCATAATTTGAACTAGCTTCTTGGCTACCGTCTACCGATTCTCTATAAAGTAAACTAGCAATATAATTAGGGGGCCACTCTCGAGCTGCCTCTCTGGGCGGGCCTGACGGTGAGGTACCCGCGTCCAACGTAAATCGCAGCTCATTTAATATTTAACAATGTTAACCGCTGTGAAGTTAAGTTTGCCGAGTTTCCAGACCATATCTTGATTGACTATGATGGCGCTAAGCTGTTTTCCAGTTGGTTTCCAGAATTTCTAGCAATGAATGTGGCTTAATAAATAAAATATTCGCCGAAATTTGAGAAAATACCATCAGGTTTTTCTTGATTTTCTTTGCTGTCTTTTATGACATAATATTTATTAAGAAAAACATCAAAACATGCACGATTTAAGGTTACTAATTTTTGTGTGTCTTACTTTTTGTGTGTGTTACTTTTAGTGTGTAACTATCTCTGTTTATGTAAAATATATTTTCTCTGAGTGGTTTCGCAACAGATATTGGCAATGGTCTTCTGTAAATTGTTGATCATAAGTTGTGACCTTGCATTATTTCTATTAATTTGTGGGTTAATCTTTCCTGGCTTTTACTGGCTGCACCATTGAAATCAGTACATGTTAACTGGCAAGAAATCTAAACTTGAAATAGCGTGGGGTTTATAGGGTTAGGATGACACTTTAGGCGAGGTTAGGGTATCAGGGTTGGATTAAGTTTATGGTGTCTATTTTACTTATTATCATCAAAATAACATGATTTGTCAATTGACGATTATCATATCAGTAGCTCCAGGCATCACCGCGTCCGCGCTCCACTTAACCGAGTTGTTCCGGCGCGCAAAGCAAAACAAGCGCTCCTGGGCTTATTTGCGTGAGGGCGCGCGGGAAAACACGCGGGGTCGCATCCACGCGCATCACGCGGTGGGTCTATCGACAAAATAATTTCCAAACACCCGTAAACAAAGACCGCCATGGCGAACTCCTTTCGTGTCGTTCTTCTTTTGTTCCTGTCGTTCTGTACCTTCTCGCAAGCTATAAGCGTTTTAAATGAGACGATAAAATGCCGTACTACGTGTGATCGTACATATCCTCTTCATACTTATCCGACGGTAAGAAAATCTTCGTGTTTTATGCTACTAGTAATTAATAACAGTTCGTGAGTCGTGGCCGAGCCAGGCTAGGTCGACGTTTCGGTTTTTTTTCGACTGGTTTGTTTCTTTTCCTCAAAAAGCTGGCTAATATTACGATAACGTTATCCGTGCTCTTCATTTTGACAGGTTAGACATAACCGAGCTTGCCAGCAGGGATGTTATCGAGCAGTGAAGATGAAGAATTGGTCTGCTTTCGGATTTCATGTCAAGAATTGTTCGGAAGGTAAAGTTTTGGAAGTTGAATTTAGCCAATTTGACTACACACCGATCGTTGCAATTGTGATGTCGTCTATAGTCACATATGAAAGAGTGAAACTATTCTACCTATTATTGTGGCTAACTTTGTACATATAATAGGCTAAATTTAGCAAGGTGCCAATGAAGACGGTCTTTGTTTGAGAAATTCAGAAATTTATATCGATAATTGTCCAATTTTGTTGTACATTAAAGAAAGGCTACTGAAATTTACTTTGTATATACAGGTTAACAGGAAGCAACGTTAATCTTTACACTTTCCTTCGTAGCCAGCTGAGTGTTTCCAGCTGAGTGTTTGCTGAGTGTTTTCCAGCTGAATGCTAGCCGGCTAACCGGGCTGAGTTTGTCACGAAAATCATTCCTCGACTCAAAAACATCATTTGAATTAACTTTATGCTCTTCTTACAGCCAAACTAAGCTAGTTCTGCTTTGAAATATGATTTTGGGTGTCTATAGAAGCTGGCATGAATACCACCCCAGGTCCCAACGCCCTTTAATATGGCCTTAATATATATATATATATACACGTAGCTTTTTACACAACTTGCGTCACAAAATAAAACGACAATTTCACACAGCAAATCTTGAAATATAAAGATAAAGTATATATATGTTGAAGGAGAAATATAACCCAAGTCAACTGGAAGAGCTGGAATCGTAATTTCATATTCTCTGATTCATGATTCAAGTTTTGATTCAAGTTGCACAAACCATGTTACAGCAGATTAACCTTTAATGCAACTGGATATTACATGCTAAAAATGCTTGTTCAACTTGAAGTTTCTTTTGTGATGCAAGTTGCACAAAAAAGCTGCAATACTGCTAAGAAATAACCTAACCCTAAGTGTCTACCTAACCCCCTGTCTTCCACTTCATTGTAACCTGAACCCCCCTGTTGGTTTTTTTTTTAAATGAAATTGAAATAAAACAAAATTGAATTGATATTAATTTAAATTTAATTTAAATTCATAAATAAAATAAAATGAAAACAAAAGACAAATGAAATTAAATCAAAAGTAAAAACAAAACAAAAGTTAAATCAAATTACTCTGGGACAATAACTTCAACTGGTATAGACCATGATGCTTTGCAAAACATCCAAAATTGAACCACCTCTTTGTTCTATTGATATCTCTGGAAATAACCATAACTGTTGTATGGTTTTACCAGTGCTTTTAAATTTCCAAAACAAGATGCATTTTGTTATATAAATCCGCATTAATTATTATAAATCAGGTTGAAAAACTTTCATTTTTCTAGAAAAGCCCATCTTAAGCATGCCCACGTAGCATAAAAATTCAAAATGCCACCAATTGCAGAGTTTAAGTTTATGAAATCAAATCAAACTTGGCATGTGAGTGGATCTTGTGCCTGGCACTTTTAAATCTTGCGTTGCCGTGTGCTTAATAACCAGCTGTTGTGTCTAGTGGTTACCACACATGTCTGGTCGGACCTCCACTCAGGGTCTTAAAAATAATTGAGGAGAAAGTGCTGCCTTTGCAATAATATCAGCAAATGGTAAGACTTTCGGGTCTTCTCGGATAACGACCTTAAATCGTAGGTACTCGGAACCCCTATCAATTGGGCTTCTAGCCTGTTGGGGTATTCCGTTAACCAAAGAGTGATAAATCTAATAAAATTTTTTTTTCAATTGACAATTTCATGGGTCTTCCAGGACCCATTTTAACTGAACTTGAACAAAGGATTTTTCTAATTTACGTTTATGTTTGGCGAATGAAAAGTTTGATGTTTGAAACCGTCCTTAAATACTGTAGGACCCCCAACCAGCTAGCTTTCTTTATTATTGGTTCAATAATAACTATTGAATAAAGTTGAAATACTGTATTACCTCATATATTGTTCTTGTTTTTGCATTGAATATTAGCCTGTTTATGGGCAAGGGTGCAGTCTAACATTCTATTCAGCTAGGTTATTAACGCCAGATGATTTTTAGAATTTTGGAGCCTGACCCTTAATGATTTTTCTTCGGCTTTGTTTTATACTTAAAGTAATCCATATGAGGTTTATTCAGTCAGGGTGTGAATTAACGTTTCAAAAGTGCATCGCAATAATATTCCCCCCCCCCGGATTGTTCGGCCGTCATGTGGCGGGGGGACTTTGTGGGGGGAGACATTCCCCGTGGATACTTTAACATTTCTGGTATTAAAATACAACACATTTGCAAAGTTTTAATTACAATCTTTACTTTCTCAACTAAATTAGTTTTACTCTACCTCCTATCATTAAAATTAATCATTCGCAGTTCAGTGAAGTAGAGTCTATCAACAGCAGTCCTGTATTTAAATTAGTCAAACAACAGCAATGCATGAACAGTACATTTCTTACACAAATGCAAAAATTACATGTAAATATACGTAATACAAAGTATTTAAAATGATTAATCAATTTAAAGGTATTGTAAGAATTAAAAAGTTATTTGCTAGGTTTCATCGTCAGATTCCAGATCATCATTTTCCAAATGTATTAACATAGTCAGTTCGGTGATGTCGTTCACACCATCTTTGAACGAGGTTGTTTTCCGTGTTTTTGGATAGCTATATGGCTGGAACAATTCAGTCGTCAAACTTTGGCATTAAACCATAATTCGATCGCTGCATCTAGGCAGAAATCATCGATCGATGAACCACGACTAAGACTTTCTTCACTGATTCGAAGATTCGCTTCAAGTCGATCGCTACCAAGTCGATTATGGGTCATTCCATGTCATTATCATCATATTTTTTTGAAATTTGTAACCCACCACATTGGATTTGGCTAATTGTTTTATCATTAGTAGACATAGGTAAGAAATGAACGTATACAAAGTCATCAAGTCAATATCTCAAACGGTTATTGATTTATGGCTTTTCAGCTACCTTAAATTGCACTTCCGGTACAATACCGAACTTTGAAACCTCGTAAAATCTTTTGTATTTGTCCTATTACTCTGCTATTTCGCATTATAAACCGTCGTGTGATGGACAATCTGAAAATCATATTGAAAATACGATAAAGTAGCAGCATACGCATTATTTTTGCCAATAAATTACGACATCCGGTTTTGGCAAGTGGTTGACGTCATCGTTTCAGGGCAAATTTTCGGTATGTCTCCGACCAATTATGAGGTTATGGTGTATGTCATGTGAAAGAGCACACTTCAAACTATCAGAAAACACTAATTTAACCATTTGCATATGATGGAGACAAATTGCAGCTCCGAAAAACGTAATTTACAAGACATTTTTCTGACATTGAAAATATATAATAATATGGAAACATTTGTTATATTAAATGCAATGTCTCCAAACAATATTAGCACAATAATTAAAGAATGTTCAATCATGACGAACAGTCAGAATATCGTATTGTCGCTAACATCTGCTAAATCTACGCTGACGCAATGAATGTAGCACAGACATTCTACCTTTGCATCTATTTTTAGCTGTGGACCCTCAAAGACTTTATTTCGTTAGAAAGTTTGCATTTATGTTCCTGCAGTCTTGTGCATCAATTGTATATGTTCGACCCGTTGCAGTTACAGGAGCCTGGACTTGACAAATGACACGTGTTATGGGTACCCAGCAGACATCAGGTCTTCTTGGCCAACGAAAACTTCTTGCTGGTCCAGGTGGGTGTACATGTAGGAAGTTGATCTTCACGTCTTGCTCCACTTCGTTAACCTCCTCCACAACACCAATCCACCAATTCTCATCGTATCTGCGTGCAACATACTGATTAATACGTATGTCTTCTGTTGTCACTCACCCCATCGATATCTGGCTCTCCGGTGATGTTGAATGAACCCGCAAATGCATCATCTTCTGCCGTACGTTTATATGCAATGACATTCGTACTTACTGGTGTAAACAAATGGTAACTTCTCGTTCCAGGTATGGTGTGACCCATGGCAAATCGTTCCTTTAACTCAGCTCTAACTTCTTCCATTCTTTTCTTCGAAATATAAATAAATGCTATGCCGGGGATGTTTGTCTTACAAAAAAATCTCTTCACTGTACCGCCAATGCCATCACATGGTGATTTGCCATGACTTGTCGCAAAGAACACCCAAGTTGCGTCAATGCCAAAATCCACTTTGTGTCTACACAAATTTAACATATTCTTGTAGTTTTTGTACTGGGCTGCACATCCGTCAGAAAAATACTCAACTTCAGTTATGGTCGGCACTGTTTCTTTTAGGATCTTAAGTAATTCGCGTTGGATCTCAAAAACAAATTCAGTGTCATGTTCTAGATAGTCTGAAATAAAACAGAACGAATTGTGGGCAAGTTGACCGTTTGCTTTGTAGTAAACAACGATTGGATGCAAAGTACAATATAATTTACGCCAGTGAAATGATTGAATCTCATCCTGTACCACGAAAGTATAGTTTTCTGCAAAATCGCCAAGCACTAACGCGCAATCATCAGGAAGTTCTTCGCTTGAGGTATTTGGTCTGACATTTAGTAATATAGGAATGTGACGTTAGGTTATCAATAGCCCCAACCAGCAACTCAATAACTTCGTCAACGCTCAAAGTTTGCGTAACCATCTTCTTGCCATTGTTGAAATGTGACCTCTTCATGTTCTTCCAGTAGTGTTTCAAGGTATTCCCATAGAGAATCTGTCCCAGGACATTTGTCGCACCTGTGAACCATACAAGTTTTACTGTCACAGTCACATACAATCATTCCCATCAGATCTTTGTAGGTGTGACCTGTCTTTGTAGCATTAACTAAAAGTTTGGCGTTTTGGTGAATTGTGCGTACGCAAACAGAATGTGTTGCCACTTGAGCCAACTGTAACGCACCATTTTGGACGCAATGTACAAAACTTAGAAAACCCAATCTTTACTTCTGGGTTTTTTTCTTTGAAGAGTACATACAGCTCTTTAAGGTTGCATAAAAGCAATCGCTTTTGCTTGTGCACATTTCGTTTAATGCTCACAAAGTCTTTTTTACCTGGCATTAAACGCGAGTGTGCGTCGTCTTCAAAGAATAACTGGACTTTCTCTGTTGTGCTTGCTGGAAGAGGTTTACCACGGTTTTTGTCAGGCGTACCAAGTATACCACGAGATTTCTTCAATTCACGAGCTTGTCTAATGAGATATTCAGACACACCAAAATACGAGGCTGCTTTTAGTATTGACCAAGACTCAGGCGTGAGAGTAAGGATTTTGATTTTCTCTTCAGATGTGGTAGTTCCTAATGTGAGTTTGTCTCGCATTTGATCCGTCAGCTTGTCTAGGTCACTGGCCTTTATCTTCATTTCTTCAGATACAGACCCTCTCGAGCACTCCTCGTTTTCTGCTACCAAACTACTTTCTTCCACACCAACAGCTGCTGCAAATGATCGTTTGAGACAGCCTACAGTTCTATCTAGCTTTTCATTAACATAAGATACTCATGCGATGCTTTGGCATACTGTGTGTTTTGATGGGTGAACCTGTAATCGACTCAAGACTTCTGTTCAAGCTATCTCTTGATAGTTTTCTTGCTTCATCTGAATCAATGTCGCTTGTTGAACAATCTGTTGTCGTCGAATCTAACTTATTAGTTTGCGATTCGTGCTCCGATTGCGAGGTCTCATTGCCGACATTCGTCTCATTTTTTTGCGCATTATCATAGCATGTCCTGCAAAACTGCCAACTGGGAATACATTCATATCCGTGGTCAACAAGTTTGGTTGCTAAGTGTAATGAAATCTTATGGCCACCTTTAACATTTCGCTTGTGAATTTTGAACAAATTGCAGCATTTTGTAAACCTGTTCTCAAATATTGTTCCTAGTTTTGCATTGTGGTGGTAGCATATCTGTAATTGTTCTGCATCAGTGACGCATTCCCTCTTTCCCTTCTCTCCACAGACGAACCTTCCGCTCTTCATCTGTGAAATCTGCAAGACTCTTCAAACCAGTTATCCGCACATATGATGTTTTATGGCAATCTCCTGGATTTACACCAAAACGACAAGGTTCCATTTCTCCTCGCAGAAAAATGCAATTACTATTATGTTCACGCAATAACTTTTATAATTCCTTTACTTGCCACTCGATGTGCATTTTAACTATAACACAGTTGCATTAGACGCCACATATATACCATCTGATTAACGACGTGTAATTGATGCTAATGCTATAAATTTACATTTCGAAAGATACTATACTAGAAAAATCATTAGCTATTATGATGGTATTTCACTGGAATACCTATTAATGGTGGTCAATACAGGACTCATAAAATTATTTAGTACCTACATAAATTATGTTCTGGAAAATCACTAATAGAAATGGGGAAACTACTGTGAAATAGATTAGTGTTGGTTGAACAACTTCTAAACAAATAACCAAAAATTCGTTTTGCATATATTGATTTTACATTAGTATTGTTATATAAATTACGTTTTTTGAACCGGAGCTGCAATTTGTCTCCGTCATATGCAAATGGTTAAATTAGTGTTTTCTGATAGTGTGAAGTGTGCTCTTTCACATGACATACACCATAACCTCATAATTGGTCGGAGACATAACGAAAATTTGCCCTGAAACGATGACGTCAACAACTTGCCAAAACCGGATGTCGTAATTTATTGGCAAAAATAATGCGTATGCTGCTACTTTATCGTATTTTCAATATGATTTTCAGATTGTCCATCACACGACGGTTTATAATGCGAAATGGCAGAGTAATACCGGGTGACCCAAAAAAAAGTACTCCGGTTTGATTCATAATAACTTCTAAACCACTGAAGCTATTAAACTGAAATAACTTTCATTAGATAGATGGAAGACTAGCTTAGATTTTGATATATTACAGTTGTATTTTACTTACAAATTCACGGAGATATTAATGTTCAAAATAGGTAGCATATTTCTGGATGTGTCTAAAATATGCAAAAAACGCCGTATCAAATACTTAATGTTGGATGTCTCTGGGGAGTTGCATGTTATGTCTTATGGAGTTATGGTTTGATTGTGTTTCATAATTCTGAGTTTATTCTGAACATGAACAAATTTGCAATGTACCACATGATCAGCAACCGCAGAATTTAGAAGAGCTTCGCAGCATGCCGTAATCTAGAACAACGAATGATCCATGACTCCTTCGACGCAATGGTGTCACGGGCTAGGCAGTGCATTCGTGCTAGAGGACACGCGATTCCGAACGAATAAATCTTGCTTGTATTTTGCAAATAATAATACTTCGTTTCATAATAAACAATTTGTCAAGTGGCATTTATTTACTGCTAATAGTGCGTGTTTCAGTTGAGCAAAGCTTGATTAATATTTGATACGGCGTTTTTTGCATATTTTAGACACATCCAGAAATATGCTACCTATTTTGAACATTAATATCTCCGTGAATTTTTAAGTAAAATACAACTGTCATATATCAAAATCTAAGTTAGTCTTCCATCTATCTAATGAAAGTTATTTCAGTTTAATAGCTTCAGTGGTTTAGAAGTTATGATGAATCAAACCGGAGTACTTTTTTTTGGGTCACCCGGTAGGACAAATACAAAAGATTTTAAGAGGTTTCAAAGTTCGGTATTGTACCGGAAGTGCAATTTAAGGTAGCTCAGAAACGCTAAAATCGGGAAATTTTTGATCAGCCATAAATCAATAACCGTTTGAGATATTGACTTCAAACTTTGTATACGTTCATTTCTTACCTATGTCTATTAATGATAAAACAAATTAGCCAAATCCAACGTGGTGGGTTACAAATTTCAAAAAAATCTGATGATTTGACATGGAATGACCCTTATGCAAATCTGTCTTCACCCTTCCCATAGACTCATAGTGCTGAACATTCACTCAAGCTTTGCATTGGAAAAAGGAGTTATGAGCAATAACTCGATGATATGCAGGACATTCGCGCCTGAAGTTCCCTTGAAGTAAACACACTCGACCATACATCTAGATATTTGCCGTTACGATCGAGCAAATGACGAAGTCGATTCTACATTTTATCCCATTCTGCAGAAATCTCTGGCACTCTGCTACATCACACAAATTCCTCTCCGACAACGGCATAAATGCTCGATCAGTTCAGTCACGTTTAACTCAGAAAATATAGGAAGGCAGTGGTGTTTAATTAACAAAAAAACTTGCATCGCGATTTTGCTAGTTTTTAAACTTTTTTGCATCGCATATTTTAAAAAGTGTATCGCGAATCGCGATGCGTTAATTCGCACCCTGTCAGTCCTTTTCATGAGCAATCTACACATGTAATTAATTCACATGCATGAATGAATCACATGCGAATCGCATGGGTGACAAACCACTATTAGCTGACCAACACAAGCAGTGCTTTCAATGAATAAAATACACGAGCGCGATGAATTGCGCTCGCGATGAATTGCGCTCGCGATGAATTTGCGCTCACCAAATCGATGGGGAGCGCAATTTGTTTCTTCTACAAAAACAGCGCCAATTTATAGTCTAAACGTCTAAAAAACAGCGCTAAGTAATAGACTTCAAATAAACAGTTTTAATTTAAAAAATTTCACTACTACAGTATACTGTAGCTTAAACTTAGACATAAAAACAATTTTAAAATATCAATAAAATGTATTGAGAAATAATAATAATAGTCGTTAAACGAACATGCAACAGACGGCTGATGTGAGAGTTTACAAGGATGTTATGGCATACAAAGGTATCGAAACAAAAGTCATCTATTTACAAAAAGTCTTAAAAGAATCAGTATCAAAATTTAGTTATTCATCTGCGTCACTAACATCACTGATTAATATCAGTGACGTTAGTGACGCAGATGAATAACTAAATTTTGATACTGATTCTTTTAAGACTTTATTTATTAAGACTGATTCTTTTAAGACTCACTAACGTGACGCCATCACTGGTATTATCGTCAACGTTAAGAACTATCAATTCGTCGACTAAGCGTTCGTCTTCACTGTCCAGGTTATCTTCATTGTCTTGATCATCAATTTTGAGTCACCGCCGTCTGAATCAGGCGGTTGTTCAACCGAGTCTGCTTCAGAGGAAAGCGTGATAATTCTGCGTTTGCTTGAGATATATCTCTAATGCACAATCGATAATTTCCTCCCTTTCCTTCTCGCTCC
This sequence comes from Chrysogorgia sp. JL179-B06, assembly GCA_035772405.1. Classification (NCBI taxonomy): domain Eukaryota; kingdom Metazoa; phylum Cnidaria; class Anthozoa; order Scleralcyonacea; family Chrysogorgiidae; genus Chrysogorgia; species Chrysogorgia sp. JL179-B06. The sequence goes on from JAYKKM010000047.1 coordinate 4,941,869, forward strand.
AAATGGAGTTGTTCACGGACACAATCACAGAGTTTTTGAGGGTGACAAGAAGAATTTGATAATGGAAGAATTTGACCCTGATATGCTCAGGATCAAAGAGGCCAGCAGACATAGGTTTGGAAATTCGTCGCGTCGGTAAAGTAGAACAGATTTCCATAAGGCTGGCGCTGTTGTTTCAGCGCGATTGATGTTATATTACTCATATGCCAGCGCGATTGATGGCGCTGGCAGAACGAACTTGGGAGCGTGTGTGCGAGCGCGATCGCGCTCGCCTCATTGAAAGCGCTGCACAAAAAAATCTTACATTTATTCAAAAGGAAGAAAGAACATTAAAATCAATCCGTATACAGACTAAAATATTGTTCTGAATGCATCCGTATTATCAGAAGTACTGGTGTCAGAATCTTCAAAAATATCAGAACCGTCAGATTCCCTGTCTGAGTTGACCATGCTACAATCATTGACAAAATTAGTTGGAACAAATTGAGAAAAGTATGTCATCATAATTGTTGAGTTCATGTTGCCTCTCCAGATTCAAGAATGATTATGAAATATGAAGACTTTCCTTGGTGGTGCCAATTTAGTTTTCCTTCTTTTCTGTAAATAAATCTCCAGTACAGTATCATGTTACCTTTGACTTTCAGAGTTGATTGTGTTTTACAGTAGTTAAAAATACAGTTATATTGGGACAAGAAATATTAATAGAGTGCATAAATATTATTATCTTTATTTTCACCAAGAAATATATTAAATAAATAATTTCCCAATGCAACCAGGTGATAAATCAGACATAGTTTGACGCTACTCTGGCTTTAAAAAGTTGTTTGAATGTAACTTTAAAAGTTACTGTCCATGACCCAACGTTTCGACACTCCAATCTACACGTAGTGTCTTCATCAGGGGTGATTGTTGTAAGGTTAGGATCCCTATTATTTTATATACTCACAGAACCGATGATGACGTTATCCATTAACAAGATGCAAATAAGCCTCCGGCAACAAACTACCGCGACCCAACGGACAGTAACTTTTAAAGTTACGTTCAAAAGACTTTTTAAAGCCAGAGTAGTGTCAAACTATGTCTGAAATATATTAAATGTTTTAAATATTAACTGATCAGTATCTAAAGGTATTAAAGTAAAATGATCCATCTTAGACAGAGTAGAATAATAAAATGGAAAAAATCGGTTGTTTCTTAAAACCAGTTTTACGGTTTCGCTTTTATAAGAAAACCAAAAAAACCGACCGAATAATCATGTGTCGCCATCCATTCCTGTAATATACGATGCCTACATGCATCTGAAATACAACGAAGCTTGGCTGCAACGAAGATAGGCCTAAAAATAAGTTAACATAAAAGTCTGACTAGAAAGGTTTGACCCAGCGAAACACAGGTTTTTAGCTACATGTGCTGGAACTACGATACCAGATCACGACCACGTTTTCGAAAAATAAAGTAATCAAACATTACGATGCAACAAGAGAATAAAAAAAAGACATGATTTACAGGAAACTAAAATCATGATACATACCGTATTTCCTCTAATAAACTCCTAGCCTCAAATAAATCCCTCCCTCTAATAAACTCCTAGCCTCAAATAAATCCCTCCCTCTAATAAACGCCTCCCCTTTTCATACAACAAATCCAATAAACGCCTCAATCAACAATACACAAACAAACAAAAAACAATTCACAAACAGCAGCTCTCAATAATTAACATGTGCTATTTGCAATAATAACGGCGCTGAGAAACTGGGAGTCAGTCAAATCCCCACCCTTTCCTCCCCAGGGAGAAATGTGCAAAAGCAAATCCTGAGAATCTCTGATCTCCAGGGGCAAAAAATGCTTTCAAATGCTATAAAATCCCCACTTTGTCCCGGGGTGGGGGTCGGGGTCGTGCTTTCAATTGACAGGTGCATAATTGTAACGAACAACAAAGATCCTAACCCCGCCTAACAAGTTTTCTAACCCTACCCTTAGAAAAGTCGTTAGGCGGGGGGTTAGGGTTAGGATCTTTGTTGTTTTGGGGTTGGTTCCAGTCCTCTCTCTACATTTCGACCTTTTTGGTATACTAAATAGACATGACCAAGGCTACAGGTATCATGCTCTGTTGCTTTTATGCTGGGAGAGAGCCTCCTGCCTGACAAAATTGCCTGCCCACAGACTACTCTACAGCAACAAGAATTAAATGAATTGGGATTTGGGGATAAATAATTAAATGAAATGTATTAAATTATGGCTCAATACTTTATAATACATGTAACCGTAGTTGCTTTAGGAACAACTTGAGCGCTAAAATTAATAGTTTGCAGACCTACTCCCTTATTCACTGCATTTTCTTATTTCTTGTTAGGATGCGAAGAACAGTATTTTGATGCTGACAGTGTGTATGCCTGCAAGCTGGGCTGTAACAAAGGACAGGGTGTGAACATTCTTGAGAAAACATCACATTCTCCAAGCAAAACATTACCATCCAAGGCATGTCATTATTCCTAATTTATGTTATATGCTGGTGTCTTTTAGTTGATCAAACGTCCTTAGTTGTGTGTCAAGTGTTGCCAGTAATCATGATAATATGTGCATGCCTATCTTCAGTACTAACAGTGTTGGAAATATAGTGTGCATTTAAGCTGTCAGCCAATTAACAGAGACACGAAGGCTGCTAAAAAAAAATCAACAACAGACGTTTTACGGCCGTTTCCCCCGCTTACGCAGGGGTTGGCCGGTGGTTCCCCACGACAGTTTCCTCCACTTTCCACGATCATGTGCATCTTCCCTCTTCAGCCCACACTCTCTCATATCCCTCTCCACTACCTGGCTCCATGTCATTATTGGCCTTCCTTCACTCTTGCACCATCAACCTCAAGCGACATACACCTCTTCACCCAGTCACCATCATCTTTCCGCAGCACATGTCCCAGCCACCTTAATCGGCTCCTTTTTACCACGTCAGACACCGATTCAATACCCATTCTTTCCCTCAGCTCCTCACTAGACACTCTATCCCTCAGCGATACGCCACACATCCACCGCACCATCCGCATCTCTGTCCTCTCCAGTCTATTATTCAGCTCCACAGTCATGGCCCACGTCTCACTTCCATACACCATAGCACTCCTCACACAGGCCACATACACCTTCCCCTTCAGCTTTAGCAACACTTCCTTCCTTGTCAGGATCCCAGAGAGCTCTTTAAACTTTCCCCATGCACAACATACCCTTGCCACAGATGCTGAATTTGCTCCTCCATCCACCATTCAGCATATCCCCCAGGTAACAAAACTTTTTAACATTCTCTAAATGCACCCCATTGCCCAGCTACGTCACTATCCTCTCCATCCTCTGCTCTTTCACACACCTTACAAACAAACGTATCCACAACTCTAGCCAGTGAGCCCTTCACGCCTGAGCACCGCTTGTGTACCCATCCACTACAGCCTGTGCATCGAATAGAATTATTTCCAACACCCTTCCCACATATACTACACGGCCACTTCCCTAACTTTTCAACATGACCACTATTCTTCCTTGACACCATCACCTTAGTCTTACCAATGTTCATCTTCAAACCCTTTGCCTCCATGCATTCTTTCCATCGCATCACTTTCTCCTTAAGCTCCTCAATGCTCTCAGCCATCAAAACCAGATCATCGGCATACAACAACTCCCATGGCATACCCTCTCTAACTTCTTGCGTCAGCGCCTCCATCACGCATGCAAACAGCAATGGGCTCATGACCGACCCCTGATGGACCCCAACCTTCACCTCAAACTTTTCACTATTCCCATGCTTCGTTCTCACCACAGTTCTTGCTTTCTCATACATTGTCATCACTGCTTTCACCAACCATTCTTCAACCCCCAGCTTTCTCAACGCCCACCTAACCACCTCCCTGGGAATTCTGTCAAATGCTTTCTCCAGATCCACAAATGCATAATATAGTGCTCTATTCTTAGCCACAAATTTTTCCTGCATCTGCCGAACCATAAAGATCGCATTTGTTGTTCCCTTTCCAGGCATAAACCCAAACTGCATGCCATCTATATTCGCTTTATCTCTCAGCTTTCTCTCCAGAACCCTCTCCAATACCTTCATCCCATGTTCCAGCAACTTTATAGCCCGATGTGCCCCACACTCCATTGGGTCACCTTTCCCCTTGTATATAGGTAAAAGGGTACTTAGCTCCCAATCCTTCGGTATCTTTTCCTCCTCCACAACCATATTGCAGATTTCCGTCATTTTCTTCACACGAAGGCTGCTAAATGATCAAAAAAATAATTAATTCCAAGTCCCTGTTCTGTTCAAAATCATAGAAGTGTATGAATACTGACTGCATTATTCCTATCTGTTATAATTGCTTCTGTTGACTTGCATCCACTCAAGTCAGAAATGTTCCAATTGTGCCATGAAACTGGTTCAAATTTTCAACCTTGCATTCTTATTTTGGTTTAATTTTTTGTGAGCATACTAGTTTATATTTTAAGTGTAGAAAGAGTAAACAACTTAACAATTCTATTTTACGATTTGTTATGGTACAGTAAGTGCACTTTGGGAATTACCCAATACACACAATAGAAGACTTGTACTGTATATTTGAATTTAGTGCTGCCACTCTAGTATACTCTACCCTTATCAATCTTCCCTACCGCATACTCATTCCCCCCAGACTTTTCATTGATGGGCGGTTACCGACGGTTTACCGCCACCTGTTTTTCCTCTTACAGCCAGCTATTTTTTGTGTACTGTAATTTTCAGGCAACACTTTATATGTAATTTTCTGGCAACATTTTCTGGACACAGACGTCTATTTTTGAAATGTAGCCAGTGTTATGACAAATATTAATTGGATTTATGCAATAAATAATATTAATACAAGAGGTGTAGCGTGCGTACATGACACTTCTAGGGGGCAGAGATTTGGCGGGCATTGCGTATGAGGAACCAATGACATTGAGGCAGGTCACGTGAAGAAAGGGGTCCCGTATCTGGATTTCAAGCAACGCACAACATGCAAATCGACCAGTCTCAAACATATGCCCCCTACTTTCCTCTACGGGAATATTTTCGTATTTTCCCTACTTCTTTTCATATTTTTCCTACTTTACACAAAATCACGCCTACAGCTACAGGTACGATCCTTCAGGGGGAATTTTCCAACAGCAATCAAATATTAAATGATTTTGAAAAAAACAGGCCTAAAGAGATTCAAATTGAATTTTCAAGTTGATGAAGCTTGGTTAATGGAGAATATATGTATATTAACTTGATTTCTTAATCAATCATCGTTCACCCCCAACTTTGAATATGATTATTATTGATCCTGAACGGGAGTCAATATGAGATTTACGTATATGCTGCTGGAGAACAATAGAAACTGAACAAAGCATGATATAAATATATATATAATATATATATGTATATACGAGACTGGAACTCAGATATATACAGTGTATAATGAACTTTGTGTGCATGATGTACAGTATGTACAGTATATTGACAGTATTTAGTGTTATTTTTCAAAATAATTATAGTCTCAACATGGTACTGTAGCTGCATTGATCCTTCGACCAGTCATGCTCCTACACACCTATGGCCGTGGTATGATCAACAAGCTGACCTACTATGTTCAGTCCTCAACCTCCTACTATTTCCGCACCAACAATGGAGGAATGGTGGTGGTTAACATTCAGGTAAGTAACTCTTGTCACATTTACCATGATAGCCATAAAGCAGATTAGCCTTCCCCTTCGTTGTCTACTAATCAATGGGAGACTGGAGAAGAATATAACTTGGCTTTATGTTTACCCGTCCATATCCTACCAAATCATGCTTTCTGATTGGCTAACAAGTTGTCCATATGAGCCCATATGGACTGCTCGTACGGACCGCTCGACATAATTTCTGTTTTAAATGCGTTTTATAAGCCGTAAAATATTGTGAAAACATTTGAAAATTAACTCAAACGAGATTGAATTGAACATATATTGAAAGACATATAATTGAGTTTTTTTATCCGAAAATTTACAATTTCATTTGACGAAGAAAAAGCACAGACTTTTCTTTTTGTCCACAAATAAAAATAAATAAATAATTTACCGTCCTTGGTCTCAAAAACGTCCCTTGGGCCTTTTTTGATACGTCAAGAAATATTTCTCCATACGGACCTCCCATCCGGTAAATAACATATATATTTCTCTTATGTTTTATTATCTGACGAAAGGCCTCTTGAAACGTTACATGCATGTAGTTATCTTTTTCGTATGTTTTTCCCATCACACTAAGCCTATATGATACACAAAACAGTTTTTCGTGGAACTTGCCACACAATTTAGCTGGACTTATGTGGCCTCGGTTGTCAGAGCGGCTTCTTCGATCCCACCCCCGGCACCTGAATTTTGCATTAGGATATTTGATCTCATGTATGAAGAGTTTGTCAACTCTAACCGAGAGTCGTGTATTTTCTATCGGAAAAAATGACAAAGTGCATAGATTAAGACTAATAGTTAGGAAACTGATGATAAAAGAACTGTATTAAGCTTATAAAACGTGTTGTGTTGCGTAGACAGTGTAGAAATACAAATCGAATATCTAAAAATGTTGGTGTACTGCCGAAATAGCGTGTAAGTTGTATAACGTTTCGAGCGAAGGCCCTTCGTCAGAGAGTGAAACGTAAAGTAAAATAAAAACTGAGTGAGACTTTTATAGAATAAATAAGCCAATCAGGTGCGAGAAACAATAACAAATAATGAGATGTAAAAATAGGAAAGTCTTTCGCTATAGACCTCTTTCATAATGGCACTCAAATTAAATATTATTTTATATGCATTAAAATTAGCCTTTCTGACCTCGTCCGTGTGTTTGTAATTCAAAAGAATTTTGCTTTGTAACGAGGCTAGAAAGGCTAATTTACATGCATATCAAAGAATATGTAGACTAGCCGCCTTTATGAAAGAGGTGTATGTTTACCGACAATCAGAAAACAGACCATACATATAAAGGGATGTTAAGGGTGTTCGGACGTATTCCGTTGCTAAACAACAGGTTGCTAAGGACAGGTCATTTAGTGCCCAATATACTTCATGAGTGGACAATAAATTCAAGGTATAACCAAGATATTTTATATGTGGAATATACATGTATATATTGGCAAACTTCTGATGAGGTTTTTGATGACGTCACATTGACGTCATCAACAAACACAAAAACTCTATAATTTTCGTCATTTTTTACAGTATGCTATATTTTTTGGTGTCATATAAACCTAAATTACTTCCTACAAAAAAGTACGTATGGATTTATTGATAAATTAAATAAAAAATGAAAATTTTATTGTGTTTATTGACCTTAAAAATCCGAATCTTGGCTAATTTTTAAAAATTCTTAAAATCCACACGTACTTTTATGAAGGTAACCGTCCAGATTCTAATCACATGAAACAAATTAATTTTTCTTAAAAACCTTCGAAGATTATAGGAATTTTCATATTTCGATGACGTCTCATGGCATTACCAAACGAAAGAGTTTTGCCCACATATACTACATACAGTCTTGATGGATTCTTAGAACTGAAATTCTATGACGTTGTTAATTCTAAGCTTCCTTAGCAACGGATATAAGGTCTGCAAATCGAAATACGTCCGAACACCCTTGTTAAATGAGTGGGAGGTGAAACAAAGAAACACCCATGAGGATTAAGCGAGACAAAGATCAATAGAATGAAAATCTTTCATTGAGACCATGGGGATGATTGTTGCCAAGTTTGAAAATGAGACGCTTTTCTTGTCTTTTAAGGTGGCTCCCTACTGATCAAATACTATTGATGGCTAAAGTGTTCCATCTGTTGCTATGACAACAGTGACGTTTCAAAATGGCCGAAAATGAACATTTCATCTAATTTATTTCGCTGTCTGTGTCTCCTGATTTTTTTTGCATTTAAACATTTCTTTTAGTTTAATTAATGAATAGGCAGATTAAAAAAATATTCTGTAGATCCAATTATTTTACACAAAAAAATCATGTTTTTTTAGTTTTTAAAAAAATTGGATTTACAGAATTTTTTTTAAATTTGCCTATTCATTAATTAAACTAAAAGCAATGTTTAAATGCAAAAAAAATCGGGGGTCACCGACTCGTTTGCGAAATAAATTAGATTAAATGTTCATTTTCGGCCATTTTCAAACGTCACTGTTGTCATAGCAACAGATGAAACACTATAGCCATTAATAGTATTTGATGCCCTGAAAGTTATTCTATGCATAGCTTTAGTTTCAATCTTTTCCGAAATATCCATGGGCACTTTTCGAGATCGAAATTTGCATTTTTGCCACATTTCAAGAAACAGTAGGGAGCTGATATAGATTCTACACAAAGTGAAAAGTTGAATGTAAAAATGTTTTATGATTTGAGCTTTGCGTTGATGTTCTAGAAAGAGGTCTATTGACCCGAATTGGATGCCTCCTCCCTGGGGAGAATTTGTTCAAGTGGTAGGGGGTCACGCGCCATGTTATCGAGTTTCGGACCAACAAACCTTTATATAATTCAAACGTTGATGATATACTGTACTTGAACGCTATATGTCGTAGATTTTATCAACTTTTCACTCAAATCCTCAACTAGTCTATCACACGAAAACTCAAAACAAAGCCAAATGCCTGATTTGGCGCACACTCGTTAGCATTTCGGACAAACAAACAAGTTAAACCGTTATAGAACATCAACGCAAAGCATCAACTCCTAAAACATTTTGCCACTCAACTGTTCACTTCATGTTCACTAAAAATCCCCGACGGAGAGTGAGCTGATAATATGTAATGTACATCTGGAATAATTATTGCTGGTTGCTGAAGGATATCAGACTGTAGGTTTCTGGCAGATGGCAAGTTGTTGTGCGACCTGCGATTGAATTACTCTATATTACAAACTAGGGATGTTACACAAGAAAAATCACATTCTCTGCTGTGGAATCGCGGGCCCGTCTGGAACAAGTTTTGAGCAATGGCGGACAAAATTTTGGTCGACTGTGGGTTAAATTTCTTGTGATAGAATGTTTGTTGTTCTTTTTTTTGGCAAATGCGAACATGTATTAATCTAAAATGATGTTCTGTAACAAAAAATGCCAGGAAACGTAATGTGATATTTCGTCGCAGGGGCACTTAATGGTACCGCGCGTCCTTCAGCAGCACGAGTATAACTGTATGAACAAGTTTGTGTTTCAGCTTACTTTGTTGTTTATTGAAACATGTCGGGAAAGATTCCTGCCATGAAGACATCGTTGCCTGTCGTCATTAACTAATTTGAAAACATTTTGTTTCCAGAGAGAACCGGAAATTTACATAAAATCTGCTGACAACGGTTATCTTTCCAACCAGAATGATGAAGCACAGAAGCCGAATACGAAGATACCGCAACCACAAGGTGTGTATTTAGTAACTCGTATGCCAAGGTTCGTTATTCCATCGAGCAACCACAGGACTGGGTTGTCCCTGGATTATGTTTGCTTGGTCAGCCCCTGTCAAAGACCCTGTCAAATACAAGAATATCTGTGATCTCATTTAATTTTTAAACTTGAAAATTAGTGCCAAAACACAAAACCTTGCAAATTAGTATACCATTGGAAATTGCTCCCGCAAATATTCCTCCCGCAAATAAGCTCACGGAAATTCCTTTGAACAAATATAAGCTCACGGCTATAATTATCAATATTTTAAGAAATGTTATACTGACGCACGCTTCGTGCTTGCAAACAGTAATCTTTTCTTCAACTATGGTTGTGTATTGTTACATTGTCATTGCTCGAGAAATGTCCTGCATATCAGAATAATGAGTATAAGGTCTGAACACTCGCAAGATTTTGTGAAAATTATTTACGAAAAATTAAATTGTTATGTGTTTATATTACACCCGAAAACCATCGTGATCCTTTGCTTAGAGTTACAATGCTTAAAATTAAATTGTACACTGCCGGAAGACGAAGACATAATACGCTGTGTCTTAATTATTTTGGTTCACGTTTCATATAAATATCCCGAATTTAAAACAGTCCTAACGGCCAACCCTAACTGTTACGATAATGCTTTATTTTAGAAATAACAGCTGATTTTAATATCGAATTTTACTACCAATAGTCTATGTGACGTCATTTTGAGATTTATATGGAACTTCACCCATTATTTTGGCCGCATTGAATATAATTTGGGCGACTAATAATTAGCATGTTTGAGGGTTCTTTCATCTCCAATCTTCAGGTGGAAGCCCAATCATGCGCGAGTGTTTACAGTTCTAATCATTATGTGTCAGGACTGTGACAAGGTTATGTTAAAATACGAATAAAAATATTTTTTATTAAATTTTGCCGAAATCGTGTATCTGACTTTTCTAGTGAAGGTTTTCCTTCGTCACAGAGTGAAACATAAAGTGACTTCTTACGTTTTACTTAGTGACACTGGTGAGAGCCTTTTTTATACTTCAATTGCGATCCCTGCCTTGTAAAGGATTGATGGTGAATATCGGGTATGGTGTCCACGAGCCATATATACTTCTAGTACGTATTCCATATAAGGAAGTGGCCTACGAGCAAATACAAGACATTGACGAGCAAATACAAGGCACTGACGAGCAAATAGATTGCCCTCGTACCAGCCCACTGGTTGTGGGATTGTTAACACGTTACTGAGCGCATGCGTCTAACAGTCAATTTTTAATCCCACATGCTTAGTCTGTCTCACCTTTTTTCTAATCTAGCTCCCAAAATAGGGGAGTGGGTGTGGTTAGGGTTAGCAAACTTTAGGCGGGGTTTCGGGCTAAGACCTTTGTTGTTTTGGGGTCGGTTACAATCCAATTACGAGGGTGCAACGTGTCAGCTATTTGCGCGTTAATTCACTCTATTTGCTCGTAAATGCCTTCTGTTTGCGCCTCCTTATAAGGAACACGAACTAGATACCCCTATCCCTTGAGCGGCCTAATACTTCGTTTTGTTTCCTGGCAGTTTATGGCGAACGTCGCGAGTCTTGGGTTGTGGTCCGTCGAGGTCATCATTGGCTCCATTGTGTTTCTCACAAGTCTGGTGTTCCTATGTGGATCTTGAGCAGTATCCTCTTCCTGTCTTCCTTCTTCTTGCTCTGGTTGTGCTGTGCCTCCACTGCTCGTAATAATAAAAAGCCAACCGAGAAGAAGGTAACAACCTGCGCGATTAAGCATATTTAATTGAGGTTCGACACTAGTTTCCATCTATCATATTGAGGCGCGAAACGAAACCAGCGATGTGTCCCAACAATTTTGGTCAGGATTGTCTGAAAATGGTGAATTGAAAATAATTGAAGAAAAAGCAGTTTATTAACATTGCAACATAGTAAAAAGTCTACATTCAAGCAAAACCAGCCCCTATTCTATACTCACCCTTGCCCCCCCCCCCCCCCCCCCCCCCAATGGTTGAGGGGCAGGACCCGCACAGGTCGACCTGCACGGGAGCTCTTGCTTACTTTACATATCGCGCGATGCTTCTGTACTCAACAAAGACTCTACTTTCCCAGCATGTGAGAGGCGTTTATGTGATTTTTGGAGAAGCTGCGTCTAAACCGGTTTTTCTTCGATTATTTTCAATTCACTGTTTTCAGACAAAATCCTCATGGCCAGAAATCCTTGGGACATCAACTGAAAATCTTCAAAAACAGCGATGTGTCCCAACAATTTTGGCCAGGATTGCAGAGTTCACTCTAAATAAACTAGAAATACGTTTACACAACAACCCCTCGCTAAATAATCGACGTTTGACCTTCCAAGTTGAATTGAAAAATAAGAAGCGTCAGGAGAAAATCATTGAGCGCAAGGACTTAGTTACGGCCTCATGTCATACTCATGGTATCGTATGTGAACGGTGAAGGCTAAAAGGGATGACTCAAAAGGACCTTCACATTTTCTAGAACTTCTAATCTCAATCATAATCCTAACCTTGATCCTAACCTTAAACCTAACCCTACTGAACCGTAGCTAACCCTAACCTAACGAAAAATAAAAACCTGACAAAAACAGAAAGGTCCTTTTGAGTCATCCCTTTTAGCCATCCCCTATGTGAACGCGGGTTCTTAGATAAATACATGTATCGCACTAGGACCAGTATATCGTTGTAATATAAATATAATCCACTGTATACTCTAATTTTTTACAGGCTTTCTTAATCAAGGACTTGTTACCTGTTTCGACAAAAAAGGACGGTCAAGACGTCCCACTCTTGAAACTGGACGACGAAGACGAGCAGGCAGGGCCGTTGCCATCCAAAACTGGCGCAGCTGTTATAATAAACATGTAAAAGCTGTCCACACGAGCTGCGGTTAAAATTTCGCATCGTGCTCCTGTAGTTTTCTTTTCAAGTGGCGACTTGCAAGAGTTGGTGCAAACATGCACGTTTATCTTGTACGTCTGTAGTTTCTTATTTGGTGGTCTTGGATTATTTAACCTTTGTAGTATAGTTTAGATAAAGATTAACACGAAGGTAATTCTTTTCGTGTAATAACTAGTTAGTACTAGTATTAGTATTAGTATGGTGCATGTGACTGGTGACTTCACTTATCTTTTTTTCGTAGTCCTTAACTTTCTTCACTTTGTTATTATGTAGTTAATCATCTTCTGCACTTATTCTAATTTTAATTAATGTTATTAATATTGTTGTTCACAACTTGGTACGTCTTTTTCATGAACTTTAGGGTTAATGTACCTATCTCGCGTTTTGGGAATTTACATATCCGTAATATTTCGGTCTTCCTGAGCAAAATCATAATATATATTGTCAGCCGAAAATTTCATCTTCATGGAGTTTTTCGCTGTCAAAGTTACCAGATGGGATGTCACAAGAGGCATTCCAAACCAGTTTTCTTTTGTTACTCCACAAAAATGCCTCTTGTGACATCACATCCGATAACTTTAACAGCAAAAAACTCCATGAAGACGATTTTTTCGGCTGACAAGATATATAATGATTTTACTTAGGAAGATCCATATATTACGAATAACGTGAGATAGACACTTTAAGTCGCTGTTACTTAATGTATGTAATGTTTCGTGTAACTGTCTTGCAATGCTATTGCGGGCGAAACAACACGCTTGCGTCAACTCGGGCAACTGAACATGCATCCCAACGTGTTTTTTATGTTTCGATTTGGAATATTCTTTATCGATGTTTATTTATTGTAAAGGTCTTAATTCTGAAAACGTCCTGTACAATGTACACTAATTTGTAGCGGTGCAATCAGAAAAATGCCTTACATTACTATCAGTACTATTGCAAATCTGACTATCAATTTGGAGTTTTCAATGTCCAGTATAAATCAACAATTGACGTGAAAGGAGGAAAAAAGATTGAAAGTAACAGCACAATAGACTGAAACGCACAACCAAAACATCATTCGTCCCGAAACATTGCGGGGACATGTTGCGGGGACAAATCCCGTCGTATGCACCATGCGAAATCTTGTCGCCGCAACATGTCCCATCGTATAAACAGCAGGCAGTCCCTGAGATAAAATTAAAATAAACCAATCAAAGAACGTTATTTTATTTTTATTTTCCTTCTCTACGGTGAAGGCTAAAAGGGATGACTCAAAAGGACCTTTACATTTTTTATAACTACTAATCTCAATCCTAACCCCAATCATAATCTTGATCCTAACCTTGATCCTAACCTTAAACCTAGCCCTAACCGTAGCTATCCATAACCTAACGAAAAATAAAAACAGAAAGGTCCTTTTGAGTCATCCCTTTTAGCCTTCCCAGGGGAAATGTCCTCGCAACATGCCCCTGTGATTTGTCTCCTCGTGCTAACCTTAAACAAGATCAGAATCTCCAAATCAGTGTCGTGCGCTTAAAGTACTGACTTTAGTGATTAGATCATTTAAGGTAGCAAGATCCCTCTGAATACATTTTTAACAACGTGCAATATAACAATTAACCCTTACAACCATTTGATAGAACATATGACAAATCATATTTCCACACAAAAAGTTTGCATAAATTATGCTAATTAGCTGACGAAATGGCCGCCGATTGGTCAAAATCGGGATATACTTCAAACAAATTTGCCATTTTCCAAACACTATTTCTCCCTCATTTTCCCATATATTTCAATAAAATTTATCTAGGGAATGGTGGTAGGAATTTTGAATCTGATTCATACTTGTTGAATTATCTGACATAATTAATATAATTTAGGAAGTCAATAGATCATAAATATAATTATCCTTAACCGAAATGATCCTTGGCCTAAACGTAAACCTTACCCTAAAACAGCAAAAAAATCAAATTGCCTAATCTATATTTGTTTGAGTCGTGCAGTGGAAAAAGAATATGTACGACCATACGAGCTAGCGAGTTTAAGACACAAAATACAAAATAGGTACGCAATGCGTACATGCGTCTGCTGTTGAAGTGAAAATTGGATGAAGATAATGACCGTACAGAATCACGATAGATCAGGGGTGGCGGAAATGATACAATATTGTTATAAATTTAGAAATAAAGTTAATTAACGTTTAGTAGAAATTGCACTTATCTTTAAAAATTCTCTAAATTTACGGCAATATTCTAGCATTGTCAGTCTTTTAGAAATATAAACTATCACATGAGCTTGGGGTACGGTAGATTTGTCAGCAGATATGACGTAAAGTGACGAGGTGAACGAAAACATCCTAACAAACGAACATCTCGGTCGACAACATAGCACTCTGCTGACGCAGACGCAACAACACTTTAGCTATAGGACAATTGTTATAGTCAACTTCATAAACCTTAATATAAACATCCAAAAAGATTATGTACTGGATAATTAACTTTAGTTTACTTTTTATAAATTGTCTAAAAGGATAGTGTAAAAGTAAGCGAGATAAAACGGTACATATTTGATTACATCTCTTTTTCTTGACAAGTAAACAACAACGCCTGCTCTATTAACCGTGGCCTGCCAGACTCAGTAATATGCTAGGGAAGTTAATGTTCGCGCGCTTTTTCGCGCAAGCGTTTCCTGATTGGCTCTTAAATTATTCTCTTGTTTCTTATTGGTTATATTTCACGTGTATGAAGAGTCTACACGATTTTGATTGGCCGTACGTATATATCGTATGTGAAAGTATGGATTTTGAAAACCAGGCTTTCCGTGAACAAAAATGTCGCATATTTATTGCTAAACATGACTCATTTATATTCTCTGATGAAAAGCTCTGATGAGTCAAAGGGTTAAAGACTTCACCTAGCGCATGTTTCAAATTACTTCTTCACGTTAATCAACCGGGATAACGTACCCGGCTATAGTGCAGTTGGAATGCGTGTCATTGAATGGGAAACCATGTTACATATCACACTCCACAAGATCATATACCCAGGTGCTGTCAGGGTTACATTCCATTCTGGATTTAGCAAGATTAGCTTTAGCACTATGTGGTCGAGACTACATGGCGGAGGATGGAAATCGACAACGTCCGGTTTGCAGAAAGACTCTTCAAGTCAAGCAAAGTCGTACAAAGACCACACAAGCACTTGCTGAGAGGGTGTAGCGTGTTTGATGGTGCAGATGGGCGATAATTCCCTGATTCATTTGATTACTCACGTTTCCAAAGAGGGTATCAATACTTTCCTAATTAAATGTCGATCCGTTTCGATACTTGTCATGTGATACCCAAACTTGTAGGGATTTCCCACGCGAAAGACGCTGGCGACAAGATTGAGTACAGATTTATTGAAGGAAAATGTAAATGAATATTTCTAAAAGTGAAACATAAATAAAGCCTTACAATGTCAAAACGTGAAAAATAAATAATGTCTAATAATAAATAATGAGGTATATAATGATGCCTATATAATGAGGTATATAATGATGAATATATAAATAATGCCTTACCTATTGAAATGTATATCACGTAGACTTAATATCATATACGTACAGAAATTGTAACAACTATCAAATAAATTGTTCTACATAACAAGTATTGAGATCGAAAATGGTATCGATAAAAAGGTAGTTGGTAACGTATCGAAGGTAGTCACTGTCTACGGGATCGATTGCATTAGCTGATCGGATTTGTGTAAACAATCGATAAGCTTAAGGGAGACATAACGCTTTGTAAATTTTTCAGTAACTAATTAAAGCCAAAAGAATCCAGCTACTCAGCTAATAAATAATCAGGATTGGATGGGTGAAAAAGCAAAATGGTTCCGTGTTAGTATCTACTTTTAGTGTCTCTTAATCCAATGCGTGTTTCAGGATGGAATGTGTCCCGACATGTACATGTGGTGATCTGACAGGTC
Source organism: Chrysogorgia sp. JL179-B06 (assembly GCA_035772405.1). Lineage (NCBI taxonomy): Eukaryota > Metazoa > Cnidaria > Anthozoa > Scleralcyonacea > Chrysogorgiidae > Chrysogorgia > Chrysogorgia sp. JL179-B06. The sequence goes on from JAYKKM010000047.1 coordinate 4,958,157, forward strand.
TGAAAAAATTTTCAGCATGCAGAACACAACTTCCCTAATCATTAACACTATGCCAATGGATTATTTGGAGGACGTGATGGAGTTCTCCAGATCAACGCTTTATCAAGTATCCTGCAATGTAGACGTTCTGCTGTTGGTGTGAGAAAATAATTCATTGGGGTACAAGTAATAGAACAACAATAATTATCAATTTCTAAATGTTATGAGACATTACGATATTGAAATTTGATTGAAATTTCCTAAATTTACTTACTACAAACAATATACGATTTTCAAGTGTTGTGCTGCGTAGGAAGTGTTGAAATAGAAATAAAAAAAACTTTAAGTAAAGGTTGTTGTACTACCAAAATACTTTAAGTGTATGCTCCTGGTCTAACGTTTCGAGTGAAGGCCCTTTGTCAGAGAGTGAAATAAGGAGGATCGATATATAATAGCGATATTCGATCACTTTATATTTTACTCTCTGACAAAGGGTTTCTCTCTAAACGTTGAACTGCCTGTACACTATTTCGACAGTACACCAACCGTTTAGAGTTTAAATTTATGTTTGATCCAGTATTCTGGTTTAAATTCAGGTAACACGATAACAGACCATGATAGACCAGTAAACACCCGTGTATAAAAACCTAGTTAGTGATTAAGAACCTGCAGACCGCTAAATTTGGTATTTAAACCCCTATTATATAAGAATCTGTTGGTCTAAAATTTGAAACGGATTCTTGCTTGGAAAATTATAGAAAAATAGAAAAAATAATAAAAACTATTTTATATGGCAATCACACTGCAGAATCTCTTGATACACAGCTGCATGTAACCTTTAGTGTGTTTACCTTTAGTGTTGTTGCGTGTATAGCGCAAAAATTACGTGAAATAAATCTGCAGAGGACCTAGAGTAGGGTGTGTACAGTATTTGCTTAGAATGCAGTTTTACTTTTTAAACATAATTATGTTTCTTATACACAAGGAAGGGACCACACCCATATAGACTACAGTTGTTTGACCAGCAGCAAACATCTTTTCCTCTTAAGAAAACAAGAACCTATTTAAGAACCTAAATATCTTGAATTCTCAGTAGACACCAAATGTTTAAGAAACTTTTTAAGCTAACCCTGGAAAATCTAGGTTCTTATACGCGGTAGGCAATGTACCAGAGTCTTGTTCCTACGGAGTGTTCACGTTACTCACTAGTGAATGCATATATGGATACTCAGGTTGATCCCTTTTATGTTGATGTTCTCGAAGTTAAACTAACTTATAAGATATGTATATAAGCGAAACCAATAAAAGGTTAAATAAAAGGCGACGATCTAGTAGGATCTACTATTCTTTCTTTACTTTTATATAGTCAAGTGCTTCACAATCATCCGCCATTTTAAATGTATCGCCTAGCAGCGACTGCTGGCCTTCTTTTAATTCATTGCGAAAAAGAACGCGTGCCGTACTGAGTACATTAGGATAGTGAAAATGTTCTACAGCCCAAATGTGATACGTACTCAAGTGCTGTAATATAGTATAGATACTGCATATATTGTTTCAGCTAGCTCACTCCTCGACTCAGTGCATTTTAGTAGCTGATTACACCAATTCTCCGCACAAGTTTTTAATGTTTACAGTTTTAGTCATTAAAGGGATACCAAATGGTTTTCCGTGCAGGATTAAAGAAATACCTAATGGTTTCCGTGCTTGGATGGCCTGATCCAAACACGCGGGATGTTGCGAGACTTTCGAAAAGCGTAAAGAAACACGAGCCGCTAGGCGAGTGTTTTTTAGCTTTTCGAAAGTCGAGCAACATCCCAAGTGTTTGGATCAGGCCATCCAAACACGTAAAAACCATTAGGTATTTATTTTATAAAATAATACGAACGAACGAGCAACACAAATTTGAGTAAAATTTTGGCGGGAAATTTCTGTGTCCAAACATGGGTAGCTACATGTTATTTTATAAACTGTGATCCAAACACGCGGGATGTTGCGAGACTTTCGAAAAGCGTAAAAAAACACGAGCCGATAGGCGAGTGTTTTTTAGCTTTTCGGAAGTCGAGCAACATCCCAAGTGTTTGGATCACAATATCCTGCACGGAAAACCATTTGGTATTTATTTTATAAAATAACGACAGAGAAATAACGAATTTTATCCAAAAATAATATGATGAGAATACAAATTCTCCCAAGAATTGTTAACTGCCAATCATAATTCGTCTCCAACAACAGACGAGCAGGCCGGAAATTAAGCTGAAATTTGTTTTGCCGACAAATCCGACAACAATTAAAGAGAAGAATATGGATAAAAAACTCGACTTTGAATGTCAAAAATACTGACTAGTTTTAGGCAAAAGCTTAATCGTGGAATCAGCCGTCTCAGGGTTTGGCTTGTTGTTTCAAAGCGAACAGACAGAGATATTATGGGCAGCAACTGTCGCTCTGGAAAGGTCTTCGCTGTCTTTTTCACAATTTCACTGGAAGTGATTTTGGATTTTAAGTCGAGAGCTCTTGGGTATTTTACTTCGTATAGATAAAGATTGTTCTTTTCCCAGTGAGTTCATCAGCAAGAAAATAGAAGGTATTTAAACACTAAACAATATATTATTCTCGCGAGTTTGTTGCTTTCAAAACATGCCCTTTTCAAACCTCATTGTTTTGTTTAACTTCGCTATTGAACACAAAATGGATCAGACGATCAGTTTTCTCGGTGATCGTTTTCTCACAATACAAAAACTAAATATACTTCTGTTGTTTTTTTGAGAGTTTTGTTTTAACTTATAACGACTAAACGGAATGAGATGGAAAACGCCACTTAAAATTGCTGTATATTCCCGTGCAGGATTAAAGAAATACCTAATGGTTTTCCGTGTTTGGATACTCTGATCCAAACACGCGGGATGTTGCGACTGGGACTTCGGAGAAAAGTGTAAAAAAACACGAGCCGCTAGGCGAGTGTTTTTAGCTTTTCGAAAGTCGAGCAACATCCCAAGTGTTTGGATCAGAGTATCCAAACATGGAAAACCATTAGGTATTTATTTTATAAAATAACCACAGAGAAATATCACTAAAAGTTATTAATATAATTAGATCAACATTGCAATTCTCCCAAAAACCATCAACTACCAATCAGGGATCAAGCTAATCGGCCAATCATGGATGGTTTTCTATCATGATTTATGATGCTGACGACAGCAGACAGCCAAAAATAAGTTTTAAGTGGAAAAACATCAGGAAAACATGCTTAGACTTTATGTTGGATTGCTGCAGATGTATAAAGTGATGTTGTGAGTTTGCCTATAGCCTTCATATTCTACAACACAGAATCTTTTTTGTGGTTTTATCTCGCTGTCGAAGTGTTGTTCGGTGATTTTTTGTTGCGGCTACAAGAACAAAATGAATGTTTCTTCGTGAATATCCTGCCCGACGAGTGGTAAAATAAACATTTTACACCTTTTCCATGTTCTCTTTGTGGACTATATCTAAAAAAGTGTTGTGTTTTGGGGTTTTATTGAAACTTGCAATAAGGTAAACGTCGCCCTTACAAATTATACGGGAATTATCGTTCCCTTTAGCGTTGTTTTGTCCGCTTTAAATACTTATAATTTCGGCCTATTTTTGCAAAATCTTGTGAAAATTAACAGGGAAGATTGCTATATTTTATTTATAATTATTGTGCATATGTATAGAATGTTAATAAATGTTTAAAAACGATGATGGGTCGGCATGATTTGCTTTTTGTGTGTACAAGATCATCCAAACACGGGTATTGACCAATCAGAGCGCTTGTTGCGCGTACATGTTATTTTATAAACTCTCATCCTGCACGGGTATTGACCAATCAAATTGTTTGTTGTGTACATGTTATTTTATAATATAGTTTCTTAACTAATAGTGTATCCTACCCACCATGTACGTCAACGTTTCCTGAGGGAGGAAGGAATTTGGAGAATCTTGACCCCTACAGTGGTGGGAGGCATCCGCTCTTACTGTGCTGCGTAGGCAGTGTTATAATACGAATTGAACAAAAAGGTTGGCATATACTGCAGTTAAAATTAAGGAAGTCTAACTTTCGAACGAAAGCCCTTCGTCAGAGTCGTAAAATAACCGAGTGAAACGTAAAATGACCTTCCCTGCGTACACCCCTCTTAATTCCGGTTTAACGTTTCGAGTGAAGGCCCTTTGTCAGAGAGTGAAACATAAGTAGGATTGACCATAGACATATCAATACCGATATGCGATCACTTTATGTTTTACTTTCTGACAAAGGGATTTCGCTCTAAACGTTGAACTTCCTGTACATTATTTCGACAGTAAACGTGATATTTGCTTGCCATTGGCAAGTGGTGATCTGACGAACTACATAAAGAGGTTTTTACGAAGGGTATACACGTTCTCGTAATATAATAGACACGTATGTTATGTATTTAGACTCGGTAATTCCAAAACTGTTTTCAGAGTTGAAATCGAGTAAATATTGGCCGAGATAACGCTCAAAATCTACGTACGACGAACTGGCATTGGGATTTGTTATCGAGAGACGCGGTCTGGGCACTGGGGACCACGAATGGGGAAAAGAAACTGTAACTGAAACTACGAATATTTTGTTCTAAATGTGCATACTACAGAGTAACCACAAATCTGTAAACAAACCACAATCTACACGACCTGCCTAATTTAATCACAATATGACCTTCAATTCTGCTGTCTTGAAGTTCGAGTAGTCACGTCAATAACTCGTCATTTCCGAGGAATGACGTCGTGAACTATCTAACGACGCTCCTTTGTTACATCAAGGCTATTTAATTAATTTCCTGCTAAAGTTGTTCTAAAAATATTTATATTTCAATCCAAGGGAAATGTTTTGTGCACTGAGTCATCCCAATTAAAGGGTCCAGTGTCACTAAGACGAAAAATCAACCTCATTTGCACACACATTAACTTGTACGAGTTTTATTGGAATATAAATAACTCGAATATAAGATTTCAACTGATATAAACAAGTATGTTTAAAGTTATAAGCCTTAAAGTTTATTTAAAATTTTCTCGAATGAATTTTGATACCCGAGAAGGGTTGTGATGTCAAGATAGTGCTAGGATATTAACAATATTTGACTAGGATTTACTATCGCAAGCGAAGTGATCCCCTTTTTAACCTTAGCCAAACTTCACAGTTATATGGTTTTGTGTATATATATATAATACTAAGATGATTTTGAGCTGCTTTTTCTGCCCAACCACTTTTTGGCTGAGCAGCTGTCTCAAGATGATTTTGAATTGCTTTCCCTCCTGATCACTACAGTGTATTTGACTGCTGTACTATATTAATGACTTTGAACTGGGTTTTTCTCCTAACCACTGTCTTAAGAAGATTTTGAACTGCTTTTGCTTACTGACCACTATTTGGCTGTTGTATATAACTGCTATTCTGCTGCTGTATCAAGATGATTTTCAATTAAATAACTTTCCTAACTGTCATTCTGCTGCTGTATCAAGATGATTTTGAACTACATGTAAATAACTTTCCTAAATACTGCATCCTCATGCTGCTGTATCATGATGATTTTAAATTAAATATCTTCCCTTGCTACTATGCTGCTGTTGCAGCACCAAGCTGATGATTTGAAACTGATTATTCTGTACCTGTGCAGTGAAAGCTCCTAAATTTTGTGCTTCTGTACAACCATCATTTCTTTAAAAGCATATGTCTTAGTGGGGTTGCTGCCTAGTAAATTAGTATAACTGTTTTGTACAGAAAAAAAATTATTAAGCATCTACCTTGCATAATTTTTTTGTGTGACGTGGAAGAGCAGGTATAAAAGTACAGTAAGGGCAGGTAAGTTGGTCAATCGATACAGTACTATTGTAATGCTTTGCACAAAATAATAGTTTGATATTGTTGACAGTGTTTAGTGTGTTTTTTTTCATAAATATAAGATAACATGAAATGTTACTCTAAATTATATTTGATTCTTTGTTTTTGCGGAAAATTCGAACCGTTCTTGATGCAAAATTCGCTGTAAATGTGCGCTCAGATTGCGGGAAATCGCGTTAGAGAGGTTCTAGATTTCAAAATTTTCCGGGGGGGAATGCCCCCGTACCCCCCTTCAATAATACACTTCACAAATTTGCAACAGTCAGATTTTGGGCTGGATCCGCCCCTGTATATATATATATATATATATATATATATATATATATATATATATATATATATATATATATATATATATATTATATACACATAGTTCAATCTACAGACACGTGTTTCGCTGTACCACAGCTCTGCAGTGTAGCTTGGAAAAGTCTGGATGGACTATTATACACTTGCGATCGTCATTGACAACCGCTTGTGGGACAGCACCGGCGATCAGAAACCCTCCGAAATTCGGCCAAAAAAGCAGCATATCAAGAAAACTGGCATTACTTGTTTTCACAACACCAGTGTTCCCGCATGTTTGTAGGTATGAATACATGGCTGTTTGGACATGATGGCAAAACCCAAGAATGTACCGTTACAGTATAGAGATATCGACTAAATGTTAGATTCTATTCTAAACGAGTGGTAACTAGCTGCAAGTAATCCTTATTCGTCCTAATTTAAACTACATTTGTTTAAATCAATCAAATGCCACAGCGAGTGCTCATTGCTAGTGTGATACTGATTTGAGGGCAACTTCTCGTAATACATATCCAATAATACTCTAATACTTACAGGTTGCAGCGTACTGCTGAAATAGCACTCGAAACGTTAGACCTTTATTTCTACACTACCTATGCAGAACAACAATTTCATATATAACATAATACGTTCCCCGCCCGCCAGATGCGCTTGATCAATGAATGGTGTAATTATACAATCTCTTTAGAGTAACCGCAAAACATTTTTATTCGCGTTGCGGATGAAATAATTTCCCATACCGCAGTTTCCTGCTGATAGTTTTAACGCGATTCTACCGAACCACGCCTGAAACTCGTTTACAAAAATGTTTTCTATTAATCACCAAACAGGTTTCGCATGTACGTGGAGTCATTAAACTGTATTGGACTCGTTATAGACCAAACGACAACACCAACAAATGGTGACGATTATTAATATATTTAGTTCTAAAAGTGCAGACTACAATGTAACTACAATCCACACGATCAGCCTTTGAAATTTCCACAATTTAATTTGACTTCAATATCTATTTCAATTTCTCCCTCTTTGAATTTCGGATTAGTACGTCAATAACTGGGAATTTCCGAATAATAACGTCATGAACTACCTATTTAATTCATTTCCTGTTCATGTTGTTCGATAAATATTTATATTTCAATTTGAAACTGTCAGAAATCTTTTTCTCCATCAAATCATCACTGTATAGCCAAGCATGATATTGATGAGATACGATGTCAAGCTACTCAAGTAGTACGTCATAAGGTTTTGGCATTAGGGCTCATTGATTGATAGATAGCTAGATAGATTGTTAATTCATAATTACATGGCAGCTAAATTGGCTGAATTGCGTAATTTACAAATAGGTTACTAAATTATAATATTTACTATATTACAGTTTTAAAAATTATACAATAAATATTTAAAAATTTCAATAATGTTAAAAGTCTAGGTATTGTTCACGTATAATTGCACATCGACGGAATAAAAGAACGCTTGAATAGCTCAGTGCATATTCTTGGAAGATTATACAGGTGGCACTGTCTAAGGTTGTACTCTGTCTGATGGCTAGGTGCATGGCAGGAGGCTTGAAAGTTTGTGCGACGGACTTGATAATTGTATTGAACAACTTTTTGCATATTTCCAGGCGCCTAGATTTCAAAGTAGTCAAACTAAAACGATTTAAGGTGGCTTTGTACCTTTGTCCTGGTGAGATTATAGATAATGCTCTCTTTTGCACTCTTTAACAGTAAATTTTATTGTTTAAATAAAAGTATCTGAACTAAACTGAGCCGCAGACTTTCGCGGACGATCGTCAAGCTCAAACACTCAGACTGTCCCAGACTGGGAGGTTCAATTCTTGTCTGGGGTTTGATCCACTGCGCGTCTCAACAATAACATGTCAAATATTCATTAAGTCCATAGGGTATAGACAGCTAGCAGTACACTCTATATAGCAATGAACCAGTTGGAGTATTTGAGCTTGAAGTTACATTTTTCGCAACTGGTCACGGTTTGGTCTCAACGTATATGATTCGACACTCGTCATTTACCATAACTTTTCTTCTATCAATTGGGATGTCTTTTTGTTTGGTCAACATAAGTCATGCTAGCCCGTGTAAACCTGCACCACAGCCGGGGACGACAAGCATTGATTACTACTCTGACAATTAATAATTGTAATAACAATGTTACGGGCAGAAACCGTATATCTTTAGATAAATATATAAATTAGGCCTGCTCAAAACAGAAAGGTATTATACTGTAGATATCTTTGACTTGTTAACTTATAACATTAAAAAATGAAGATATATATTCAGAACAATTTTAGTAAACACAGTATACAGGAAAGATTAAAAATGTTATTCCTACTTTCAAAAAAGCACCGGCTTAAAAAAAACAGTACATCCAATAGGATTTTAAATCACATGGCAAACATATAAATGAGTACCATATCGCCATCATCATCATTACGTTAATAATTACCATCATCATATAACCATCAACATAATAATAATAACTTTATTAATATCCTTAAAAAATACAAAGAATTTACAAGAGAAATTAAGTAATTATAGAAGTTATAATTATGGAATAGGTGATATCAGAGTCTTAAAAAGCTTAAAATAATTGGACTAGTTAAGAATCTGTTTTAAATTAAAGCATTAGAGATTATATGTCTTGGGAAGATCACAGGCTCTTGGCATAAAGGATCGTTTATGCCTGAGGATTCTAGAAATTTCTTTAGGAATACATTTTTCTTTTCCATTCCTCAGATCGTAATGTTCGTTAGATGCCCGGCATCGAACACCAGTATTATCATTTTGGAGTAAATGTCACCATATAGTGTCGATAGACTATTCTTATATATGATCTCCATATGATCTCTATAGTGGACCCCCTCCCACTAACAACGTCATTCCTTGCCTATGTGCTTGCGCAAATATGCGATACAATATCCGAGTATGTTAATAAGGGTTAAATCAACATAAGGTTACACAACTGCTCATAGTTTCGCATTCCATAGAGGATTTACTAAGATTGACGATGATCAATAAGGTATGTGCACGGAGACGTTCTAACTGACTGAATTTCGTACTAAATAAAGTATAACAGTTTACTCAAACTCAAATATAGTTTTTTACACTTTGCAATTGAGGCGCAAATTGATGGTGAGTTTAACGGCGGCCTAGTAATACTAAAGGCGTTTCTCCCAACCACATAGATTCATTTATACCGCTAATGCTAGACTCGCTTATCATGTAAACACGAGGTGACCAGCTTATCTTAATTATTTAAACCTTACTAATGCCAACTAATAAAACACAAGATAATTAATAAAAACCTTTCAGTCATGAAAATCGAGCTGTAGTAGCATTTTATCGACACTTTCTACAAACAGGGCTGATACGCGGAACTCGTAACCAGTTACAATTAATGATTTTCCCCAAACAAATTCAAAATGAGGATAAAATTTTGTCGTGAAGGATTTACACTACTTGTGATATTTGAAAGAATTGCGACTGCTGACCATAAGTATTTCATGCTCACCCCCGTACAGAACAAAAATTAAGCTTAATTCCCTTTGGCATAATTCATTATAACAATTGCTAAGACAATGGGAGAGCAGTAGACAGACGATACATGGACGATAGTCCAGCTCATGTTTTCAGAAAAATGATGAATGAAAAAGTCCCGTACAGGAATGGAACCTGCAACCTTCTGATTGCCGGTGAGAAGATTTAACCATTGACTGCCACCGAGATGGAGAGCGAAGGTTACAACGATCGATGTACTGGTTCGATTGATATAATATGTGCTATAGCTAGGAAGTACAACATTTTGAAAAGAGTTTAGTTCATTCATGACATACACTAGTCTAAAAATAAATAAAAATCCACCTGATCAAAACTGTCCTTGACACAACCCGTACAGTGGTTATTTGCTCTGCTTATTGTTAGGAATAAAGAACCAGCTTTAGCCAAACCAAGGAATTCTTCTAATCCACATTAATTTCCGGAGTCACATTGTTTTCTAACGTTCTCGTGGGATTGACATACGAGAAGTCTCCCACAAGCATATCATTGATTATATATTTTCCCTGTAGGAGGTTATGGGTATGTTCTGACATTGATTCGAAGTGTTACATTCTCAAGTTTAAAAAAAATTATGAATCCGTAGTAGTTGCTACGTTTTTTTGATCATCGGACGCTCAGACACCAGATGAACTACAGTATGAGGAGGTCATCATGTCTGTAAATGTGCTGCCATATGATAGTATATAGAGAGTTCTGATATATATTTATTATTTTTACTTATGAGTCCTACATATTATAACTATTTTTTCTGTAAGTTAAATAATCACATGCAGCTAGCAGAAATTGATTTGACGTGATCAAGTTTTGAAAATCTCACCAATCTTCAATTCCACGCACCAGCGTGAGTACTCTGAATGCCCACCGGGAATTGAACCCATGGCAAGATACCAGCGCTCTTACCATTAAGCTGGTCAGAACATGAACGAAGTCAGACAATTTTCGAACGCCGTTCTTTTTCCATGTTCGTTCATGACTGTCGGAGTATTGACAGGTAACGGATTATAGGTGAAGTCGAATGATAAAAGTTAATTCAAAAGTCGAAAGATTACGAAGTTAAAATAGCCACTTCTGTCTGTCTTGACTCAATATATTACATGGTATTTGTTTAAGAAAACTGTTTGATATTAACAAGAACAAAATTCCAGAAGGCCACCTTGAAAGCAGCGAGGGATTAAAATAGGGTTAAAATTGGAATTAACCTATGATTTTAACCATTTAAGGGATTGAGATACTCCCATGATTTAGGCGTACTAAACCATGTTTTAGTAGTTCAACAAGAAATGCTCTGGCGTTAGTCAGCAGGATACAATTCTTTGCGTTGAGCAGAACAAGATTTCAAAGAGATACTTGGCGAGTGATAATCGCATCCGTGTCGTCTATCTGGGTCCAGTCGTGTAAGAATGTCATAAAGATAAACTAGATATTAGCGCATCAGTTACGCGATTAACGTCTTAATTACGGTATATTTAATTTAGTAATAATGTCTTGTTAAATCATAAAGCCAGCAACCAGCACATTTGTTAGCTAATCTCTCATTTTCATAAACACTAACAAGCATATGTTTATGCTAACTGGTTGTAATTTTGGATTGAAGTTAACTTGGTAAAGGCATGCACGACGGGCGATTGAATCGTACCCTGTTGGAGTGTTGGGTTGTATCCACATCGTTAGTCACCGTGAAATTCCAAAGGGACACCTTAATTTGCTTTAAGCCGGCTAATCGAAATCATAAAGTTTCAATCGAAATCCGGCATAAAGTTTTTTCAATCAGCACTAACACCGTACGTGTGAAAATGTATCGGTAAAGTGGATTTTCACTTACATTTCTTGGCGAATGAAGTGAACATTTTTCGCGCAAAATGAAATACAGCGCATGCGTAGTGTATAATTATTGTATCGCCAGCAAAAATATAAATTTCGCTTCGCTGAAATATCTGGTTGAACATTTTTCAACTTTCAAAGTTTTGCTTCGAGCGAAAGAAACACGTAAAGTAGAATAGACCAATAAAATCGTTTGACTAGTACCCGATGAGAAACACAAATTAAAGATGGCGTCCGAAAATAGCAGTATATACAATGTTGAAAATATCAATGTTCTGGAGCGACCTTGGAATGGTGGTGATGAACAAAATGTAGAAAATCAGTATTTGGAAGAGAGTTTAGTCCACTGGTTGAGTCATTATGTAACGAACATTGGAGTAATTATAGACGACACAATTATACTAGTTCGTTCCCAACATCGCATCCAAACGAACCTAGAGACATCACGCAGCTTTTCTCCCTTTAATTTTCTGCTTGCAAATAGTCTTTTTTACTTGTTTTTAAGTTTTCTTCACTTAATTCTCCGTCGCAATAACAGAAAATTAATCAAGAGACGTCTTCGGGCGAACTTTGTAAGAGGAAATTGACCAGCAGCAAAAAATTTCGCTCGAAATTTTTCGCTTGAACTTTTTTCGCTCGAAAAAGTTGCAAGTGGAAATCCAGCTTAAAGCGAAGCGATTTTTTCTTCGATCTCTTATGAGCGCTCGGCTGGAACTAATTACCTGAATCTATTCAATTTTCACACGTGGCTTAATGTCATTGGATGGGACAATTGAGTAGCCTGCGTAGAGGCTCTCAAAGGGGGGAGGGGGGGGGGGGGGGGGGGGGGGGGGGGGGGGAGGAGGGGATTTGAGTACAGCGTGGAGCATGATCAGTCACTGCAGCCGTCTAAAAATTACATATACTCGATTTTTCAGTTTGGGTGTGTAAGTTTCTATTTGTTGTAGCCTTGACGTCGCCGTATTACCTTTGTCTAATTTTCAAGAAATTTACTCAACATCGACGTCATGTTTTTGAGAAATTAGCTTTGTTATGAAAATTCGCGGCGAAATATTTTGTTGGTGAAATTTTTGCGTTCGTCGATTTTCAAAACAAAACAAATTATCCGATGAAGGTATGAAAACATAACATCAATATCAAGATTGTTTCGCTAGAGATGAGCAAAACCGTGAAGTGGTATTATTAAAAACAATCGGTACCTTAAAACGCTTTAAGACGGTTTGGTCTTAAAATGTATATTCCGACACTCGAAATTTTCCTTCACCATAAATCCTTAGAACCTATATATATTATATATATATATATATATATATATATATATATATATATATATATATATATATATATATATATATATATATATATATATATATATATATATATATATATATATATTATATATATATATATATATATATATATATATAATCAATAATCTGACTGATTTGAAGTTTAGTTTCCTATAGTATGCTTGCACGCGTTAAATAAATGGATGATATTGCAATTGAGCACACAAACTAGAAATGTTGTCTTTCGTCGAAAATATTTAAAAATATCGTTATTATTCTTAGTCATATATCACAGAAGGGAAGAGGCGGCTACTCAGGATTCAGGAAAACACCGCTATTCATCCTTTAAGTGCTGTATTTGTTTTCTATGTTGATTTCTGAATTATAACGACTAAAGAGTTTACCAAGGAGTTTAACGGATTGGATTTCTTCATAATTCTGGATTTAGATTGTCCAAAACCTAGCTTATACCAAAGATTATACTCCGTGGACCGTGAGCTAATGCTTTAGCATAATATGAGCATAATTTCCGCAGCGTTGTTCAGCTTTTGAAGGACAAAGTCTTCTTCAATTCGCGGAAGCCGGAAGATAGGGATGTTAGAACTTTAACTTCCCTTGCAAGTTGAAATCCAGCTCAGGAATTGCCAGGAATTACGGCAAGTCTGCTCTGTCTCTGAGCCCATCATTTCATTAAGTGGCACGCTTTTACTGTCAACGCAAAATGATGAGATAATAAAGAGCTATATATCACAAAAGAGAGTTGTTTCGACACGTCATTGTTAAAACTAAACATTGCGTACATCGCACCTAGGAATGTAAAAGACTGTTTTTATAAACGCAAACGGGTTTAATATTAACACAAACGGGTTTAAACTTAAAGCATGCTTAAAGCATTCCTGACGTGGCACCCAGGGTAGTTTGGCGCGTGCCAATACTTGAATGTTTCCTCATAAGATATAAGTCTTCGCTTTGTTTACAACGCAACTCTGAGCATTTTCACGGCGTCTTCAGGAGGACGTGAACAACTCGCTGAAAGGTGAGAGAAGAACTGGAGCGTTTTCGAGGTCATACCGAAACCTCGTATACGGTAGTCAATTTACGATGGCTTCTTTCAAATGCTTAAATTCACACTGCTTGTTAACGTTTCGTCTTCTGAGGGCCGCCTCGTTGACGTTGCAGCGTCGTAGATCTTAAAGTCCCTAATTTTGCTCCTGAAAACACAGAAAGTAATATTTTTAACACGCTTGCGTCAACTCGGGCTACTGAACATGCATCCCAACTTGTTTTTATGTTTCGATTTGTAATATTCTTGATCGATATTTATTTATTGTTAAGGTCTTAAATTTTGAAAACATCCTGTACAATGTACACTAATTTTCAGAGGTGCAATCAGAAAAATGTCTTACATTACTATCAGTACTCATGGCCGTAGAAGGGGGTGCCCCCCCCCCCCACGAATTTGCTCTGGCGATTTCATACCAGTTTAGATCCGTTTAAACTTATTGGAAATTACTCTCAGAAGTCAGGAAAGCCTATTTAAGAGATCCTAATTTCAAATATTTTCCGTGGAACATACCCCCTAAAAACACCCCCAGCAGTGCAGTGACATTACCGCCCCCCCCCCCCCCCCCCAATTGACTTTCTCGTGCTACGGCCCTGGTACTATTGCAAATTTGACTATATCAATTTGGAGTTTTCAAAGTCCAGTATAAATTAACAATTGACGCGAAAGGAGGAAAAAGATTGAAAGTAACTTCTAGACAGCACAATAGACAGAAACTCACCTCTAAAAACATCAAACCTTCTCCCCACCCGACTCCTCTTTTGTTGCTCCTTTGCTAATTCACAATAAAGAGTTTAAGCAGTTTACGTTGGTACAACAAATTACGGCAAACAAAGGTAAAATTGTTATTTAAAAAAAGATAAAAAGAAAAGACGGGAGGAGTGGCAGAAAAACTCTTCTATTAACAAAAACAACTCTGCAAAGTTCTCGCGTGCAAGGAGCTTGAACTAGACTATCGTATAAATGGATGCATGGCTGACGTCTAACTATTAAAGAGCTCTTTAATCATGTACAGGTTATAGTGCAGTCTAAACTCTACACCCTCTCACAAAATCAGTGTCGTACCACTCAGTCCAACAACTGATTTGGTGATTAGATAATTTAAACAAGTAAAGCGATGAATTCTGGACAACCTGGATCATATATATATATAATATCCACATGTCGTCCACGTATCGTCTGTCTACTCCGAGCTCTCCTACATTCACTACAACATTGTGCATAATAACGCATATATAATTATCCTCACCGTAATTACTCTGACCCATACCGTAAACCTAATCCTATCCCTAAAACCAACCCAAAAATCAAACTCCTTAACCTTTTCAAATTAATCTCCTCGAGGAGTCAGTAAAAATAGAATGTGTACGAGCGAGTTTAAGACAAAATAAAAAAACATTAGCCTATAGGATAATTGTTATAGTCGAAACTTTTCATAAAACTTAATATATGGAAGAAAAACGTCGAAAATCAATGATTATCCACTGGATAATTAACTTTAGTTTACCTTTTATAAATCGTCTAAAAGGATGGCTGACGTTTCATATAAATATCCCGAATTAAAAACATATAGTTATAACCTCAAACCTTACCTTAACCATAATCTTGAACCTAATACTAACTCTTACGATAATGCTTTCTTTTAGAAAGATTAGTAGCTGATTTTAATTTTTAATTTCAAATTTTCCTACCGATAGTCTATGTATTTACATGAAACTTCACCCAAAATGATAATATAAAAGTAAGCGAGATAAAACGGTATATATTTGCTCACATCTTAATTTTCTTTACAGGAAAATTGTTCGCGAATTACTTTTTCGCGCAAGCGCTTCCTGATTGGCTCTTAAATTATTCTCTTGTTTCTTATTGGTTATATTTTCACGTGTGAAGAGTCTACACGATTTTGATTGGCCGTACTTATATCGCATGTGAAAGTATGGATTTTGAAACCAGGCTTTGCGTGAACAAAAATGTCGCATATAGAATTACTGGAAACATACGTACGCTATTTATTGCCAAACTTGACTCATTTATATGCTCAGGCTATGATGAAAAGCTCTGATGAGTCAAGGGGTTGAGACTTGAGACTTCACTTAGCGCATGTTTCAAATTACTTCTTCAATTACTAATCAACCGGGATAACGTACCCGGCTATAGTGCAGTCGGAATGCGTGTCATAGAATGGGAAACCATGTTACATATATATCACACTTCACAAGATTATATACCCAGGTGCCGTCAGGGTTACATTCCATTCTAGCTGGATTTAGCAAGATTAGCTCTAGCACTATGTGGTCGAGACTACATGGCGGAGAATGGGAATCGACATACGTCCGTTTTGTAGAAAGACTCTTCAACTTCAAGTAAAGTCGTACAAAGACCAAACAAGCACTTGCTGAAATGAAATGGGTGTAGCATGTTTGATATGCATGCAGGTGGGCGATACTTCCTTAATTTATTTGATTACTCACGTTTCCAAAGAGGATATCAATACTTTCTTAATTAAATATCGATCATTTCGATACTTGTCATGTGATACCCAAATTTGTACCCAGGGATTTCCCACGCTGGCGACAATTTATTAAAGGAATATGTAGATGTATATTTAAAAAATGAAACATAAATAATGCCTTACAGTAGGCAAATGTCAAAAAGTGAAAAATAAATAAGTCTAATTATAAATAAAGACTAGGCCTATATATGTTTCACGTATAAATGATGCCTTATATCACTTAGGGGGTGTTTATATGGAGGAGGGCCAGCCCTCTTGATAGGGCTAGCCCTCTTTAGCGAGATGAATTTCATCCCTTGTCTAGCCCTCCTAACCGAGCTGGCTCGCGGCCCAAGCTGGCTCGCTCGAATGGCTACGACTGCATTTATTTCGCACGAAACCCAGAATCTCACTTTTGCGGACAAGTGTTCAATTTGTAACTTAAACACAAGCAAACAGGTCGTGCGAAATATAAAGTTGTCCTGAAAATACTGGTAAAGATAAACTTTTTCGCTTGTACGGAGCTTTTATTTCCCAGCCCTCCTAGGAGGGCCAGCCCTCTTCAGTGCGTTTATATGGAAAATTTCCAGCCCTCCTAGGCGAGATCTCGGGTTGTCAATTGTCATGTAAACGCAAACAAATGTTTACTAAGGAATTACGCTGAGACGCGGGATCTCGGCAAAGAGGGCTAGCCCTACCAAGAGGGCTGGCCCTCCTCCATGTAAACACCCCCTAAGACTTAATATCATATACTACAGAAATTGTAATAATAATCAAATATATTATTCTACATAACAAGTAGAGAGATCGAAAATGGTATCAATGGAAAAGTAGTTATACGTTGGTATATCGTATCGAAGGTAAAATCCTAGTATCGCCGGCCACCAGTGCATTCACTGTCTTCGGGATCGATTGCATTAGCTGATCGGATCTATGTAAACAAACGACAAGCTTAACAGAGATTAAAAAGTACTTCATAAACGCTTTGTAAATTTTTCAGTAACTAATTAGAGTCAAAAGAATCCAGGTACTCATGAGCTAGTCAATAATCAGGATTGGATGGGTGAAAAAGCAAAATGCTTCTTCCATGGTTCCGTGTTTGTTTTGTTAGTATCTACTTTTAGTGTCTCTTAATCCAATGCGTAGGATGAAATGTGTGCCAACACAGATCATGTGGTGATCTGACAGGTCTTAAAAAATTTTAACCATGCGAAACACAACTTCCCTAATCATTAACACTATGCCAATGGATTATTTGGAGGACGTTATGGAGCTCACCAGATCAATGCTTTTTCAAGTATCCTGCAATGTAGACGTTCTGCTGTTGGTGTGAGAAAATAATTCATTGGGGTACAAGAAACAGTACAACATGAACAATAATTATCAGTTTACTTTCTAAATGTGAAATTTGATTGAAATTTCCTAAATTTCCTTACTACAAACAATGGTAATATGATGATTTTCAAGTGTCGTGCTGCGTAGGAAGTGTTGAAATATAGAAATAGAAAACTTTCTAAAAGGTTGTACTTCCAAAATAGAAAATATATACTCCTGGTCTAAAGTTTTAAGTGAAGGCCTTTCATCAGAGTGTGAAACATAGAATCGACATATAATAGCGATATGCGATCACTTTATGTTTTACTTTCTGACAAAGGGTTTCTCTCTAAACGTTGTACTTCCTGTACACTATTAGTCTATTTCGACAACACTTACATTTATGTTTGATCTATTCTGGTTTAAATGCAGGTAACACGATAATAGACCTTTTCCCCTATATCATGCGCACGCGTATTTTTACGGAATAAAACCAAGGCTATGTCATGATGACACAGTAAACACGCGCCATTATATAAGAACCTAGTGATTAAGAACCTGTAGACTAAATCTTTGGCATTTAAACCATAAAATATAAGAACCTGTTCGTCTGAAATTTGAAACAGATTCTTACTTGGAAAATTATAGAAAAATACAAAAAATAATAAAAACTGTTTTTATATGGCAATCAGACTATGCAGAATCTGTTGATACTGTGTAAGTTGTGTAACCTGATCAGGCATAAATATTGGTGTAGGCAGTTTGGTGTTGTTGTTGCAAATAACCTGAAATAAATCAGAGTACCTAGAGCACGGTGTGTACAGTATTTTCTCTTAGAATGCAGTTTTACTTTTTAGACATAATATGTTTATTCTACATAAGGACGGGACCACACCCATATAGACTACAGTTGTTTGACCAGCAGTAAGCACCTTTTTCTCTACTGATAAGGAAACAAGAACCTACTAAGAACCTAAATATCCTAAATTCTCAGTAGACACCAAATGTACAAGAAACCTTTTAGGCTAACTTGAAAAATCTAGACTCTATGTGATGAAATGTGACGATAGACAATGTACCAGAGTCTTGTTCCTGTGGAGTGTAACGTGAATACCCGCTAGTGAATGCATATGGAATCATGGACACTCAGATTGATCCCTTTTATGTTGATGTTCTCGAAGTTAAACTAAATTATATATATTGTCAAGTGCTTCATAATCATCCGCATTTTAAATGTATCCCCTATCAGCGATTGCTGGCCGCTTCTTTTAATTCATTGCGAAAAAAACGCGTGAGTACATCGTGAAAGTAAGTAGGATATCGTGAAAATGGTCTACAGGTCGAAACATAATATGTACTAAGCTATGCATGTACGTCAACTTTTCCTGAGGGACGAGGAAGGAATTTGGAGAACCCGGAGAAAACCCACGGTTCACTGTTAACTCTTCCTATATGCGATATGATATAGTGCGATCAAATATCGGAATTAATGATGTTGAGGCATCCGCTCTTACTACTGTGCTGCGTAGGCAGTGTTATAATACGAATTGAACAAAAAGGTTGCCATACTGCCGTTTAAATTAAGGAAGTCTAACTGTCGAACGAAAGTCCTTCGTCACAGTCGTAAAATGACCGAGTGAAACGTAAAATGATCTCTAGAAATTCGTCAGAGAGTCATGAAACGTAAACTGGTCATGAACTACGTCAGTTATGCCTAACCTCAAGATGTTTTGTGACAGTCTTCGGCACACACTCAGTACTTCATCAACTTCTTAGATTCTTTTATTAGTCTATAATTATACACTGCCTACGCAGCAAAACACTTTTATGTTACTCATTTGGATCTTTCTATTCTTCCACCGCTGCGATCGTTTTCAGAGGTTTGTGCTGATAATCAGGCTGTTTGATTCTCGTCAATTGTACACAGTGGAACCATTGCTTGGACCAATGTTTGTAACAGTGAATAGAATGTTAATTGGAATGACAGTGATTGGTTTTCCTACCCAATTGACTTCAATGAATAGGGGGGGGGGGGGGGGGGGGGGGTCAGGGTCAGGGGAGCAACAGCAAGCGGACTTCTTCCCGACATGTTATACAATTAAAGTCTGAAAACACTTTTAATTTGAATTGTTTATTTTTCCAAAACTCAAGGTTTTTACAGAGGAATGTAAATGTTTGTAGTATGTTTCGATAACATGTTCTATTACGAAAGCCTTCAACAGTTCTACTCAAATACAAGATTGGCAACGTTCAAACGACGTGGGTGTTTACTACTCAAACCAGTAGAGCGAGGCCGGGCCGATTTTTTTATCGCCTTCACAGTGACAGTTTCATTTACCGCGGATCAAATTTCAAAGCATCACGAAGTGTGATCTTATATACCACGTGATAGCTTGTTTACGAGTTAACAATGGTTAATAATTGGATGTTCATCACGTGGTACATGAAAATACACCGCGTGATGCTTTGAAATTTGATCCGCGGTTAATGAAACTGTCACTGTGAAGGCGATAAAAAAATCGGCCCGGCCTCGCTCTACTGATTTGAGTAGTAAGAACATTCTTTTATCCATGATTCCACGACAATCAACAACATATGTCCTCCCGAAAGAGGTCATGGGTACTCTCGCCCCCATTCCCCTAAATGCACATGATGATGACCGGCGTCTAATTTATTATTACAGTTTTTGTTTTTCTGACTTATAATGTATACATTTTTGTTGCTTTTGTATAATTTTGTCGCATCCATGGGGATGCGATCGCACCCCAACCCCCGTGCGTTAATTCCGTTTTAACGTTTCGAGCTAGTGAAGGCTCTTTATCAGAGAGTGAAACATGAGTAGGATCGACATATAATACCGATACGCGATCACTTTATGTTTTACTCTGTAACAAAGGTGTTTCGCTCTAAATGTTGAACTTCCTGTACATTATTTCGACAGTGCACCAACCTTTTAAAGTTTAAATTTATGTTTGATCTATTCTGGGTAATATTTCGTCGAATACCTTAAGCAGAGGATCTATAAATGATATATTATACTGAAACAATCTTGAATACTGTCTTGAAACGTCTACTTGTTCTTCCATATCGTTGACAGGCTCGTTTTGGTTTACACGCGTGATATGTGGTTTTTGCGCGTGGTTGGTTGTCGCGCGTGGTATCGAGCCATCTCAGCTGGGTACTCACATATTTGGCCGGCACAGCGCGCGGTCTATTCGAGCTAGCGTCCAAGTGGGGTAATTCAATTATAAATTGACTTGTCACGTGGTACAAATCTAGCTCTTTGGTTGGACAATTTACAGTAGAGGTATAATATTGGCATTTAGTACATCATCAATCAGTAAAAATTTCGTTTCCATACACCAAATAATTTGGGAGATATTGACCCTGGACACTTTTTCCCCCCGGTCGACCAAGAAGATAAAAAAGCCCGGTCTGGATAGGAACAATCGTTAACGCGCGGTCACTTCACAGTCAGACAAGACTTAACCAATCAATATTATTTTTATGTTTCTGGGAACTCTCACAAAACTTTCACGAACTTCCATTGTTGGGCATTCTGCTATATATTTTTCTCGAAAATCAACTTTCACCTACTCGAAATTTCTATCGATTATTAAATATAAAAAACCCTATTATGCTCTATAAATAGACGCTATTTATAGTCTCTGGAAATAAGCCTCTGGAAATAAGCACCTCCCAAAGACAAAAATAGGCGCATCTCGAATCTCGATTGTGTCCCGTCATGAGTTTGATGGACCACGGGAATGGCGGGATCGAATTTACCGGTTAGGTAAATTGGTTTAACCACAGTTAGCAAAGCTAGCGCTTTTCAGCTAGACTCGCGTCACTGAGGAAATAATTGCCCAGTTTGTCTATAGTATATATACTGCAGTAATGAATGTTGGAGCTTAGAGTAGACAGTCGATACATTGGTCCTCCATCCATCTTAGTGTTCTTTGTCTAATGTTCTATATTATATACTGTAACTGCCAATGTTCCCTGCTTTTTCGCACTAATTAAAGAATAAAGTTTGTCCTACCGAAAATATTTATCATGTCATCGTTTTTTGCGAACTCATGTGAAATCAAAATATCAAATATTCATTATATTCTGCTTTCTCAAAATGCTGGAAATGCCATTTCAGAGACTCTAGAATTTCAAAATTTTCCGGGGCGTAATGCTATATGCCAGGCTTCACAGCTTGCACGGCGCGATTAACATTTTGCCGTGGTGCCCAAGAGTGCCCTGGTAATTTGACTCATGATAGCCCAAATGACGCCACCAAAAGGGTTCCATTATGAATATTTTGTTCTAATTGTGCGTACTACAGTGTAACCACAAATCTGTAAACAAACCACAATCTACAGGACCTGCCTTTGAAATTTCCGTAATTTAATCACAATATGACCTTCAATTCCGCTGTCTTGAAGTTCGAGTAGTCACGTCAATAACTCGGCATTTCCGAGGAATGACGTCGTGAACTATCTAACGACGCTCCTTTGCAAGGGCTATTTAATTAATTTCCTGCTAAAGTTGTTCTAAAAATATTTATATTTCAATTTAGAACGAACGGAAATGTTTTGTGCACTGAGTCATCTCAATTAAAGGGGCCCAGTGGAAATCGACTTCTTTGCACACGCATTAACTTCTACGAGTTTTATTGGAATATAAATAACTCGTATATAAAATTTCACCGTTATCCGTTATTTCATCCGATTTTTCGATAATCTTCGGATTCAAAATAATCGTATAGAGGCGCATGCGCCTATAAAAATTCGACTATAGGTGCGCCCCACAAGAATAAAAGAAACGATGAACTTGAAGTTCCATGCCAATACCTTGTAAAAGCGCCGAGATCTAAAGCGATTCAAGCGGAATGTGCATGTTATACAAGAATATCGTGGAATAATAAACCAAAAGCAATAACTATTGGATTTTATTACCGTATATAACGAACATTATCACTGTGCCAACTGTGACACCACAATTTATAACATACAATGATCGATGGTTTACTGTATTAAGAAGTATACGTATACACGTAATTATTAAAAAATGCGGTATTCTGTTCCTGTCTATCAAACTCGCAAATTTTGATCATTTAAAGGCTCATATCCGGCATGCGCCTTTATCCCCGCTTATATGCGGGAGAATAGGGTATGAATATGGCTGCTTGGACATGATGGCAAAACCTAAGAATGTCGTTACATTGTATAGAGATTATAGATATTCTATATAATTATAGATATTATAGATATATTCCATTCTAAACGAGTGGTAACTAGCTACAAGTAATCCTTATTCATCCTAATTTTAACGACATTTGTTTAAATGAATAGAACAATGATTTGTCATTGCTTCTGATGTTTGAGGGTAATTAAGTGGGCAACTTCTCCTGATACCAATTCAAATATAATACTCTACTACTTATAGGTTGGCGTTATGTTGAAATAGGGTCTATCGTTTCGAGCCCTTCTGACTGAAAGGGCACTCGGAACGTTAGAACTCCTACACACTATTTCAGTACACCAATAATTTCGAGTATTTGATTAGTATATTTTCTACACTACCTATCTACCTATGCAGAACAACAATTTCATATATAACATAATACGTTCCCCGCCCGCCAGATGCGCTTGATCAATGAATGGTGTAGTAACTATAGTTACAAGCTCTTTGGAGTAACCGCAAAACATTTTTATTCGCGTTGCGGATGAAATAATTTCACACACCGTAGTTTCCTGCTGATAGTTTTCACGCGATTCTACCGGAACCACGCCTGAAACTCGTTTACAAAAAATGTGTCTATTTGACCACCGGTTTCGCATGCACGTGGAGTCATTAAACCAGAACTGTATTGGACTCGTTATAGACCAAACGACAACACCAACAAATGGTGACGATTATGATTGAATATATTTAGTTCTAAAGGTGCAGACTACAGTGTAAAGCTACAAATCCACACAGATTGAAATTTCCATAATTTAATTTGACCTTCAATATCTATTTCATTTTTGTCCATTAGTATACGTCAATAACTGGGAATTTCCGAATAATGACGTCATGAACTACTTATTTAATTAATTTCCTTTTCATGTTGTTCGATAAATATTTATATTTCAATTTGAAACTGTCGGAAATTTTTTCTCCATCAAATCATCACTGTATAGTCAAGCGTGATATTGATGAGATGCGATGTCAAGCTACTCAAGTAGTACGTCATAGGGTTTTGGCATTAGGGCTCATAGATAGATAGATTGTTAATTTATAATTACATGGCAGCCAAATTGGCTGAATTGCGTAATTTACAAATAGGTTACTAAATTATAATATTTACTATATTACAGCTTTTGTTAAAAGTCTAGGTATTGTTCACGTATTGCACATCGACGGAATAAAAGAACGCTTGAATCTCTCAGTGCATATTCTTGGAAGATTATACAGGCGGCACTGTCTAAGGTTGTACTCTGTCTGATGGCTAGGTGGCAGGAGGCTTGAAAATTTGTGCGACGGACTTGATATTGTATTGAACAACTTTTCAAGCATAATTCTATGCATGCGCCTAGATTTCAAAGTAGTCAAACTAAAACGATTTAAGGTGGCTTCGTACCTTTGTTCTGGTGAGATTATAGATAATGCTCTCTTTTGCACTCTTTAGCAGTAAATGTCATTGCTTAAATAAAAGTATCTGAACTAAACTGAGCCGCAGACTTTCTCGGACGATCGCCAAGCTCAAACGCTCAGAAAATGTCCCAGACTGGGAGGTAATTCAATCCTTGTCTTGAGTTTGATCCACTGCGCGTCTCAACAATAACATGTCAAATATTCATTAAGTCCATAGAGTATAGACAGCTAGCAGTACACTATATAGCAATGAACCAGTTGGAGTATTTGAGCTTGAAGTTACAGTTTTCGCAACTGGTCACGGTTTGGTCTCAACGTATATGATTCGACACTTGTCATTTACCATAACTTTTCTTCTATCAATTGGAATGTCTTTTTAGCTGTTTGGTCAACATATGTCATGCTATAGCCTTGTAAACCTGTACCACAGCCGGTGACGACAACCATTGATTACTGCTCTGACAATTAACAATTGTAATAACAATGTTACGGGCAGAAATCTTATATCTTTAGATAAATAAATTAGGCCTGCTCAAAACAGAAAAATATTATACTCTATAGATATCTTTGACTTGTTAGCTTATATAACATTAAATGAAGATATATATATTTAGAACAATTTTAGTATATATAGCGTACACGCGGTAAGTTTAGTCTTACAAGGAAAGATTAAACATTCTACTATATATAAAAAAAGCACCGGCTTATAAAAATGCAGTACATCGAATAGGATTTTAAGTCTACCAGAGAAAATCACATGGCATACTGTATATGCATGAGTACCATATCGCCATCATCATCATTACGTTAATAATTATCATCATCATCACCATCAACATAATAATAATAACGTTATTAATAGCCTTCTTAAGTATAAAAAATACAAAGGATTTACAAGAGAAATTCAGCCAGAATAACATGCCATATATATACAAGATTAGACTAGTAATTAGGAGTTATAATTATCTACATTAAAACTAGATGGAATTATAGGTGATATCAGAGTCTTAAAAAGCTTAAAATAATTGAACTAGTCAAGAATCTGTTTTAAATTAAAGCATTAGAGATTATATGTCTTGGGAAGATCACAGGCTCTTGGCATAAAGGATCGTTTATGCCTGAGGATTCTAGAAATTTCTTTAGGAATACATTTTTCTTTTCCATTCCTCAGATCGTAATGTTCGTTAGATGCCACATCAATATGATTATCATCGACCACCAATATTATCATTTTGGAGTAATGTCACCATATAGTGTCGATAGACTATTCTTATATATGATCTTCATATGATCTCTATAGTCTATAGTCTATAGTCGACGACCCCCTCTCACTAACAACGTCATTCATTGCCTATGCCCTTGCGCAAATATGCAATACAATATCCGAGTATGTTAATCAGGGTTAAATCAACATAAGGTTACGCAATCATAGTTTCGCATTCCATAGAGGATTTACTAATAGAGACGTTCTAACTGACAGAATGAATTTCGTACTAAATAAAGTATAATAGTTTATTCAAACTCAAATATAGCATTCACTGACCACATTTTTACGCTTTCCACACAGTTGATGGTAAAGTTTGACTCTTAGGAAATACTAAAATTCTAAAGGCGTTTCTCCCAACCACACTACATTGCTCGCTTATGTAAACACGAGGTGACCAGCTTAACTTAATCAGTTAAACCTTACTAATAAAACACAAGATAATTAGTAAAAACTCTTTCAGTCACGAAAATCGAGCTGCGGAGTAGCATATTATACCGACACTTTCTATACAAACAGGTTCTGATATGCGGAATTCGTAACCCGGTACAAATTAATGATTTTCCCCAAACAAATTCAAAATGCGGATCAAATTATGTCATGCATGATGTAATAAACAAGTTATATAAATATTATACCTAATTTTCAAATTTCACTTGTAGTTTATACTAATCCTTGATCGGCAAAGCATGTTAATTTTTACAGAACTACATGCATGGCTATAAAGATCGGGTTTGCGTAACAAAGTGGAGTAAAATATATCACTGACTGATTTTAAATACATATTAATAATGGCAGTGATTGCAAGTGTGGCTGTACAGATAAATGCGCTTAATTCCCTTTGCCGGCATTATAACAATTTAAAGTATATTTTTTATAAACAATAGCTATAAACAATGGTGGTAGAGCTATAAACTAGCGGGCTATAAACAATAGCTATAGGAAGTATTTGTATAAATACTGCTCTAGTTAATGTAGGAGAGCAGTAGACATATTTTCAGAAAAATGATTCTGTGTCCCGGACAGGAGTCGAACTTGTAACCTTCTGATTGCCGGTGAGACGCTCTAAGCATTGAGCTACTATAAATTATAATGATGTACTGGTTCGATTGATATAATATGTGCTATAGCTAGGAAGTACAACATTTTGAAAAGAGTTTAGTTCATTCATGACATACACTAGAAATAAATAAAAATCCACCTGATCAAAACTGTCCTTCACACAAACCCGTACAGTGGTTATTTGCTCTGCTTATTGTTAGAAATAAAGAACCAGCTTAGCCAAACCAAGGAATTCTTCTAATCCACATTAATTTCCGGATTCACATTGTTTTCTAACGTTCTCGTGGGATAATCAAAATTGACACACGAGAAGTCTCCCACAAGCATATCATTGATTATATATTTTCCCTGTAGGAGGTTATGTGTATGTTCTGACATTGATTCGAAGTGTTACATTCTCAAGTTTTAAAAATCATGAATCCGTAGTATAGTTGGTACGTTTCAACGATCATCGGACACTCAGACACCAGCTGAACTACCGTATGAGGATATCATCATGTCTGTAAATGTGCTGCTATAGAGAGTCCTGATATCTATTTATTATTTTTACTATATGAGTTATGAGTCCTACATATTATAACTATTTTTTCTGTAAGTTAAATAATCACATGCAGCTAGGAGAAATTGATTTGACGTGATCAAGTTTTGAAAATCTCAGAGACCAATCTTATTCCATGCACTAGCATGAGTATTCTGAATGCCCACCGGGAGTTGAGGCAAGATACCAGCGCTCTTACCATTAATTAGCTGGTCAGAACATGAATGAATTAAGTCAGACAATTTTCGAACGCCGTTCTTTTTCCATGTTCGTTCATGCACTGTCGGAGTATGACAGGTAACGGATTTATAGGTGAAGTCGAAAGTCGAAAGATTACGAATTTAAAATAGCCACTTCTATCTGTCTTGACTCAATATATTACATGGTATATTTGTTTAAGAAAACTGTTTGATATTAACAAGAACAAAATTCCAGAAGGCCACCTTGAAAGCAGCGAGGGATTAAAGTAGGGTTAAAATTGGTATTAACCTATGATTTTAACCATTTAAGGGATTGAGCTGATTTAGGCATAGGCTAAACCATATTTTAATAGTTCAACAAGAAACTCTGGCGTTTATAGTCAGCAGGATGCCATGGGATACAATTCTTTGCATGCGTTAAGCCGAACAATATTTCAAAGAGATACTTGGCGAGTGATAATCGCATCCGTATCGTCTATCTGGGTCCAGTCGTGTAAGAATGTCATAAAGATAAAGTAGATATTAACGCATCAGTTACGCGATTAACGTCTTAATTACGGTATATTTAATTTAGTAACAATGTCTGGTTAAATCATAAAGCCAGCAATCCAGCACATTTGTTAGCTAATCTCTCATTTTCATAAAGAAGCATGTTTATGCTAAATAGTTGTAATTTGGGATTGAAGTTAACTTGGTAAACGCATGCACGACGGGCGATTGAATCGTACCCTGTTGGGTTGTATCCTCATCGTTAGTCACCGTGAAATTCCAAAGGGACACCTTAATTTGTTTTAAGCCGGCTAATCGAAATCGTAAAGTTTCAATCGAAATCCGGCATAAAGTTTCAATCAATCAATTTCATAAGTTCTAGCGAAGTCGTACGTGTGAAAATGTCTCGGTAAAGGTGGATTTTCACTTACATTTCTTGGCGAAAAGTGGACATTTTTCGCGCGAAATGAAATACAGCGCATGCGTAGTGTATAATTATTATATTGCCAACTTTCAACTTTTAAAGTTTTGCTTCGCGCGAAAGAAACACGTAAAGCAGAATAAACCAATCAAATCGCTTGAGGTACCCTTCGATGAGAAAGACAAATTAAAAAAGATGGCGTCTGAAAATAGCAGTATACAGTATATTAAAATATCAATCTTGGGATGGTGGTGATGAACAAAATGTAGAAAATCAGTGTTTGGAAGAGAGTTTAGTTCTAGTTGAGTCATTATGTAACCAAAACATTGTCATTGGAGTAAATTATTGACCGACGACACAAATATTACTAACGACTCCCAACATCGCATCCAAACGAACCTAGAGACATCATGTAGCTTTTCTCCCTTGCAAATATTTCTGCTTGCAAATATTTCACGTTCGCTTAATTCTCTGTCGCAATAGCAGAAGAATCAAGAGACGTATTCGGTTCAACGTGGCTGCCATTTTTAAATTTTCGCGCGAACTTTGTAAGAGGAAATTGACTCTAGCAGCAAAAAATTTCGCTTGGAAAAGTTGCAAGTGGAATTATCCAGCTTAAAGCAAATTTTCCACTAGGCGAATTTTTTCGCGAGATGCGACTTTTTCTATTGTCTTGTGAGCGCTCGGCAGGCACTACTTTACCTGAATCTATTCAATTTTCACAATAAAAACGTGGCTTAACGTCATTCGATGGGACGATTGAGTACAGTTTGGGCCGGTGCGTAAGAGTTCTATTACACTGTTGTAGCCTTGACGTCACCGTATTACCTTTGTCTAATTTTCAAGAAATTTACTCAACATCGACGTCATGTTTTTGAGAAATTAGCTTTGTTATGAAAATTCGAGGAGAAATATTTTGTTTGTGAAATTTTTGCATTCGTCGATAGTTCAAAACAAAACAAATTATCCGACGAAGGTATGAAAACATAACGTCAATATCAAGATTGTTTCGCTAGCGATGAGCAAAACC